>BSBK01007075.1:0-35000 GCA_027943335.1 Chamaecyparis obtusa
TAAAAATACTTGTAGAATCATTGTTGTTTATGTATTTATAGCAAAGAATTTTAGCCCATTTTAGGTGAGGATATTTGTGCATTCTCCATATTAAGTTTTACCCTAAAGCCTTGCTTTTTTCTTTGATATTCTTAATTCCATCTCCCACTTCCTCTTTGGGCCTACATACCTTGTCGCAAGCTAATAATGACATTTTATTTTTGTCCATGTACCTTGCTAAAAGAAAATTCTCAAGTGTTTGTTTAGTTCATCTTTTTTATCTACTAGGAGATCATTATAGGAGAGTTGATAAATTGACATTGCGGATACAAGTGATCTTATCATTGTTTCCCTCCTTACTGAGGAGAGCCATTTTCCTTTCCATATTTATTTTCTATTCTTTATTTTTGTCATAATCCAGTCCCATAGTTTTGTGGATGTTCATCGCTCGTCTATGGGTAGTCCTAGTATTTACATGACAATTTGCCCTTTTTATAATTTAGAATATTACAAATTGTTTTTTTTCATGTTATTATCTATATTAAAGAAAAATATTTCAGATCTCTCCTTGCTATTAGGATTAATTAATACTGAGAGGGGGGCGAATCAATATTACAACACTTTAAATTTGAATTTAGCAACTTCTAGCTTAACCAAATAATTACTTAAATGAAAAGAACATAAAGACAAAATACACAACTCATAACACCATGAGTTTATTCTCGAGGAAACTCTGTTAAGGGAAAAACCCGATGGGGATGGTACCCAAAAATATGTAATAAAATTATTATGTCCCTATTAGGAGACCTAGCCCTGTTAGGAGCTGATTATTACATTAGCACATTTCTATGTTAAAGGAATACAAAAACCCTGTTAGGGGTGTACAATGAGCATACTGTTCTTACAATCAAATTTTGTTCTTTGTTTACAATGCTTTACCAAAATGAACTTATACAAGCATCTTCTATGCTTAAGTAGTTCTATTTGTAGCTTGCATCACCTTGTGTCTGATTCTGACATCACAATGCATCCATTCATTCGACTAAATATCACACCTTTACTTCTCAAAAAGATCTTCGTATATATACTTTATCATATACCCATTCAACTCCCAAATACATAAAAAATGAGACCAACACTTATCCAAAAAGTAAATACCAATTCAGTAATCATACATTACCAAAATAGGAATCAGAACCAATCCAAATCCAACTTAGCACATTTAGATTCCACGCTACACTCCCTTAATCATCATGGCCATTAAACTGCTCTATCTCGCTACTCTTCATTCTTCGCATGAGTTTAATCAAATGTAACTCTTATTGCTGAAATCAAAAACTCAAGTGACCTTAACGGAAGGTCTACCACATCCCAAAATTCCTTCCTATAATCTCATATGACATAATTCATCTTCTACAGTGCTCGCTGCCCAAAACTATACTCTAATACCTAGTGAACTGCTTCCTGGACTTAGTAATTTTTCCAACACCTTAACACCAAAATAGTGTTTCACTCCAAGTGACCATACATAAATGTAATGTTTTTGTAAATGAAAACCCTTGTACAACCATGAATGGCTCACTTGCCAACAATCTCCCCCTTTGGTATTGGGCACTTAGTCATACTTATTTATTATCTATATATTTCCTCCTCTACATATCCTCTATATATCCTTCTCTATATCTCCTCTTACATATTTTTCATACTACTACTCCCCCTTTGACATCAATGGAAAAGGTGTGAAAAAATATAGAATCTCTATACATATAACAATATTGTATACGTTCTCATAAAAAAAAATTACACCATAGTAAGGACATCTTGGAAAGATATTTCCAAGATCTTTACCTCTTCTGTCTAGGTCTTTACCAAAATATGACCCACATAGATCAGTCCATTCAACATAAAATAAGTTGTCTCAACTCCTTTTAACTCAGTAGACATGCTATCAGTAAGAGACTTTGCTGCTTTCTCCATGTATGACAAGTGTGTCTCAATCTAATTGATAGCTTGGGAGTGATTAAACTCTTCAGCATACCAAATCTTCCCACAACTCCCCCTTTCTCTATCTCTAGAACACTTATCTTACCAAGAAATCTGGACACTCCCTTGTCTAGTTCCAAAACACTATGTGAGGAGGTCTCACAATTGTGCACTAGCTTGTCAAGTGTCTTCCTCTTTTGTACAATGATATCTTCAATGTTTTTAAGGTGTCCAGTGGGTTTATATACAATAATTGTATAACCTTCTTCCATGTGCCACACTACCCTTTGCATAAGAAAAAATATTTTTGATTATACCCAAGTCCCATGAAATGGACTTGAATATTTTCTCTAGCTTCTTTGCCAAGTAATTCTGCTCATCTTTCACCTCAATGATCTTCTCCAGAGACTCATAGTGACTATAAAAGTCATCTAATTCCTTTTTCAAGTTCTTCATAGTGTCCTTTCCTTGGAAAGTGAAATGTATGGGTAGGAGTTTATTTATGGTATCAACTACCTTGTCCAATACCCTTGAACTCTTCTCAATTTTATGTTCTAACCTCTCCTTTTCCTTAGAAAATGCGATGTAAGATAGCTTCATCATCTCATCTTCATCTTGAATGATATGAAATAGTTGTTTACCAAAATGAATAGGGTAATTATGTGTGTATGGGGTTGAATAGTGGTAGATAAGGTAATGTGATATGCAAAGGGGGAAATATAGGACCTATCCTTAATCCAAATCCCCACAAGGATAAATCCAAGTGGATTAATCACAAAGAGGTGATCAATGCACAATTGAATCAAACAATGGAGAACATGAAGAAAGGAGAAAACCCTATAATCTATTATAGAAAGTATATAATTGAAATTTGAAATGAATGGAAGGTAAATACTAACTTCAAAATAGGGTAAATCTGGAAAATTCTAATTTCTGATATCTATGCATAGTTTCAGGAAATTCTCCAACCTGTTTCCAAACTGGAAATGCTAAGATAGAGAAAACTTGGAAAAATTTTGTCCTTCTGAGGTCAGGTCATCTTTGACCCAGATAGTGGGGCAAGGTCTTACCCCGGGGTAGGATCCTACCCCTCACTGAAGATCATCTCTGACAGAAATTCTATTTGCGGATCTCAGAAGTTCACCGAAAAGGGTATCCAAATCTGTACTTCAATTCGTTGTTCTATACCTATACTTGAAAGAAAAAGGGTTTTTGTTGTTTGGATGGGGGGTTTGCCTTGGTCAAACCTCAATTTAGGAATTAACCTTGAAATTGAATTGAAATTGTAATATGCATAAACAAAGCAAATAGAACTACTCACCTTGCTTATGTTGAAGTCCTTGTGGAGGATTTGAATCCTTGAATCCACAAGTCAGGATGCTCCAAATGAATGTAGAAATATGTAGGATGTCTCAAATCAATAGCATTAGATCTTCAACACCAATCTTGAATGTATCTTTGCATAGGAAGAGGCTTGGATGAATGTTGATGGAGAAATCTTCAAGGGGGCTCGAAAGAGATTGAATCCTTCAATGACTAACAATGGATCTCCTTGATGAATGTTTGAATGCTTGAATGCTTGGCTTGAAGATGAATAAATGATTTCTTTTTCTTTCCTTCTCCTTCTTGATTACTTGCACTTGAGAGCTAGATCATGAATCATGAATTGTAGATGGATTGAAATGAGGGAAGAAGGCTTCCTTTTATAGTGATCTAGGGTACAAACTTCTAGAGAAGGCCGACATTGGAGAATTAAATCCAAATTAACCTTAACCCCTAGAAATGGACCTAGATTAAATGAAATTTAAGGATTTACCATTCTGAAACCTGAAACAACTGACCCGAAAGTGGGAAAATAAAGTTTTTTGAAACCCAACATCGTGAAACTTCCAGAATTTGAAAATTGGACCTGGGGTCAAGGACAAGGTAGTCTCTGCCCTAGGTCAGGGATGAGGTAGTCTCTTCCCTAGGTTAGGGATGAGGTCTTCCCTAACCTAGGTTAGGGACTAGGTCATCCTTGACCTAGAAAGTCAAGATCTTCAGATTCTTATAGAAAGTTGCCAGAAATGAGGTTAGAAACAGGGAGAGAGAAGCAAAATAGGGGGGAACAACTAGATCCATGAAAAGACCCAATCAAGGCACTTGACATGACCCCAGACCACTTACTCGGAGGGCTAAATGCTCTTATCATGGAAGTGCTTCCATTTTAAGACGATACACATCCATACTCTCAAAATTTTTACTCAATGATTTCTCTCCACTTGCCAACAATAAGACTGAAGAAATAGGTGTAATTTTTTCTTGCTTGATTTCAACCTTATTCTCAGGTTCCTTTTCATCCTCAATAATTATCTCTTGTTCTTTTCTCTTAGGAGGCTCTTCCTTAGTAGGTTTCTTTATATCATTTTCATCACTATCATCAATATCAGGTGTAGTGTCACTATTCCCTTCAAAAGGGTCATTAGTTTCCAGTGAGGTGTCCAAATTCATAGGCACACCAATAACAAAAAAATCAGGTTGCTTAACAGTATTGACAAAATTACTATCATCTTCACCATTCTTGGATGTATCAATATTTACCTCATCTTCTTTTTATGACTCTCCCATCAAAATTGTTGTAGGCTTAATAGCCTTAAGTTTAGGAGGGGTAAATTTATCCTATTGAATTATCATTAACACTTTCTCAATGGTCTTATGTGTGTCTTCAATTACCTCATCATATTTTCTCCCCATTATTTTGATCAATCTGGACTTTATTCTTAACATGGGTTTTAGTTAATTCATGATTATTTCATGCTCATCAAATGTTAGCACAAGTAACATAGTCTCAATGGCCTTTATTCTAATTCTATCATCTTCTTTCAATGCTAATTATTTCCTAACCTCAATTTTATCTTACAACTCTTTAGGAATATTGCCTGCCAACTCAATCAAATTCTTCTTGAAAATGAACATGTGCTTAATCAAAATATCTTCAATAAGAACTTTGTCATTATCATCATACCTATCATAAAATCTTGGTAACTGATTGATTTTTCCTTGATCAACGATCCTTTTCTCTAGTACTCTCATATCAAGTTTCCATGCTTGTTTGTAATCTTGAATTTTATTTTCTTCTTCTTCTCTTCTTCTCTTCTTCTTTCCTCTTCTTTCTTTTTCTTTTCTTCTAACTTATTTATTGTCTCTTTCCTCTACTTCTTGGGTGGAGAGTTTTGTTTGGAGGACCTTGTCATCTTCATAGGGATGTCTTCTACCTTCTCAATCTATGAGGTTTTCTCTAGTTGTCTTGGAGTAACATCACATACTTTAATCATTGATGTAGGTGGTGGACTATCAATATTCTAAACTTTTGGAGGAGGAAGAGATCCAGGTGAAGATCTCACCAACCTAGATGCACTCTCTATCATCTTTGTTATGATTTCTTTCATCTTATATTTTTTTATCCTAACCTTCTCTACTAGATCATCAACAAGCTTTTCAAATTTTGTCTTCCTAGCATCTTTTTTCTAGTCCTCTCTAATCTTAGAGGATTTCTCCTCATAAGTACCCCATCTTTCCTCTGATGGATCTATCACTAAAGATAATACATGCTTAATTTACATAGTAAATTTTTTTTTACTAATCTCAAACCCAATAGGGTAACACCACTTCATCCTCAGTTCTACTGCTTCAAAATATACACAATCAGTCTCAACCATGAAACAAATTGTATCCTTGTATTTGTCTACTATCTCTTCTCGTATCCTTACTCTTTGTCTCATTTATCTTTGTAGGATTTTGATCATTGCAAATAACTCTCCATCTAGCCATGTGTTTTTTTGTCTTCTGTAGTTGTTTGAAACTTGTAGACTAGTGGGTTCATTATCTTTCCATGCTCTTGGGTGCATACCAAAGAATTTATGCATAATGTGTATATACATATGTATCAATAATTATCCAAATCTAAATGCCTTTTTTCTATCTCTCTTTATTTTCTTAACATTCTCTATAAATTTCTATGCTAGTACTTCATAGAGGTTATACTTGACATTTTCTTTCACCATCTTGTATATCATCATTATCACACCAGCAAAAACTAAATTTGGTCGGTTGCTATAATGAAGTTTGTACCCCAATATCATCACAACTAGTCTAACATCTTGCTGGAAGATGTCATCCACTCTCATCGCTCACTTATCCTATTTAGAGTGGGTTAGGGTTTCCACTTTTTTCTTTGTATTCTTCTCTATTATAGGGATGATTCCAGAGTTATCCATTCTAGTAATGTCATGGATCAACTCATTGTAGATCTTTACAGGTTGGTCACCAGTCCAGATGATTTAGTCGTGCACTGTACTCAACACAATAAACCATTCTTCTTCATTAAACTCATACAATTCTACCATTTTCATCACACTAAGGTTCTCAAGATGAGAGAACTCATCCTTCCATTTTATATCCTCTTTGATCATATCCTTCATTTCCTTATATTTCTCAAAGTCTCCTAGAGACTCATACTTACAATGGATGTAAGCCCTAATATCCTCTACATGTAGAACTCTGTAGGGCATTTGAGAAAATGCACCTTCAGGGTCATCCTTAGTGGATTTTCAAGGATGTCTTTTAAACTTGTATCTAGGTCTCTCATTTACATCAAATATCAAAGGTGTATCCATATTCACAAGCTTAAAAGGAAGCTAAATACCTTTTTTCTAATAAATCTATGAGTTTGTACTTAAATCAGTCACAAATTCCTTAGCTTCCTTGGTCTTCTTTCTCAAAACACTACTCTTCTTCAACTATGCTCTTCGTATAGTGAGTAGATATATTCTTTTGATTACCCTTATACTTCGCTGACAAAAGAAATAAGAGAATTACCCAATGATCTCATCTCTGTAATGGTCTAGTCGACCATCAATCTGGTAATCATAAGATATAGGTTTTAAAGCTATGCGATCACAGATACATGTTCTATAACATCCATACATACTCTCCATAAGCTCACATGAGCTTATTCTTCATAAAAAAGGGTTGGATAGTTTTATGATGTATCTTTCCAATGCTCCCCCTAAGGCCATGCTTGGCCATCTAGGTCGATGTAGTAATGTTATCATCAGGTGAAGAATCAACAACATCTACTAACTCTCCCTAAACCTTTTCCTCACTTGGTTTCTTCACTTTCCATACCTTAGCACTATCGATATCTATTTATGTCTTAATATGACTATTGAACTCATCCATGTATTGTGCAAGAATCTTACTAGTATCACCAACATTTTTCTTCAGAACAATAGGAGGTGGTCCACTTCTATTCTCAATTCCATTATATCTACAAAAAAAATTTGTGTCCTAGGTTATTAGATTTGTAATATGTAGGAGGTGTTCTATTATGATTTACCTACAACTTATAGTACTTCGCTATGTGTCCAAAGTTATTACATTTATAAAAAGTCATATCGGTTGTTCTTTCTTCACTAACATAATCTTTCTTGGTTTTAGATTGATCAAGCTTCCTGCCTTTTGCCTTCTTGTGTCCATATGCATAGAAATTAAAACAATAACCAGTAAAGGGCTTGTAATATTCTTTACTTCTGCAATCTCTTTTCATGTTTCCTATTTTGTTGCATCCAAAACATCTACCTCTGAAAGGTCTGATCTACTATCTAGGTTCTTCATGAATAGGTCTTTCTATCTTTTCTTTAGATTTCCTTTCTTGAGTTTTAGAAAATTCAACTTCATCAAAGACAACTCTTATCATGTCTCCCTTAGGTTTCTTTCTTTCTCTATCTCTGTGCATCAATATAATCACAACTCATATGAAGTTTTTCAATGTGTTTTTTAGCCTCAACAAGTTCTCCTTTGATGATGTGATTGTATTTCTCCAACTCCTAATATTGGTTCATGTAATTATCAAGTTCTTGAGCTACATTTTTCCCATCTGAACATTAGCACTCCTTAATCTCTCTTCAATTATGATTCTTTCATCTTTCTCATGTTGAATTTCTTTAGCCATCTAATTAGAAATATTTTCATGATCCTTATTTATTGCTTCATTCTCTAGTTCAAGCTGTGATGTGTGAATTATTGGCCTGCAAATCTGCAACACAACACTTCAATAGAAAATTATATCAATTGTTAGTACATCTAAATCAATAAAAAAAAATAACAATTGAAAGCTTCCTATTTCTCTCTAACTAGTACAAGTATGAAAAGGATTGAATTTGCCCTCAGATTTAATCCTAAACAATGACAATGCAATACTAGGATGAGAGATTCAAGATTACTATGTAAAAATGAAGCTAAAGCTATTAGATTCATCCAAATTAGACATTAGAACATGAATTCATTTACTATTAACCAAATTAAAGTGTTTTCTAATTATCTATGAGCATATGAAAGCATGAAATCAATTAATTATTAGCAAAAATAAAAGAGTTAGGAGAGAAGTGAAGATTTGAAAATTCTCTTTTATATAATCTTGAGATCTTGAATGGTTAGGATACATCCATGAGGAGTGGTTGAGATTCATCCTTGCTTGATCCATGTGAGTGATCCATGTGATTACCTCTCATTGGTTCAAAGTGTGTTTGTGGTCCCCTTTAAGGTGACATGTCATTTTGAGAGGGATTTATTCATCTCTTTTAATTAATTACTCTAGCCATGAATTTAATGGGATTGATTTAATTAATTAGGTATAGAGATAATTAAATTGATTTAGCTTGATACTTTGCTGATAAATGCTTGAATTAGGAGATTTAATTGATTCTATTGAATTTCAATGAATTATGTCAATAATCAAGGATTTAATTAACATATTTAGGATCTTATCCCAAATTAGGGAAAATAGGGCCTTAGGTTCTATTAGCCCAATTTTAGGTGATTACATTTTCCCCTCTTTGAATTGCTTTGTGAACAGTACAAGGATTCAAAGAAAATTTGATTTAAAGCATGATTCAGCAAGATTGAAGGATTCAAGGAGATTTAGAGAGCAGCGAGAACTACTTTGAACTCAAGTGATTTAGAGAGAAGTGAGGACCACTATGATTTCAAGGAGATTTAGAGAGAAGTGAATCCAATCTGAAAGATTTAGAGAGCAATAATGAGAACTAATCTGAATTTGAGAACTCCGAACCTGATTGAACAAAATCCTACTTGATTAGAAAGTTATCAATTCTAAACTTGATTGGACAAGGATTGACCATACCGATCTAAGCTTGATTGAATGAGAATTGATAAGAGATTCTGAAAAGAAACTTTAGTTAAATTTGATTTGCAGTAACTAAACATGGTGACAAATAACCAATTTTATTTGAAGTGATGAAATTGATCGATGTCATAAAGATTAATAGCCTCAACTTGATTGAAGCAACTGTCATGCCCCTAGTGTTGAAGAATTTGTTTTGAAAGTTTGAATTTTAGTATTATTATGCCCCCTCAGGACTAGACTCAAAATAAATTCAGATAAAATCACCATTTTCAAGCATTTAGGAAATAATTAGCATGATTGAAATGAATATGGATCAAGCGAAAATCAATTAGAAATCATGAATAAGTCTTTAGAATTGATTTTAGTGTTAAATGAACATTTTTTGACCAATTTTTACCAATACAAATGAGAGTTGACCAAGTTTGACTAGTGTTTAAGCAATATCTTGATTTGAAATTTTAACGCATAAGTGAGAAAGTCACTTTTTACAGCTTCTAGCAAGCTTTCTGTACATTAATTACGCTATGTGTGGCTTTCATTAAGTGATGTTGACTGAACTTTGAGTTTTGTTGACCATGAATCTAAGTGATAACCATTACTGCATTGATTTTCTATGTTCACAATATCCTTTATGCTCAATTTGCCCCTGTTTGATTGCAATTTGACCATATTAAATTTCTACATTTTTATGATTGACCTTTCTTTGTAACCCTATTTTTACTATATTTAAGTGATATAGATCACCTATTTCAATTTTGGTCCCAATATGAAGCCTCTATGATGTCTTATCATTAATGTCCCTTAGGGTTTCGGAGCTCTCAGGAGGCTTAAATAGGGCAAAAAGTTTATTTTTACTATTCTTTTTCACTTTTTACCATAGTAATTTTTTGAGCTCTGAGGCAAAATGGTGTACCCCATGGAGAAGCACTGATTTGAGCTAGCTAGGTGACACGACCGACCTTATCATTATGCAACACCTATGAGTACCTGATAATGATCCTATTCAAATTTGAAAATTTCAAGTTCATGCATTTTTATGCATTTTAGGACCAATTTAGTATAGGATCGCATCATGTATGTGGGATCACACATGGTGAATCCTGCGTCACACACCATTTTTTCCCAAATTTTGGATCGTATTCAGGATTACCTAGATCGCACCTTGTTAGGTCGCTTCTGGTTAAATTTAAACAAGTTCAATTTCTTTTTGTCCTTTTGTCATTTTTGGTCAAAACAGGGTCGCATCCAGTTTCTAGATCACGTCCCGGATTTCCTAGCTCATATTTGGGATTTCTTAGATCATTTCCTATTGAAAGATCACATCCTATGTTTCTTGGATCACATATAGGAAAACATAATCACATTTAGTTTTTTTGAATTTTGAGCCAATTTTACTTGTCTATTTAAACTTTTTAAGCAGTTTCTCATCAATTAGCTTTGTCTAATGCTGACATAGTGCCCCTATTTTTTGTTGTGCAAACAAATTTTGGTGAAGTTTCCTTCAGATCTCCTTGACTAACTTAGGTCCTGGAGTTACATGATTAGTTGACTGCAGCTGAGCAATGAGTGGTTGTGCATTGTGGTTTGTGGAGTCTGGCTGATTTACCTGACATTCAGGTGAAATGTGATTTGATGACAACACTGGTGGAGAGGTGGCATTTCGAGCATAACACCTTTCATTTTCTAATTGGTGAGATTACATTTACACCTAAGGACATGTGGTGCATACTACATGTTCCTATGATGGGCTCCCGAGTAGAGTATGAGGTGACTGCCACAGTAGCTATGGTGGATGCTCGATGCTTGTTTTAGGATGATACTATAGCACATCGACATATTGGCTAGGATCAAATGGTGGCCCATTATGCACAGTTACCTATTTATCTTGTTGGACTAGTCAAAGGCCTGATGATGTCAGATCAGGGTCAGCATGGGTTTATGTGCAGATGGTCTCAGATGATAGAGTAGATGATTCAATTGCCTGGTTGTTTTTCTTGGGGTAGTTGTATCCTAGCTCATATGTACTGTGAGCTCTATGAGATAATGTACCAGCATTCTAACACTATTACTATTGGTATCTTAGTTCTTCAGGTCTGGGCATGGGAGCATATCCCTGTCACAGGGTCAATTGTAGAGAGGCATCATGACGCTGGCCTGCCATATATCTATATGTACTTTGGTATGCTTCAGTAGCCCCATCTGGGTAAGTTGGAGTATTGGCATGTGTTCTAGATGACATCACAGATGTTGTATGGAGACCTTATGTGGATTGCAAGGGATGGCCCTCAAACACTAGGTAGATGCCATTTTTTTTATCAGAGAAGGTACCTCATTGGGTGTACCAAATATATTATTGAGAGATTTTTGATTGCTTGTGTTTCTAGATAGTATGGCAGAGTATAGGGCCTGTCTCAGGAGATGGCCACATATGCTCCTATTAGAGACAAAGAGGACCAGTGGAGGTCTTGATTGATTTATGAGACAACGGCCCATGATATCTCTTAGATTGTAGTTGCTACCTGGGAATATCACCTAGAGATACTTGATGGAGGCATTATAGATGGGTATCACACATACTAGACATAGCATTTGTACCCCAAATACATAGCTCCTAATGAGGCCGCTCCTCACCTTGAGGATGCTCTCGATTATAATCCAACTAATGATGGTGCTGGCGGCCAAGGCCGAGCTGCCAAAGGTAGAGACAAGGGTCATGGTAGGGACAAGGGGAGAGATGGAGGGTGAGATGGTGCTTGTGGAGGTGGTGGAGATGGAGGAGATGGAGATGGAGGTGGAGGTGGAGGTGGAGGAGATGGCAACAAACGACGGGCCTCCGGAGGAGATGCAAGATAGAAAGGTCAACTTTGGATATTGAGAGTGACTCCTCCTCAGAGAGATACAGGGCCTCTATTACACAGAGATGAGCATGTGCAGCAGGAGGAGGGGATGATGCGGATCAGTAGCAAGTATACCAAGATCCTCCTCTAGGTGGTGACAGGGATTAGTTTTCATAGGGTGAGCAGGAGAGAGTTGTATTGTGGCTAGAGGTGGCCACCCTCTGAGCACCTTTATCAGAGCGGGATACTTAGTTATCTCAGATAAGAGTGGAGTGGGATAGATATACTCACACAACCACCCACCAAGGATAGCGCGTGACATATTATTTTTCTTTATATTGTGCTGCAGTTCCTATTTTTTAGAGAGCTCCATTGTATTATGTCATAACGTAGTAGTTAGAGGGTACTATGTCTCCACCTATCCTTGACAAATTAGATTTACCTCCTCATCCTCCTGATCCTCCATGAGAAGATGAGGGTGCCAGTCAGGCTTGAGATATTCATATTTTTTATCATTGTACCTTATTGGATATATCTTGTACTTGTACCATTTTTAATTGATGCATACTTTGATGTCCCATGGACTCTTATTATTTGATACACTGATACTCTTTCATTTGTGTTCTTGTATATTTCTCTAACATTTTGATACTCACATACTAATGATATATTGATGTTTCTAATTTTGTTGATTCTGACGTGGTTCTTTCATGGAAATCTTATCTGCTTCATACTTCTTTATGTGATACTTTTCAGTTTCTGCACATGGGATATATTGGATATGCATCTCATGTTTAGGATATTGATGTGATGGTCATACTTGGTCAAAATTAGATTAGATGATGATAAAATGACTTCATGATATATTTCACTGATATATACTCATGTTTTTGTTATTTTCAAATATTTATTAATGTATGGATGCAAATTCATGTGATGGTTTAATGTAATGTATGGAATCTTTATTTTATGTATGCATATGGATGTATGAGATGTATTGTGATGCAATGTATGGACATCTCACTTTTATTTATGGATTATTATGGATGCATTATGCAGACAATTTTATGATATGAAATGGATTATGAGAATGAATATCAGTGATGTATACTCAGTCATTTTATTTAATTTTTTTATGATTTCATGATCTACTTGGTCAAACTTGATAAATGATTAATGTTTTTAGAATTTTCAATCTTGAATGAATAGTTAATTGAATTCAGACATTCATGCTCATTGCAACTTAAAAATGAATGCAACTAAATTAAGATGAATGCAATTTAAAATGAACTTTAATGCAACTAAAAACATGAAATGCATCTAAATGAATCTAATGTAATTAATATGATATGCAACTAAAAATAAACCTTACTGCAATTAACAAATGAAATGCACCTAGAATAAGACACCTAGGACAGTCACTATTTATTCAAAGTGGATAAAATTTCATCATAGGGCATTTTGTAAGCAGGACCTCATAGGCTAATACAATTTTCACTAATAGATTTAGCAATCATGAAAATATGAATACTTCCATCTCTTTTGTCATGTCGAAAGATAACCTAAACATTAAATCATATAGGATAGAATGTTCTGTCAGTTACTTCCTATTTGATATACACTTTTTATTTTCTAGTTCATAATGTGTAAATATATACCCGCAATGACCTTTCATTTTATATTCATATCCTTGGGTCTAATCCGATTTACTATGTACCTTACTAGGAAGTAGTTTTTCACCTAAGTTTAAAATAGGCAAGGAAATAAGTCCAACCTCACTAAAGTTTTCATAGGAAATACGTCGAGGTATACATGGCATTCCAATTGTGATGGGGGTACTTATAGTAGACACCCATTTCCTACGATCACCTTAGATCATTGGAATTATTACCACAAACAAAAGACAAAGAAAACATTATGCCCCCAGTCCTTGTTTCTCTAGTCCATTGTAGACATCATCGAGTCACTCATGGAAACATAATAATCAACAATTGATAATAAGAAAAGGTTCATTATTCCTTTAAAATATTCAATGTATTTTCTTTAGAACAGAAAATTGTGATTATAGTGATTAAGAACATTATTGATTAAGTTTTGCAAACACATCTATCAAGATTATTATCAATTATTAATTTCTCTTTTATCTAAAAATGGTTAGCCTGTTTAGTGTTTAGAAACACTCTTATCATCATGACGTAGTGTTTAGGAACACTTTTAGGTCCAAGTATTAAGAAATACTATTTATGGTTCGTATTAAGAAATACCTTTTCTCGTAGTTTAACATCTATTGCAGACTATGGTGGTATTGAGAAATACCTTTGTTCATAGTTTAATGTCTATTGTGGACTCTATTTTTAGAGAAAGGTCCTAACAATGACTTAGAAACATGTGTGTGACCTTGATCACTACCCCCTATGGAAAATAGTTTACCTAGGACCTTAATGTGGACAGATTCCATCCTTAGGAAGGTATGATTTTTTGATAGTTCTTTTCAAGATTTGGTGTGTCACAAAAGTGACTGGAAGATATGTACAAACTGAGATTTACATCGGCCAAACATTCAATCATTTCCTTGATAGATAGAGCATTGATTACAAGTAGCCCCTGTTTACCAGGTTTTCACCACTTGGCCAAACTTTTCCTATTTCATGGTGCCTATTTACCAGGTTTTCACCAAGACATTTTTTCTCTTTTCCAATTTTTTTGTGTTAGGAATGGGAACACTGAGAGGGGGGGGGGTGGTGAATCAATGTTCACTGTATATTTATCTTTTCTATTAATCTTTAAAGTAAACTTAAATGCTTAAGTACTAAAATGAACATCCACATAAACATGAAACATGAAATCAACACATAACACCAATATGGTTATAGGGAAACCTAAATAGGTAAAAAACCCGGTGGGAATTGACACCTACTAATATTTTGTACTAGTGTTTAGTGATCCTTGTTAGAAGATCTTAACCCTATTAGGAGTTGCTTTACAATGTATTAAGTACAGTAGACCTTGTTAAGGGTCAGACCCTCTTAGGAGTCTTTTACAATAGTCCCTATTAGGGGAGTGGATGAATTGTCCTAGAGCTCACTTCTCAAGTGGTGAAGGCTACAATCTTCTAATCTCATATACACACTGTATCTGCTGGATGAACTGTCACTGTGACACTACTTGTCAGATCAGTTCCTTTGATGCGCTAATTCTTTGACCTCTTGCAAAGCTCTAATACATCTTATAGACTCTTCACACACTTCTTCTCTTCTTATTACAATTCTCTATCAACTTCCATACCAAATACAATGGGTGCATCTTATATTTATATGCGCATACAAAATAAACAACGAGGTCAGCCCTTAGACCTATTATATACAACACTTCCAAATGAATTGGCTCAAGCGTAATTACAAAAAAACATATATACATGTCGACAACCTAATTACAATAGGTTCATAGCCTTTACATCAATAGAATATAACCGTAACACAAAATGATAACAATCAGCTGCTCACTTTGTTCTTCACTGGCACACACTGGTTGTGCAACTTCAACTATTTGTATCTTTCTCATACTTGCATATCTAATCATGCGCTCATAGAATAACCATGAATATAGTCTAACTAACTTAACTTCCAAGGCGCACACCATAACTCAGTCGTACATATGTGTGCTGATGCTCTGAGCTGTAGGAACTCTGTACACTCTTAAGTCTTCAACACTTAACTGATTTCTGATCTTCTCATCAAGTACATTGACTCCAAACTGCTATATGACTTTGTTGCCATAATGAAAACACTATATTAAGTCATATACATTAGTATAGCCAACTTGCCAACAATCTCCCCCTTTGTCATTGATGGCAACAAAGGAATATGGCCAAGTTGCTAATTGTCCTTAATACAAAAAACTTTTTGTCTTCTATACATACACTTATATCTCCCTATACATATTATGATCCATATTCTATACACAACTCCCCCTTTGATATTAATGACAAAGGTGTTTGAAAAACTATATGTACATATACTCACTAAGGGAAAAGATTTGAATATATTATCTTTAGGTTTTGGATTTCCTTCTTCCAAAATGTGATCAAAGAGTTTACTATTTTGAGATGGGCGCATAGTGCATACTGTAGCTTCTCCATCTTCTCCAAGTCAATGTTAGGACTATGATCATATGTTACTATTGTGGTGTCTATGTCCTTGATGTTCTAATTTAGTATATCTAATGAGGGCGCAAGAGCATTCCTGAGTTGTGTTTGCCTTGCCCTGGTCTTTGACATTTCCTTTTCTACCTTCTCAATCTTATCTATTTTCCCTTGGTATACATTATTACACATGTTTACATATAACTCTTGACTTTCTCAATCATAGCTTTTTCCT
Organism: Chamaecyparis obtusa; assembly: GCA_027943335.1. Taxonomy (NCBI): domain Eukaryota; kingdom Viridiplantae; phylum Streptophyta; class Pinopsida; order Cupressales; family Cupressaceae; genus Chamaecyparis; species Chamaecyparis obtusa. Next base: position 16,362 of record BSBK01007075.1, read on the forward strand.
CCTTTATTTTCTTGAAATGGGCATTAGTAAGCTTATCCTGATCCATGCATTCTACAATGATCCTTCTTCCTTAATCTACAAATTAATTTACGAATGCTTGACCAGTCTTAAGTGAGCTTAGATCAAGTGCAAAGTTGCTCATTAATTCACTCAACCTCTTCTTTAGGTACTTTTCTTCCAGAACTAGGGATGTAGATTCTTCAAGGCTTGAGAAATTACTTTTGAAATGTGAGATGACTGTACTCACATCATCAATAGAGTGTATCTTTGACACTTTCTTGTCCTCTGGAAACAAATTGTTTAGAATGTTTACTGATTCTAATAGGAGGGGATTCCTCATCACTTATTTTTCTTTGGCCTTTTCCATGGCTAGGATGCTGAATTTTATCAGATCTTCTTCTCTCCATGAGTCTAAACTAGATGTGTTAGGTGTCAAACTTGACAATAATGCTGCTGAGGGAGTGATGGGAGTGCTATCCATCACTTCTTGTTTTACCTTGACTAGTTCAACTGATGGTTCATTACTCTCTTCTTCTTTTTTTCTTTCTTTATTTTCTTCTTCTTTTTCTATTTTTTTCTTTTTCTTCTTCTTTTTCTATTTTTTCTTTTTCTTTTTCTTTCTTTTCTTTCATCTTTTATTCTTCTTTCTCATCTTCAATCAAGACTTCTTGATGAGTGGGAGGTGTGTTGCCGCATAAAATTTCAGCTTCATGTGTGCTCACAAAAGCTTCTTTAAACTTATCCAAATCAGTGTCAGTGGCCACCATGGCTATCTCTAAATTATCAATGATAAAGGTGCTATCCTTTAGTGACTCTATCATGGGTGCAGACTGATCTACCTCTATTTGAGTTTCTACTACAAGCATTGAATCCTAAGGACCTGTTACTGATGCATTAGTGGGCTCTGCCACCTTGACTTCCTTTGTGGGTACTTGTGCTTTGGGTACAGTAGGTGGATACATGTGCCTGTTCATAAAGTCCTTCTCAAAGGCTTTCTCTATTTCTTTGGCAAATAATTCATAGTTTTTATCCATTATATTCAATGTTCTTATCTTGTTCCTGAGGTGAGGCTTCACCAGATCTAACAATAACTTCTTCTCTTCTAGCTCGCATATAGGAAGAGTTTCATCTAAGATCTTCTCTCTTATCCGTAGATCTTCTTCAATTTCCTATCTCTTTTGGAATTCTAGAATGTTCCATACCTTATCAGGGATCATAGTCTTAAGTTCCAAGACTATCTTCTTGAACTCCAACATGTGTTTGATTATCATACTATGTTTCTCAGATTTGTCTATTGCACTATATTTTTCATAAAACTTCCCTACTTGATCAATTCTTCCCTCATCAATTATTCTTGCACTTAGCACACTGAGACTAGGTTTGAAACTTACTTCAAGAGGTGCTTGTGAGTTCCTCTTGTTTCTTGTGACTCTTGAGGATGGATGACTAGTGTTGATCTCTTTCTTCCTCTTTGTCATTGCCTTATACTCTGGAGGATCAGTAGGGTCAATGGTTTCCTTGGGTATAGAGGGAGTATCATCAGTTTTCTCATTTTGTACATCAGTTTTCTCTATCTTTACCTTCTTCAACTTAGGATCATGTGATTCTTCCTTTTCTACATCTACGCTCTCTAATTCCAAATCAATCTTTTGTTCTTTTGCTTTCCCTAGATCTGCTTGAGACACTCCATGTATTCTCAAGATCTTTGAGGTGACTTTAGCAACCTTTCTTTTTATTGTTGGGCTATTTATTTTAGCATCTATCTCTCTTGTCTTTTCCTCATAAGTTCCCCACCTTGGTTCATTAGGGTTAGTAGGAGATGAAAGCAATACTTGAGCATATGCTTCTAAAACTTGTTCATCTACTTCATATCCAAGTGGATGAATCCACTTTGTTCTAGGTACAACTGCCTCCATGCATGTTGTATCAGTTTCAACCATAAAACAAATTGTATCCTTGTATTTCTCAACAATGTTCTCTAGAATTATGTACCTCATTTTCATCTTGGCCCTGAAGGTCTTCAATTCCAATGTTATGTAATCTCTCAATGTACTCTTAGTGGATGCCTTGTAAGATATTTGTGGCATGGTTGGAATGGACTTGTCCAAATATGAATCTGATACTTTCCCAACTATATGAAGGTACATGTAAATGATCAAAGACCCAAACCTGAATATCTTTGTCTTATCATGCTTGATTGCCTTGATGTTATGAATCAACTATGCGCACAAGATCTCACATAGACTAAACTCTCCATCTTCCTTCACAAGTCTAATAGCTACTAGAATTGTGGCCGCATCCACACTATTCACCCTGATGGTGTGTTGAAACATGTATCCAAGTATCATGAACATCAATTTGATGTCAACTTTCTCAATAGGCTCAATTTTCATCCCACGCCTATCACTCCTTGACTTACATGTTTGCTCAACAATTTTTCTAACATCTTGCTTGCTAGTAGGAAGGACGGCGCCAATCTTAGATAGGTCTGTCATCTTATATATTAGGTCACTAGTGATTCTTACTGGCACATCACCTATCCAAAATAGGTCATCATGAATTCTGCTCAGAAGTGTTTTAATCCATTCTGTCTCATACAACTCATATTTTGTAGCATACTCCACTATAGGGTGATCATTCCACTTCTCATATTATCATGTTTTCCGTCTGTGCCCTTGATCTATCCAATCCTACAATTTCTTTCTTACAGTAAATGTATGCCATGATGTCTTCGACATACATAATGCCTATAGGTGTGTGGGAGAATGCTCCCTCTAAATCATCTAGGGTATACTTAAATGGATGCTTCTTAAACACATATCTTTGGGTGAAAGTACAATCAGGTGTCACCTTTTAGGCTAACTTATTAGCACAGCTGAATTTTAGTATTTCTAACTAGAAATTAATTTTGGCAAACACATGGTCTAGCTAAATTCATTATAGCTAAGTTAGATAAGTTTTTTAACTTTTCCAATTGGAAATATCTATTAAATGCATGTTTTATATCACTTTGGGTCTAATTACCATAAAAATAAAATTATTTCAAAAAAGTGGCGTTTCAATAAGTCCTAATATTTTTAATGACATTTTTTTGAAAATTAAAAAATACCCTTCTTTAGAGATTGGAGTCAAGAATATCCTCATATAGATTTTATAGTGTTTTAATTAGACATAGTTTATTGTAATTAAAAGAAATTACAAGTAGGTATTTTAACAGTCAAGGAAATGTTGATTTAGAGAAAGAAAAAAATAGTAAATCATATTAAATAAATTTGAAAAACACATGGTGCACTAAAGGAGAGAGTCCTCTTCAAGAATATATATTTCTTTTATTGATTGGGATAGATTTCTTATGAAAAATATGTTGCGAGATGAAAACTGTCTATTTAAGTGATTTGGAATTTGAATTGTTATAAAAGAGAAAATATAGGTCACAAACCAATTTTTATTTCTTTATGCACTAGATATATATGTCATCTATGACATATTTTGAAATTAGGGGAAAATATGTTTATTTACATATAATTTTTTGGTGGGAACTAGACCCCTAATTTTCAGCATTTTTTAGCAGCTGAAAATTTGTCTTTAAAATTTTAAAAAACATATCAATTCTTATTCAAAAAAAATATTAAAAATATTAATCATAAACTTCATCCATTTTATCACATTTAATTAGTTTACATCATCTTCAAATTCTAAACATAAATGTCATTTTTATACTATTGAAGTTGAACAACTTTGATTTTGTTAGCCTCTTCCTTTGTAAAAGGGTGACAGCTTATTGTGCTTTTACCCCTTTTCTTTTCTACAACATCAAATACTATGGGAGTGGCCATCACTTACTTGTTTTATCACTTCCTGAATGTTCTCTGAGATAATCTGAAGACTTTTGAATCGGCCTAATGAACTAGGGTTTTTGCAACTGATCAAATGTACTGCTAATCATTGATAGATCAATCTGCTAGTCTTCAAAATAACTTCTAATGCTCTTTTTTCTCTCCAATCTCTCTGAATTCAAATGCAATGATTAATCAAAAAGATTTCTTTGTACTGAAAGTGAAAATTCTTCCATTAATTCTTGTCGCATGAACTAGGCTATCACTTAAAAATTTCCAACTTTCATTCTGCAAACAATCAACTAGTGCACTCTTGCATGAAGGTTTCTCTAGTTTCCAAAAGCTTAAGTCCAAAGGTGCATACTCTAAGAGTGAGTATACCAGCCACATAGGGGTTTAGAGCTATATTAGCTCCCCCTATGACCCTGAGGGCCATTCATCTAGATGTAGAGGGTGCATCCACTGTGGATGCATCCAATACATACTCATCAACCTTGTCCTTCTTTGTTTTTGACCAAATCAAGCTCACATCCTCTGAAGCTTTCACAAAATTGACTTCTCCTTTGGGATCCAAAATTAGTTCTTTGGGCTTTTTAGGGCTTTCCTGACCTTGCATCCTTGATCTACAGAACTTTGAGCTATGTCCATCCTTGTTAAAAGAGTGACAAATGACTGGAGGCCTTATATTCCTCGGTGCATTGACATGAGTCACCATCTTACATTGTTTAGCTGAGTGACCATATAGTTCCATATCTGACATGTAACATTCTGAGAACTTATATTTGATAGATTCTGATTTCTTTGATTATGAGTCATGTTCTTTTGGCTTGTCTTGCAATTCATAGCTCTATGACCAAATTTATTGCATGAATAATAGTAACCATTGAAAGGTCTTACCTCTATACAGTTCCTTGCTATGTGTCCATGCTTGTTACAAGCATAACAAGTGCGGTCTATAGGCTTGATCTCATTCTTAGGTGGTTCACCATTATCTTTGGTTTGAACTTCAATCTTCTTAGTATTATTAGAGTCCTTTTGTGCATTCATTCTTGCTTGCATGTTATCAATCTGATTTTGTGCTTCATTTTATCCAATGCAGCTAGTATCTCCTTTGGCTCTTCTTGCATACAACTAAGATTCAATTAAATCAGAACTAGTGTGTAATTTATCAATGCCATTCTTAGCCTTTTTTAATTTAGATTCTGAGCTTTCCTTGTTGTTTCTTATTTCTATAATTTCCATGTTTTCTTGCCTTAATTCTTCATTCAGTTGAAGGTTCTCTTTGTTCTATTCATCATAGACTTCCTAATTGTTAGTCAGCTTATCATCAAACTCTTCAAGTTGTTCTTTTAAGGATTTATTTTCTTCATTCAGCTTCTTAACCATTGTCCCTAGATCACTAGTAGAGCATTCTTTCAAATCTTTTCTTATCCTTTTGATGACTAATTGAGCATCACTGAGTTTTTCCCTTAGTTCTTCAGTTTCTCTTTCAGATTTGTCCAGGTCTTCAAGAGTAGCTTCTAGATTTATTTTTAGATATTTCATTTATGCTTTGTCCATGATCTCCTCAAGTGGTTAAACTTCTTTGTTGAGGACTAGAGCTCTGATACCAATTGTTAGGAATGGGAACACTGAGAGGGGGGGGGGGGGTGAATCAGTGTTCATTGTATATTTATCTTTTCTCTTAATCTTTAAACTGAACTTAAATGCTTAAGTACTGAAATGAACATCCACATAAACATGAAACATGAAATCTTCACATAACACCAATATGGTTACGGGGAAACCCAAATAGGTAAAAACCCCGGTGGGAATTGACACCCACTAATATTATATACTAGTGTTTAGTGATCCTTGTTAGAAGATCCTTAACCCTGTTAGGAGTTGCTTTACAATGTATTAAGTATAGTAGACCTTGTTAAGGGTCAGACCCAGTTAGGAGTCTTTTACAATAGTCCCTGTTAGGGGAGTGGATGCACTGTCCTAGAGCTCACTGCTCAAGTGGTGAAGGCTACAACCTTTTGATCCCATATACACACTATATCTGCTGGATGAACTGTCACTGTGACACTACTTGTCAGAGCAGTTCCTTTGATGCGCTAATGCTTTGACCTCTTTCAAATCTCTAATACATCTTATATACTCTTTGCACACTTCTTCTCTACTTATTACAATTCTCTATCAACTTCCATACCAAATACAATGGGTGCATCTTATATTTATATGTGCATACAAAATAAACAACTAGGTTGGTCCTTAGACCTATTACATACAATGCTTCCAAATGAATTGGCTCAACCATGTTTACAAAAAAACATATATACATGTCAAAAAACTAATTACAATAGGCACATAGCCTTTACATCAATAGAATATAATTGTAACACAAAATGATAATAGTCGGCTGCTCACTCTCTTCTTCACTGGCACACATTGGATGTGCAACTTCAACTTCTTGTATCTTTCTCATAATTGCAATCAGATCATGTGCTCAGAGACTAAGCATGAATATAGTCTAACTTAACTTCCAGGGTGCACACCATAACTCAGTTGTATGCATGTGTGCTGATGCTCTAAGCTGCAAGAACTCTATCCACTGTCCAGTCTTCAACACTTAACTGATTTCTGATCTTCTCATCAAGTGTGCTGACTCCAAACTGCTATATGACTTTTTTTCCATAATGACAACACTATATTAAGTCATATACATTAGTATAGCCAACTTGCCAACATTTTGTACTTTTTCTCTTTTTTTCTTTTTTTTTGGACTCACCAAGGCACCTATTTGCTAGGTTTTCACCAAGATGGTCATTTTTAGGACTTTTTCTATTGTTTTTTATTTTTTTCAGGATCTATATTTGTTGTTTTTTATACTTTTTTCAAGATCTCTTTTCACTATACAGGTGCTATCTCTAGATTGTCAAGTTTAAAACCTTTTCAAATGTAGAGATTTGATTAGATCTGGTAAAACATCTCCTTTAGACATAGCCAATTGATAGGCTCCTAATCCAAATGTTGCTATGATGACAAAGGGACCCAGCCAGTTGAGTTCAAACTTCCCTTTTTGTTCTCAATGTTGTTGATTCTTAGGATTCTCTCTCAAGACTAGATCTCCTACCTGAAAACTTCTTGGTTTTACCTTCTTATTGTATCCTCTAAACATTCTCTTTTGATTGACTTTGAGATGCTCAAATGCCTGTTTCCTACATTCATCTAGAAAATCTAGCTCTTGCAACCTAGAGATTATGTAGTCCTCATCAGTGACTATATGTTTCAATGATATCCTTAGTGATGGAATCTCTACTTCAACTGGTAATATTGGCTCTAATCCATAAACTAGTACAAAAGGATTTGCACCAATTGGTGTTTTGATACTAGTTCTGTAAGCCCATAATGCTAGATTGATTTGTAAATGCCAATTTCTTCCTGACTTACTCACTGTCCTATGCAAGATTTTCAAGATATTTTTTTTTGATGCTTTAGCCTGTCCATTACCTTAAGCGTAATAGATTGAAAAATAGTGCTGAGTGATTTTCAATTGAAGACACAATTCATCTATGTCTTTGTTTTTAAATTGGCCCCCAATATCAGTCACAATTGATGAGGGAATTCCATATTGACAAATGATATAATTTTCAAGATGAACATTGTGATTTGTCTTCCAGTTGCATTAGATAGTGGTACAACTTCTACCCGCTTTGTGAAATACTCAGTTGTAGTGATCATGTATTTATGTCCATTTGATGAATTTGGGTATATTTGTCCAACTAGATCAAAGGCCCATTGCTGAAATGGCTAATGTGTTATAAAAGGAATCAACTCCCTAGCTGGAGAATGGATGAGATTAGCATAGATCTGGCATTTTTTACATGTTTTAGAGTACTAGACAACATCTTTTTCCATTATGGGCCAATAGTATCCAACCCTTAAGAGTTTCTTGGCTAATGAAAAACCGTTTGAGTGTGACCCACACACACCTTCAAAAACTTCCTTTAATGCATAATTAGACTCATCATGTTCTAAACACCTAAGACACATACCATCTATACCATGTCTATACAAGTCATTAGCAATGATTAGATAACATGATGATGTTCTTATGAGGGATCTTTTTTCATTCTTGGAATAGCCTTCATGGATTGTTTGGTCTTTTAAGTAGGAATAGATATGAGTATAACAAGATAAAACTTGGGTTTCAATGGCACAAACAATCTAGGATTCACATGAGTCATAGGTGGGAAATGGGAGTTCTTCCACTAGGAAATCATAGTGAAATTGATGTTCTTCAAGTTGTAACATAGATGCTAAAGTAGCCATCGCATCAGCTACTCTATTTTCAGATCTTGGAATTTTTCGAAATGTGATGAAGACAAAGTATTTCTTCAAGTCATCCGCCATTCTTTTATAAGGCATGAGCTTGTCATATTTCTTCTGATAGTCATCATTCACTTGATTGATAATGAGTTGTGAATCTCCATAGATGTGTAATTCAATGATTTTCCACTCTATTAAAATCTTTAGCCCATTCAAAAGAGCTTCATAGTCTTCTATGTTATTGGTACATGGAAAAATCATCTTATAATCTTTTGGAATTTTATACCCTTGAGGTGTGATGAATAAGCATCTAGCTCCTGATCCTTGTTGTGTGAAAGATCCATTGAAATACATTTTCCAAGGGTGTTTTATTAAGTGCATAATAGCTTCATCTAGAAATTCAACATGTAATGGCTTGTCATATTTTAATGGTGTTTCCACAAGTTGATCAACAATTACTTATCCTTTAATAGCTTTTCTGTCGACATATTCAATGTCAAATTCACTTAGTATTAGGACCCACTTAGCTAATCTTCTGATCAATGTTTCTTTACTTAACATATATTTGAGTGAATCGATCTTAGCCACTAGTTTCACCTTGTGTGCCAACATGTAATGCCTAAGCTTTTGGGATGCAAACACAACTGCTAAGCATGCTTTCTTAATCATAGAATAGTTTAACTCATATGTGACCAATGTTCTACTAATGTAGTATATAGCTCTTTCCTTTTTAGTCTCATCCTCTTGTGCAAGTAAGACTCCTAATGATGTAGCTATTTCTGATATGTAGAGAAATAGAGGCTTTCCATATATTGGTGCCATTAGGATTTGAGAATTCATTAGATATTTCTTGACTTGTGCAAAATTTTCTTCACATTGTTCATCTCATACAAATGTAGTTCCCTTATGCATCAACTTTGTGAAAGGTTGTGCCTTGTCCACCAACTGAGATATAAATCTTCTTATGGATTGTAGCTTTCCTTGAAGTGTCCTCATTTGACTAATATTTCTAGGTGAATTTCAAGAATAGATTTCACCTTTGCAGGATCTACTTCAATTCCTTTTGCTAAGACTATGAATCCTAATAGTTTTCTAGATGATACTCCAAATGAACATTTTTTTGGATTGGGCCTTAATTGAAACTGTTCCATTTTGTCAAAGATTTTCCTTAAGTCTTCTATATGTGTTGTTCTTATCTTTGACTTTTCCAATGTATCATCTACATAGTCCTCCATGTTTCTATGCATCATGTCACAGAATATTGTGGTCATTTCCCTTCGATAAGTTGGACCTGCATTTTTAGGACAAAATGGCATCACATTCCAATAGTATGTTCCCCATGCTCATGTGAATGTGCTCTTATATTGGTCTTTAGGAGAAATTTTGATTTGGTTATATCTAGAAAATCCATCCATTAGTGAGTACATCTCATAGCCTACTGTCAGATCTACAATTATGTCTATATTGGGGAGTGGAAAATCATCCTTTGGACATGCCTTGTTTAAATCCCTTAAATTTGTGCAAACTCTTATAGATTTATCTACTTTAGAAATATGAACTATGTTTGAAATCGATTCCACATAGTCAATGCTTCTAATGAATCCAACTTTCAATAGTTTTTCTAATTCTTCCTTGACTAGTAATGCCACATGGGGATTCATTTTTCTCAAATTTTGTTTCACTAGTTTCAAATTAGGTGAAATGGACAAGTGATGCATAATCAAGTCTATAGCCAATCTAGGCATGTCTAAATAAGACCAAGTAGAGTTGATCTTCTTTTATTTGAAGAAATTGGTAAATTGGATCTTTTCTTCTTCTGTGAAGGACTGATCAATGTGAATGAGTTGAGGAGCTTTTGTCATCCCCAAGTTGATAGGCTGTGTTGGTTCAATTAGCACTAATGACCTTTCTTGAAAATGTTCTAGGAGGGTATCAAGAGTCCCATCCTTAGGTGCCTCTGAGAGGTTTTTAACATTGGATAAGTCTTTTTCTTTTTCTCTTTTAGGATCTAACACTGCCACTAGGTGGTTTTCACTATCAGATCTCTTGTTCTTTTTATTTTTCTTTTTGAGACTGAGAAACTTGATATCATCCTCAGTCATGGTTCCACTCTTTTCACTAGTGGAAGAAAGAAAGGGTTCACAAGCATTAAGATAACAGGCTAAGGAATAATCATTATCGAAAGACAATAGGCTTGTGGACATAGGCTCATTCTAGTCCATCAATTCAAGATGTAATACGGATAAGGATTCAGTAGGTTCAAGACACATCACCACATTATTATCAACATTATTAACTTGCAAGAGGTTGTCTATTGAGTTTTCTTCTATGGTATTAAGATTATTAGAGTTGTTATCATTATTATTAGAGTTTGTGTTAGTGTTATGCAAATCTAACTTTGGCGATCTAACATTAAAATTCTCTCCTTCTTCGATCAAGAATCTAGGAGCATACTCATGTATTACATCCACCTCTATATCCATAGTACCATTAGAAAGAATATCCCACTCATATTCGTGTGATTCCACCTAACTATCATTACAAACCCCCAAGAAGTGGGCAATAGTCATCAGTATTTCATCATCTTCATTAACATTGTTCTCTTCTTCTTGTAATCATTCTTATGAAATTATCATGTCTGGTTCTTCATCAAAATGAGGTGCATCAATAATGGGATGTTCTTTCTCTTTCTCTTCTTTAGGTTCTCTGCTTGTTCTTCTTATGGTTCTTGTTCAAGATTCATACCAATTTCTAACAATGGATCTCCTTGTAAGAGAAACAACCTGTCATAAGAAATAGGTTGTTCTACCATTTTTTCTACTTCTTCTTCATCATCTGAATCTCTTGATCTATAAAATACAGGACCACTTCTTACCATGGGATGAGATGATTCTTCTCTGAAGCCTAGTCTAGTTATGTCTTTAGGATTTTAGAAATCCATATGTATAGGTTCTACTAGTCCTTTTTCAGTTTGTCCCAAGGGTCCTTTACCTTTTTAACCCATTTGTTTCATGATCTCATATCCCTTCCCATATTTTTTTGTAGCTATCTCAATATGTTTGATATTTCCATCTTCCTCATTTTCTTTATAAAGCCATTGCAAGACAACTTTCTCTTCATTTTTTTCTTCTAAGGACACTTTTTCTTTGACCATTCTGGTTCCTTCATGAATTATTGGAGAACTACCATTGGAAGGTGTAAATTTTGATGAAGGTAATCCTTGAGATCTTGGAGATATAGGAAGATGAACTAGGGACATTGAAGAGTCTATTTTGTATTCTCCCATGCTTATTTCTTTGATATTGACCTTCTTAGAAAAGTTTTGTAGAACCATCTCCTTTGATGTTTCTAGTTTATAGGAGCATTCTTTGTTATGTGGAACCATGCTCTTTTTTTGTTTAAGAGTATTGCAAGTTCCATATCAACTGGTATAGTCACCTCCACTCCATTATGAGGAAATTTTATGCACTGGTGGTAAGTAGAAGGCACATCTTACATTGCATGGATCCACGGTCTTCCAAGTAGAATGTTGTAAGCAAGCGGTAAATTGAGAACCTGACATATTACATCCCTCTCTATTGGTCCAACTCTAATAGGTAAGACAACCAATCCCTTAGAGGATCTCTCTTCTTCATCATATGCTTTGATGGGTATTTTTCTTCTTAGATCAATGGCATTCTTAGAGAAGCCCAATTGTTTTACCAAGTTATATGTGCAAATATTCAAACTAGGGCCTCCATCTATCAAGACATGCTTTACTTGGTGTTTATGAATAAGGACTTCTAAGTGCAAGGGTTGGTTATGTGGTTGGTTTAATGATTTTTCATCTTCTTCAGAGAAAGATAGGTAATGTGGGCAATTAAGATGACCAACCATAGTTTGAAATCTATCCACATCTAGGTCCTTAGGTACATTAGTATTTAGCAAAGCTTGACCAAGGACCTCCCTATGACTAGGAGAAATTTTTAGCATCTCTAGAATAGATATTTGAGCCGGTGTTCATTGCAATTGATCCACAATATTAAACTTTTGAGGTAATATCAATTGCTTTGATGTTGTTGTTGTAGTTGGTTCATTAGATGTTGAAGCTCCTGTGAGAGTGAGCTTAGCTTGACTTCTTATTACAGCATTAGAAGATTAATTTTTGTTTTTTACTCATTTTAGAGTGATCATATGAATGGGTGTTTTGCATGGTTCCACTATATGGATTATATTGTCATTATCAGTGTATGCATAATTAATCTTGTTATTCTTAGAAGATTCTCCTTTTTCATAGTTAGGTAATGGAGTTTGAAATGCTTTATGATAACTATTAGCATGATGTCCATCCACCTTAACTTTTCCCTCTTCAATTAGGTCTTGAATAATATGTCTTAATTTCAGACAATTTTTTTCTTATGTCCTTTATTGCAATGAAAATTGTAGTAGTCATTGTTGTTCCACCACCTTGGTTTTGCTTTTGGTTCCCAAGGTTTGGAGTTTGGAATCATAATGATTTTATTGTCCAATAGTGACTTCAAGACCACTTCCAATGTGTCTCCCAATGGTGTAAATACTCTCTTAGGTCTTGTTGCCCAAGGCTCTGTTCGAATAGGAGGTTTGTTGAAAGTCTTGTTAGCCATTGGGGTCACTGTAGAATTCAAATTCTTGTTTTCTTGTAAACTCGTCATGAGATTGAAGACATATGAATTTGGTTTTGGATTAGGAGTATCTACTTCTTCATCATTAAAGACATTCTTGTTCTTGTTTCTATATTTGTACTTATCTTTGGTGGGATAGTACTTGTCTTTATTTTCCTTATTGATAGTGATTTCACCTTTCTTGATCAAGACCTCTTCAATCTTGATGGCACTATCTATCATCTTATCAAAACTTGGTGGACCTTGTAATTGAATAGGAAATTTTATTTTTGGTACCAAGTTATTAATGAAGATGTCCATCTTTTATGTTTCAGGTATCGATCGAGTATATCGTGCAAACATTTTTCTCCATCTTTGTAGGAAATTCAAGAATGATTCTCCCATTTTATGTTTGGTATTGCATAAGTCCAACATCCTCACAGTGTGTTGAATGTTGTAGGAGTATTGTTGTATGAATTTTTGTACTAGTTCATCAAATGTCTTGATTTCCATAGGTAACTTGGAGAACCAATCCATAGCTTGTCCACCTAAACTCTGTGGAAATAATCTCATAAGGTATGTTTGTTTGTGCATAAATTCCATGCTGGTTGTGCAAAATTCCCTCACATGATCTTGAGGGTCAGAATTTCCAGTGTATTTGTCATATTTCAGAATTGTGACACTCTTAGGAAATGGAATCATCTTTAATCCCTTGTCAAAAGGAAAAGGACATGTGTTCCAAAGAATATTGTTTCATGGGTTTTTCCTTTCCTTTTTTGAGTTCTTTGATTTCCGCTTGCATGGCAAGTAGTTGTCTTGTTAGAATAGGCATAGGACTAAGATCTTCTTTCTATTTGAGTTGGTTTACATCATAGTCCTTTGTTAATTTCACTCCTTGAGAAGCAAGTTCTAGGAAATATTTTTCTTTGTTCTCTTCCAAAGTTCTCTCAAGGATCTTGTTGAATCGTTTGCTTCTTAAAGCTCTTTGGTACTCTTGTTTGGTAGGATCTTCATCATCCAAATCATAGTGTGCATCTTGTTGTTGAGCTTCTTCTTAGTTATTTCTTTCATCTTGGTCATCTTGTTCATTGTGTCTATCATTCCAATGGAAGTTTTCTCGGTTATTCATGTTCATCGCTTCAGGTGTCATTGTACGAGTAGTGCTTGGTGTGGTTCCAAATAAAGGATTAAGTCTTGAAATTTCTCCTTTTTCAAATGTGAGTAATGGTACTTCGTTCGAGAATGGGTTCTTTTCAAAATGATAAGATTTGTGTCTTGTGTTAACCATGAAAACTTGGATTAAGAAAATTTAGAGGATCTTGTATTTAAGTGGGTCTGAATGTTTGCAAATGTCTGGTTGTGAGTCCAAGGATGAAAAAGTGGGTTTGAATGGGTCTTATGGATCTAATGTCAAAGGGTGTCAAAGTGCCCTGATAGTGAGTTGGGAACCAAAGTGCAAGTGAATTGTGATTGTTTTTGAAAGCTCCAATGTCAAAGTGTGTTAGAGTGCCCTGTTTATGAGCTAGAAACTTGATTATAGTTGATTAGGATAATGCGACTCCATAGTTTGGACAAATGCAGTTAGACCATGCAAGGTGACAAGACTTTCTCAAAAATGACTCTCTCAGGCTATCAGATGGATATGTTTTGACAACAAAATCTTGCTATTGGCCGAAATGAGTATCTAAAAATACAAAAAAAATTGTTTTGACTAGTATGAAAATGCTCTCTATCCCAGATGTGAAACTTTACAAATAATTGGAAAAATTTAAGCTCCAGATGCAACCTAGGAAACACGGGATATGACACAAGATATGCAGTGGTCACCAGATGCGATACAAGAAATGTTGTTTTTATCAAATGTGATACAGGAAATTCAGGAAGTGACATAGAATACTAGATGCGATACATGATTACCAGATGTGATTCAATGATGTTTGTTAATTGCCAGTTTCAATTATTTTTTGGAAAGTGGGTCATATCTATTAGATTCTAGTGACTTGTAGGTGCTTGTAAATGCTCTGTGTTTGTTCATTTGGGGGGAATTATCTAAATTTATACTTAGAACACATCAAGCAATTATTTTAAGAATACACACCTATTCTTCCTTATGCTAGGTAGAGATTGATACCACTTGTTCACTGACTTAGGAACACACTCAAAGACTCCTTAGAATATGGTAGTCAAATAACATGTAATGGATATTGGAGCCCATATTAGCCGAGTAGTAATGTCAATGAGGGCTCACTATGGTGAATGTCTCAGGGAAATTACTATTTTCCTCGCACAAGTGATACCAACCTTTCGGAGGTGAATCGAGTAGCATCTAACATAAGGTTTCTAATAAACGCATATGTTCATAACCATCTCTCATAGTCCTACAAGAAGGATTTAGACCATAAGCCCTATAAGAGCTTGAAAATGTGTAGTCTCACAAGCGAGATTTAAGCAGCTCCGCTCTACATGAGATCCAAGTCTATCATTGGAATTGATCATCAATCTTCCAAGACAAGATAAATTATGTCTTCTGAGGCTTTCACCTCAAGGAAGCATCAAATTTTATAGTGGGGTGGAAGATTCAGCTTAAGACTTGTCCCTACTTGGGTCATTCCCAAGAGCTTTTTTCCTCAATCAGCAGGCCCTCTAAAGGTATGCAATAAAGAAATTGGATAAGTGGTAATGAGGTCTAGATTTTTTATTCTCCATGAAGGAGAAGAGAATAATCTCCTAACTCAAACCAAAAATCCCAAACACATCATTAAAATTTAAAGTTCAATTACTCCAATTTAACCTCAAAATGCAAGTCAACTTTTGAGTTTTTGATTTTCCTCAAGGGAAAAGACCATAATCCTCTAGTTGATTTGCAAGATGAACTCAAATTGTGTTAAGTTCCTATAAAGATAAGCATGCATATTTGGTTGATTTCATTTAGGCAACCTACAAGACAAGCATTAGTAGTTTGATGTTGATTATGTCTCTGTCATTCATCCTACAAACCACAGTTAGGCTATTTAAAAACCACAAAAAACAACAAACCAAATCATTAGGGGTTAGAAAACTAAGAAATTCAATAAATGACCCCAGATGCGACCCCAAATTTGACTAGATGCTATCCTATTTCCCAAATGTGATACACTTTCCTAAATGTGACAAATGAAATTGAATGTGATCTAGAATTCAAATAAATGTGATACCTCTCAGATGCGATCCAGGAAACACCGGGTGCAATCCGAGAAATTTAGGATGCAAATGTTATTCCCAAATGTGATACAAATCTCCAGATGTGATTCCCTATAGGTGAAAATATGACAAACTTTAGTGAGAAATGATAGAAATCTGGGGCTTGGGCCCCACGATGGGTGCCACAAATGTGGTGTGTGAATTATTGACCTACAAATCTACAACACAACACTTCAATACAAAATTATATCAATTGTTAGTACATCTAAATCAATCAAACAAAATAACATTTGAAAGCTTCCTATTGCTCTCTAACTAGTACAAGTATAAAAAGGATTGAATTTTCCCTCAAATTTAATCCTAAACAGTGACAATGCAATACTAGGATGAGAGATTTTCGATTACTATGCAAAAATGAAGCTAAAGTTATTAGATTCATCCAAATTAGCCATTAGAACATGAATTCATTTACTATTAACCAAATTGAAGTGTTTTCTAATTATCTATGAGCATATGAAAGCATGATATCAATTAATTATTAGCAAAAATCAAAGAGTTAGGAAAGAAGTGAAGATTTGAAAATTCTCTTTTATAGAATCTTGAGATTTTGAATGGTTAGGATGCATCCATGAGGAGTGGTTGATATTAATCCTTGCTTGATCTATGTGAGTGATCCATGTGATTACCTATCATTGGTTCAAAGTCTGTTTGTGGTCCCCTTTAAGGTGACATGTCATTTTGAGAGGGATTTATTCATTTCTTTTAATTAATTACTCTAGCCATGAATTTAATGGGATTGATTTAATTAATTGGGCATAGAGATAATTAAATTGATCTAGCTTGATACTTTGATGATAAATGCTTGAGTTAGGAGATTTAATTGATTCTATTGAATTTCAATGAATTATGTCAATAATCAAGCATTTAATTAACATAATTAGGATCTTACCCCGAATTAGGGCAAATAGGGCCTTAGGTTCTATTAGCCCAGTTTTAGGTGATTACACAAGATGCTTGATCTGATCTGATGAATCATTATTTGAATCCTCTTTTATCTTTTCCATAAGATCTTTCCTTTGGTTCCTGGAAAGTTCAAGTTGTTCTTTCAATTTCTTGATGAAACTCTCTACTCTTCTTAATTTAAATTTTAATTCTCCATTTTCATCTTTTTCTCTAAGTCTTCAAGTGGTGCTTCAAATTTTTCTTTCAAACTTTTGAAATCCATCTTGATCTCCCTTAAGCTATTAGGCTTTCTCTCCAAGGGTCTGATGCTCTGATACTAATTGTTAGGATTAAGTAATACTGAGAGGGGGGTGAATCAATATTACAACACTTTAAATTTAAACTTAGCAACTTCCAGCTTAACTAAATAATTACTAAAATGAAAATAACATAAACAAAAAATACACAACTCATAACACCATGATTTTGTTCTCGAGGAAACCCTTTTAAGGGAAAACCCCGATGGTGATGGTACGCACAAATATGTACTAAAATTATTATGTCCCTATTAGGAGACCTTGTCCTATTAGGAGCTAATTATTACATTAGCATATTTCCTTGTTAAAGGAATACAAAAACCCTCTTAGGGGTGTACAATGAGCATATTGCTCTCACAATCAAATTTTGTTCTCTATTTACAATGCATTATCAAAATGAACTTATACAAGAATCTTCTATGCTTAAGTAGTTCTAGTTGTAGCTTGCATCACCTTATGTCTGATTCTGACATCACAATGCATCCATTCATTTGACCATATATCACACCTTTACTTCTCAAAAAGCTCTCCATATATATACTTTATCATATACCCAGTCGGCTCCCAAATACATAAAACATGAGACCAACACTTATCCAAAAAGTAAATACCAATTTGGTGATCATACATTACCAAAATAGGGATAAGACCCAACCCAAATCCAACTTAGCACCTTTAGATTCCATGGTACACTCCCTTAATCATCACGACCATTAAACTGCTCTATCTCATTGCTCTTCAGTCTTTGCATGACTTTAATCAACTATAAATCGCATCCCTAAAATCCAAAACTCAAGTGACCTTAAAAAAAGGTCTGCCAAGTCCAAAAATGCCTTCCTCTAAGCTCACATGACATAATTCATCTTCTACGGTGCTCGCTGCCCAAAATTGTACTCTAGTACCCAGTGAACTGCTTCCTGAACTTAGTCATTTTTACAATACCTTAACATGAAAATTGTGTTTCACTCCAAGAGACCATACATTATTGTAATGTTTCCATAAATGACAACCCTTGTACAACCCTGAATGGATCACTTTCCTAAACTTTCTTATTTCTTAATCTGAGGCTTTGGTATAAGAGTCTAGTATGTCTCTAAATGCTCTTTCCTCTTGTCTTTCTCCTTGGACATACACCATAGTGTCATACAAAATTTTTTGATGTGTGGTAGGATCCATTTCACTTGTTATCTTAATACATTTAGGATTATTTATTTCTTTGGCTTTAGTTATGGATCTTCTTGAAGATTTTGCCACAATGATAAATATGAAGGGGGATAAGGGATCCCCTTGTCTCAATCCTTTAGATAAGCTAAAAAATTTCTTTGGGGTACCATTTACCAGGATTGAGAATTTTGGAGAAAATATGCACTCATAAATGAGATTGATCCATTGTTTAGCGAAGCTAAAGGATTCCAAACATTTACAGAGGAA
>BSBK01007075.1:42500-67500 GCA_027943335.1 Chamaecyparis obtusa
TGGGTGGGATTCTCAATGCCCAGGAAAATCTCCATACCCTTCCATCTTCCAGTTCTCTTTTGGTGTTGGATCACTCTACCTAAAGCCTCAGCCATGATGATAAATAGGAAAGTGGATAGTGTATCCCCTTTCCTTATTCCCCTTGTTAATGGGAAGAAGACCTATGCACCACCATTAACCAGCACTGAATAATGAGGATTTGTAATACAATTATCAATCTAGTTAACCCACTCAGCACTAAAGTTGAATTTGTGGAGAACACTAGTAAAAAATTTCATGTCCACCAAGTCATGGGATTTAAGGACATCTAGCTTGATTATCATGCAATAGGTCTATAATTAGCCATGGTCTGTGTGACCTTCTTCTTTAATATGAGAGACAGAAAGGTGTGATTGAAGGCATCCAACATTACCTTGTTTCTTCTGGATTCCTCCACTGCTTTATATAGATTTGACCGGATAATGTCCTAAAAGGTTTGGCAGAATTTGGGTGGGAACTCATCCAGGCTCGATGCCTTATCTGCTCCAAGTTGGACAACAACCTTCCTGGTTTCTTCCAAACTTATGACTTTTTAGAGTTCTACATTGTCCTCCGCATTGATTAGTTTGGGAATATGGCTAAGGAATTCTTCCCTATCTTGTGCATTATCCACCAAATCTCTATTAAATATTTCCTATAAAATAATCTATGGCTAATTGATTGACTTCCTTAGTTGTGGAGGCACGAGTACCATCATCATTTACAATTTCTCTGATGTGATTTATTCTTCTCTTTGTCATTGTTGATCTGTGAAAGTATTTGGTGTTTTGATCTCCTTCTTGTAGCTAGTTCTCCGTAGACTTTTTCTTCCAGAAGATCTCTTCCCTATTCAGAATTTCAGTCAGTTCAGGTTTGAGCATTTGATCCTTCTCAAATTCCTCATGTCCCATGCCATTTTAAATTACTTTTTCATTAAGGATTCTCAATTCTCCTTCCACCCTGTTCTTTTCCTTGAAGATGTCCTAAAAATTGTTTTGATTCCAATCCTTAAGACACTTCTTAACATGTGTTAATTTTATTTTGAACTGTAGTAGTTTTGGCTTATCCCTACATTAGACTTCAGTTTACCACTTCTTGATGAGATGATGCAAATATTTATCCCTCAACCACATGTTCTCAAATTGGAAAGGAGATCCCCCTTTGGGAATCTCTTGGTTGAATGTTAGTAGGACCGGGTAGTGATATGACCCAGTGTATGGGAGTATTAAAGATTCAAAGAAGTTTGGACTTGCATTCCACTCACGAGAAATGAAAAAGCGATCTAGTTTTTCTACTATGCATGTGAATCCTTTTCTTCTATTAGTCCAGGTGAATCTACCATTTTTAGAAATAATCTCCCTCAAATCATAACTGTGTACCCATTCTTGGAAATCCTGTTGGATCCTAGTGGTTATTTGCATACCCCTCTTTTCAGAATTGTCCAATGTGGCATTGAAATCACCCCCAGTATTGTAGGAAGGTTTGGATTCAAACTCAACCAATCTTTAATTTCTCTCCAAAGGATTCTCTTAGCAAGTGTGGCTATGGGGCCATACACATTGACCACCTGGAGTTCAATGTTCTTGCTCAGTGCTCTACATATGACTACCATCCAGAATTGATTCTTCCCGTGAAGTGAGAAAGAAAAAATTAGTGAATTTCATATTATTCCAATCCCACCTAATGCACTAATTGCTTCAACAAAGAATCCCTCCCACTTCTTCCAAACTTTCATACACTTGACACCTTCCTGCACATCGCACTTGGTTTCTTGCAATAAAATTATGTCTACTCCACACTAATCAATCTGATGCTTGATTAAGCACCACTTTCTAGGGGAATTGATTCCCCTAGAATTCCAGGTAAGGATCTTCATTACTCCTTGGGAAGGACATACTCCTTCCCATTTCTAAGTTTTCTTTGGCCTTTGGCACTGGCATCCATTACCAATTTGTCATCATTTGATCTTTGACCCCTCCTTTTTGGGATAGATGCAAATAGTTTCTTTGCCTAGTTCCACTGTAGGATTCTTGTTCTAATTGTTTGATTCACCTTTATCCTCCAATTCAATTTCCTCAGCACCCTCAACTTAAGTCACCCAACCATCATTTGAACCGTCTAGCTGGCTATCAACATCATTCTCCAAATCACCATCCACATTTGTGTGCTCTATGATCAATTGTGGCTCAACATCTACAGGAATATTTTCAATGTGCACGTCTGTCTCTTGATACAAGGCCTTTAGGGGTTCGAAAAAAATCTTTTGGAGTGTTTCTGTTAGGAATAGTCCCAAGAGATAACTGAGAGGGGGGGTGAATTAGTTATCTACGAGATTCAATTATTTATCCAATTAAGTACATAATAACATTAAGCACATACACAATAAAATAACACTTAACACAACACCACAATTTTGGTTATGGGGAAACCCAAATAGGTAAAAATCTCGGTGGGAATTAGCACCCACTATAAACTGCACTAGAGTATAATGATCCTTGTTAGAAGATCTTACAACCCTATTAGGATTTTATCTTTACAATGCATGAAGTACTGTGACCTGGTCAAGGGTCAAACCCTGTTAGGATTCTTTTACAAATAACCTTGTTAAAGGTGAGGACACACTGTACAGGAGCACACTACTCAAATGGTGAAGGCTGCAACCTTCTATATAACAGATACACACTATATCTAGATCTTGGTGAACCTGAAAGTAGACCTATTGTCTTGATCAGTTCCAATGAATAGCATAAACTCTCTGCTTCTTCACATATATCTTCAACTTATGATTGACTGTCTCAGTACATTCACATCTTCTACTCTGCCTTCTCAATCACCCTTAGCAATCACAACTGACTGGCTATAAGTATCTTCCTCCAAATGATATAATCAATTTGGCATGTTAGAACCTTCTTGAAATCATATTAGAGAAAAAATATAACTCTTCAATAACATCTCCAATGGCTAAACTAAGCACGCAACACAAAAAGGACCGTGCAACTCAATATGAGTAGACGTGTCGCTTCACATAGTTAGCTCCACCAAATTAACTGAAACTTTATTCTCAGCTGAAATACGTTATGTGATTTTAACCAAACATCCTTAACTCATCTCCAAACATGAAACCAGACATGCATATCAAAATGATAGGCGCAACTACTAAAATAATATAAACACTATCGGCTCCATCAGATAAACTCAGGAAACTGTAACTGACAAATAGAAACATCATTACTCAACTTCAACTGCACAAATGACTCTGTGTCCATGAACATAGCATCATAAACATGTCTTCAACACAAATATAAATCTGCAAGGCTCTAAAATAACCATACTGAAAATCACATACAAAACTCTACTTGTAACACTACTAGGAACACTACTGTTATAAACAATTGCACAACTGATTGCACTCAGAATCAACCTTTGGGTCTATGATATCATGTTGATAACATATCCATTCAACATATGCTCAAGGCTCTCTACATAGAACTGCAACGCATGTTTCTTACCATATGTTGTCATCAATGACAAACATACAGTCAATACTGGCTTGCTGGTAAATCTCCAACAGTTTCATCTTCCACTTATGTGGAATTGAATGTCATGTTCATTGGATCTTCTCCACTCATATTATTGATAATATTATTTTTCTCACCCTCTACGATTTCCTCTTGAACCTTGTTGTTACTGTTATTGACCTCCTCCCCTATTCCTTGTTTAGATTGGGAAGTTTCCATGGCCTCCAAAAGAACTCTTTACTTCCATGTGCCCTAGTCCATCTATAACTCAATCTACCAAGGAAGCTGATCAAAAGCTAAAATTTTAATACAAATCCTCATATAGTTCCCATATGCCTCATCTATTATGATACCATCAAATTCTTGAAAGTCGCCCAGTCCTTTGACATTATCATTCAATACTTCCTTGTCCCAATATTCAGCTAGAAATTCATACAACCTGATCCATATAAATTTCTTGCTCAATTCAGATTTTCACAAATTAAAGTGTGGCTCTCATTTATCCATTAATATTGTATATCCATCGATTATTTGACTGGCTTGTTGGATAATTTTATCACTGTCATGTGTCATGGGTAGGGTTACCATAAAGAAATTATTCAGAAGTTTATGCAATTAAAATTTGAACCCCATTTGGATTAAGACCAAGTGATTAAATGCTTTGATTTCATCAACCCCCTAGTCCATTTCATGATTAAATTGGTTTCTTTGTATTTTGTAATTGATTGTATAATGCGCTCTTCCCTAAGTTTGATAGGAGTACATAGATTTTTTATTGACTTACCCAATATATCCATAGTTGTTGATTGTTTTGCAGTATCTGCAACTTTTGTCTTCCAAACATTGCTGGTTCGATTGCCTGTATTGCCCATTCCTTTGGAATCTTTGTCTTGGATATTTTGATTTGTGTTGATGATAATTATTGAATTTATTTTTGGGATGAGTTTGACACAATGTAGGCTCTTTTTTGAGTCGCATATTCCACCTCTGTACTGGTATTTGTTACTTGGTGAAGCCCCCAAGTTTTTTTGACCCATCTTTCATTTTCAAATACCCATTGTGGTCTAATACCAAAATATTTTTATTCTACGGTTATCATATGCTTTCCAACCATTGTAAATTCAATCCTTGAATTCATTCATCAATACTTCCCGTTTGATCTCATCTCCCCATTTTTCTTGTTTCTGTCAATCATCTCAGGGTGTTTTTTCTTCTGTACCTCTATGTGAATCATCATTCCAAGATTTTCTACCTTGGATCATACCTTACTTGTCCTCTACCAGCCCTCTGAATGCTCGAGCTTTTCTCCTCTTCTCTGCTCCTCGGTGCACTATTTTATTTGTATTGTAACTTTTTATTGTCATTATTTAGATGTGAAATGGATACTAATGAATCTAATAATGTAAACTATGTGAGATGAGCTTATTAATTAACCATTTCAACACTAACACTCAAAATAAAAGAGAAAGAGGGGCTTCCAAACATAACTCTCAATATAACCCAAGTTAGATTATAAAAACCCTAGAAGATGAAGGGATTCCAATGCTAAACCCAAATTATATCAAGGAAGTATGCAAGAAAGTCCTCTTTCATGCAATGTAGGATTTGATTGAAGATGTGTAAATTCAAATGTGAAATTGAACCAATTGATTTAATGAGAAAAGTAAGATAGATCTATATGCTAAGTGTATGCAATCAACCCTATTAAGATATGAAAATAGGTCTAGACTAAGAAATGAAATGAATGATAGAGTACTTACCTTGAAATGTGTAAAGGAATATGCCTTTTTTCTCTAAAAACTATAAATCTGAATCTGTGACAGAACTTCTGATTGTGGATTCATGATCACAACAAAAAAACTAGAAAATGTAGTTTTTCTCAAACCTCCACTAATAGGTCAACCTGGTGCAACATGTTCCATACACTTTTCCATGAATTCACCGTGTTCTCGGGAAACTATAGTGAATTTGACCTAACTTTGGAAATGTCTCAGCAAGTAGTTTCTAGATCTTTGGTTGTAATTATAATATCCTTCTCCTACACATAGGAAAGCTTGTTTTGGGGTTTGGGTGGATGAGGGCTTGCTTTGGTCAAGCCCTAGATTGAGGAATCAACCTTGAAATTGAAATGTAAATATGTAAAGGAAAAAATAAAAATGTAAGTATTCACCTTGCTTCTAGAAACCTTTGTCAATAATGATTTTGTAATCCTTGTATGTCGTAGATGTTGAATTTGCAATGATGGATCTTGAAGAGGAAATGCTCACAAAGGATCCTTGAATCTTGAATGCTTGATGAATGTTTGAAGGCTTGAAATTTCTCGCATGATTGCTGGATCTCTAATAGATATTATGGGTGTCAAATGGATGTCAATGAATGTCAATGGAATGTTAAAATGAGGTGCCTAGGATTCCTTTTATACTAGTTTTTAGGTGGGAAAATAAAGAAAGTTGACAGGGTCACCCGATTTCACCATTTAATTCCCCAAGACAACACTAGCCCCGGGATTTAAAATCCCTGGAGAACAGGTCGACCTGGTTGACCTATTCCAGAATAGGTCAACTTGGTCAATCTATTCTAGGATTGGCCCACAGGGAGCCAACCCTGAGGACTTGGAGATTGCACAATTGAAAGTGGAAGATATGGGACAGAATGGAGAAAAGTGTGATCGAGCACAAATCCATCCATGGTCCATTTTAAGATGGTACATTTAGCCCCCACTTTAGCGGGAGTATGAGTTACCTCAAACTCATGGTAAAGTAGATAAAAAAGAAAGAGTTGATCTCAACATGACTAAGGAGATGAAGAAACCATCAAGTCCCCAATAGACTTGATTCTTCATCATATTCAAAGCCAAAATAGGAGACATGTCACTAACAATAAAGTGTAGCCAACTTGTGCAATAAGGTTTGTGTTCCTTATTGTAAACTACAAAGGAAAAAGAAAGGGGGTGCAACAAGATATGGCATTGAATGGTCTAGCAAGTGTGTGTGGCATGCTAGTCAACCCATAGAATATGAATTGAATGGTCTAGCAAGTCTGTTTGGCATAATAGTCAACTCATAGAAAAGGATTCATCCTCAAGGGAACTCCATGTCCCAAGAAGAAGAATCAAAAGATGAACTAGACATAAGGATGTGTATGTCCTTAAGGGATTGGAAAGATGATCAAACTTCCCAGATGATCAATAGTCTAAAGAAGGGTCAAATAATGATCAAGCCCCCTAGAGTGTTAATAATCCAAAGAGGGATAAAAAAGAAAGGAGTGGGCCTCTCAGATTGTCAGTAGTCCAAAGAGCGATCCAAAAGAAAAAAGACCAATCCCCCATGAACTTTCAATAGATCAATAGAGGAAACCAAACTATCAATGTGCGTGTGTGAAAAAGTCAGCGGAGTGTATGCCCCCATGATAAAGAGATTTAAAACACCTTAATAGGAGCAATAGCTTTAACAAAAGCATACATGCATCCATGAAGAAAGTTTCCACTATGAAATGCCCCCAAGAGAGAATACTTCAAGGGAAATAAACACATGAGAAAAGAGAGAACATGAAGGGATCCACTAAATTGGGGGTCATTATGATCATATGATAATATATAATATTATATCAAGTATGAAAGTTCATCATTCCCCAAAGGAAGTATAACTACAACACAATGGAGGGAAAGGAATGTAAGAGATACGAAGAAGAGTCTTTTTGGGTTGGTAATACAGGGACCAAAAAGAATCAATGTTACTATGTCACCAACATCCAAGTAGACTACACAAGGGGGCATATACAAGAAATAGCATATAGACAACATGACATGTAACAAAAAATAGAAGAAGAGAGGTACAAATAGAAAGAGATGAACTCCATGTTTGATTACTTTATCATCTTGTGCTAAAAGAGAAACAAGAATTACCTAAAGTGATCTAGAAAAAATATATAACAAATATCACAACATGGGGTAAAAACACAACACAAACACACAAAGACTACCATGCTAGAGAAGTCCATTTCAAGAATGCCATGTGCCCTCCCCATCTTGGTCTGAAATATTAGGGAAGGTGAGAAACTCACAAGAGGAACAACATCCGAAACAGTAGGAACCACTGCCAGATCCAAGCAAGGACTCTGGTAGGAGTCACTGTGCTCTTCACTAGGAGTGAGTGTTAGCTAAGTAGAAAGAATGTTATGAAAATCATAATCCATATCAATATTTTCATATTCATCATTAATAACATGTACATTATAATCATCATCATCAAGATTATCTTCCATATCAAGATTAATAGAATCTAAAATACGAACAAAATCATCATGTTTATCATTTGCATATTGTTATTTTGATTAACTTCCTTCAAAGGGTCAAGAATAGGTTGATCAAAGGAAGGAAAAGGTTGAGATGAAGAAGTAGTTTGAGAAGGAAAGAATGCAGACCTTAGCCTTAGCTTGACATTTCTTATGAAATTGATGAGCGTGTTGGTTACAAATGGTTTTGCAAGATAAACTTGAAGGAATAGATTCAACAATCATAGGTTCCAAGGATGGAACGACTATGGGTTGAGGAATGATAGGTGGAGGAATATGTTGGGTAGGTAAGAAAAATATAGGAGTATCAACCTTAGGAAGGCTAAGGTCAAGAATCTTTTCTAACTTATATTTATGATAGGATCAATAAAGATGAACGAGACAATTAGGCAGTTTTTGAGGGAGAGATGGCCAAAAGAAATCTATCTCAGCACAATCTTGAGGATGCAAGGGTTTATATAGAGAATGATTAATGGTGACAATTTCTCAGCACTTATGAATAGGAGAGGCTACAACTTGCATGGAAGAGAGCCACAAAATACCAAGCTTAACTTGAAATTGATCAAAAGTAGGAATGACAACAAAGGTAGTATGAACATCCTTACCGGAAAGGGTCACAAGAAGATTAATAGAACCTTGAGGACGATAAAGAAAACCATTACAAGTTTGAATCCAAACACTAGATGTATCATAGGTATCCTTATGCAATCCTTTATTAAAAATATGTTCTTCAGTGATAATATTCACAAAGGAAGAGGGATCAATCAAAACACCACGAGAAGGGATATGAGCAACCCTATTAATAATGTAAAGAGGACCATTATGTTCTTTAAACATATCAGAATGATCAAACGTGATAGGAGGTGAAGATTTAGGTTCATTTGAAGGTACAATCAAAGGTTGAGATTGATACTCAACATGATTAACCACATGATTAGCTTCTTCTACCTTGTCATCATAACTAATGTTAGTAACAGGAGAAGAAGGTTAATTAATGATAGTTGTTGAATGTGAAGGTAAGGGGTTGGTGTAGATTTGAAAATTATGATTAGGAGGTGCTATAGATTTATTCGTACTATTAACCTCAACATCAACAGATATAATATTGGAATCAATAAGATCTTGAATATAATTCTTCAAAGTATAACACTTTTGAGTATCATGACTAGGTTGATGATGGTATTGAAAAATAAATATTTTGATCAAATGACTTAGGCATTAGTTTTCTAGTGTCAATAGGAAAAATAGGAGGAAGTTTATGAATGTTAACATTAATCAAATTCATCATCACCATAGGTAAAGGTTCAGATAAAGGAGTGTACTTGTGATTAGGATGATAGAAGAAAAAAAGTCATACCTTTGGATGTAGTAGCCACTTGATCATCAACTATGTTGGTTGGCTTGTGAATCTTGATGTAGTTGTTAGGTTTAGAGAATTTGTTTTGATGAATGATGGTGTTACTCTTATCAATAGTAACATGAACCATTGTAGTAGAGCTCTCAAGATGGCTCACTTGTAACTGATAATGGTGAAGCACTGCACAAAGGTGTGAAAAGGAAGTATAGTTAGTAAGGATAATCTTATCTCTAATGTCTTTTTGCAAATTAGAAATAAAAATATGTTGAATATCATGATCGAGCACATGATAATAAATTTGAGCATAAAAGTGTTTGAATCTGCCAATAAAGTAACTGAACATTTCTTTAACATTTTTCTTACAATGCATTAAATCAGTCAATGAAATCAAAGGACCAATATTATTTTGAAATTTTTGAATGAAAGTATTAGCTAGCATTTGAAAGGAATTAATAGAATAAGGAGGTAAAGAGAAATACCATTGCAAAACTTTATCTCTAAAAGTACGTGTGAACAACTTAGACATGAACCTATAGTCATGAGAAAAATTACTACATATAGTGTGGAAAGTCCTAACATGAATAATAGGATCACCCTTACCATTATAAGTCTCAAGATGAGTTATCTCAATATGTTGTGGGATAACAACATGAGGGATATCTAAGGAAAGGGGATTAGAAATGTCACATGTAGGGACCTTGTACTTAGATTGAGTGAATTGAGCCACGTGTTGTTGCAAAGAAATGATAGTTTAAACCAAGCTACTAATGGTAGGATTAGAAGATGCAATAGTAGGCATAGACTTATTGGATGTACTAGAAAATTTATGGGAGGTGGAAGGAAAATATAAGGATTTTGGTGGAGGATTAGAAGGAACAACAAGAGGATTGGAATATGTAAAAGGAATGACATTGTATGAAGGTAATGAAGAGGGTATGGAGGTAGGAGGAACACTTGAAATGAGTGAAGGGTTAGGAAGACTGACACTTAGAAGATTAGAGACTTGTGTAGCAGTTGTCATGAGAGAAAGCACATAGGTAGGAATGCTAGGAATAGTAGTGGAAATAGGAATATATGGTTCAACAGTTTTGGAAGGAGGAATGTATCCTAACTCTTGAGCACATTTCATCAAAGGCTTAGCACGAGTGTTAATAAGATATGATACACCATGAAAAATGGAGAAGTTATTATCATCATGATTGATAAGCTTCTTAATAGCCTCAATAGCAGCAACACTATCGAGATTTGGGTTCTCTTGCACAAGCCAATTTTCCAATTTATCAAACTCATGAGAGAGCTTATCAACTTGGGAAGGAGGAACTCTTAATACTTCATCTTCATCATGGGAATAGTGAGAAGAGTTATGCTCCAAGATAGGATTGGGATCTTGAGGGAAATTATTAGTATCATCATGGGTCCTAGGAAGAAAAGAGGAATCATGATCAAGAGAGCCCATGAATCTATGGCTTCTCCTAACGGGAATGCTAGAGGTTGGAATTAGTGTAATAAAGCTCATAAAAGAGGAGATCACAAAAGGAAACTATAATGAGATCTATCCACACAATTATCAATGTAATAAAGTGCATAAAAAGAAAGATCTAACCACACAAATATACCTAAATCTAACTCCAAAATCAATAAGGAAAGGGGGAATGTATTGGGTTCACCAAAATAAGGTAAACAACCAATGCAAAAAGGGAGATCAAGGGATCTAACTCCAAAATCAAAAAGTGGAGATGCGTCGGGTTCACCAAAATGTTTAGTGAAGGTGAACGTACAAGATAATGCACCAAGATCAAAAGGAATTTGTAACACATCGGGTTCACCAAAATGTTTAGTGAAGGTGAACACACAAGATAATGCACCAATATCAAAAGGAAGTTTTAACATGTCGATTTCACCAAAATGTTTAGGTGTGAAATGGATACTAATGAATGTAATAATGTAAACTTTGTGAGATGTGTTCATTAATTAACCATTTCAACACTAATACTCAAAATAAAAGAGAATAGGGGCTTCCAAACATAACAATAGTACAATCCTTGTTAAATGATAGGACCTTGTTAGGAGTCAAAATCTTGTTAAAGGTATTACAACTGGTCATAGACCGAAATATAAGAGAAGATTACATCCACCTTCAGGACTCACTGTCCTAGATTTGAAGAAATATCATCATGAATACCTGAATTGGCTTCCAATACATCCACTGCCAAGATAGTTCCAACCTTGTGCCTTAATACACAATCCTGTACTCTACATTAATAGTCCTTCCAAACCAAAATCTCACATAATAATCCACATGCTTTACTACTTTGCAACTACAAGGAAATACTTCCTTGTATACAAGTTACAAACATAATTTCTGAGTCAGTTGACATTATAGGACCTCCCCTATAAATAAAATATTACATAATCCCATGCAAGGATACACGTGACATCCTTAACAATATTACAACAATTACAAATCATGAAATAGTTGGCCACAACATTAATCAATGCTTAATTATTCAAGAACACACTACCACTCCTAGGTTGGCTTCCAAATAAATATTTGTTGGATATACATCATAGATGATATCACCAATCACACTAATAATCTACAATCACATAGTAGACTCTCACATATGTCCTCTGACATTCCCCAATTTTGCAAGGTTTGATTTATTTCCGTATTGAAGTTATACTACAAATACTGAGACCAACTTTGTGAGTTTCTCAGTCATTGGCCCTATAACCAGTCTTTGCCAATGTATCCATAACTTGGGAAAATGAGCATATAAACATATGTGAACATAACCATGAATACTAAACATGTTATTCTTCACAAATCTCATCTCACAAGAGTTAACTCATCGTACACCATCCATAAAATTCTTTGTAACCTGTCTATCAACAACTTCTGGATTCCCTTACTAAAACATATGCTAATATCAATGACAAAACAAAGAATGCCAACATCATACGCTGCAACAATTCCAATTATCTCCCCATTTGGCATTGATGGAAACATATGTGAAAAACCATCAACCCAAAAGTAGCCTTTCACAACAACCTTCACAATGTCCTCTTCAAGGCCACCCTAAACCAATAAGAGTTTTTCACCAATATCTCTCCCCCTTTGCCGTCAATGGAAAAGGGTGTCATTACAGAAATTCTTGTCTTCCTTCTTTCCTAGGTGTAAATTTTTCAAATCTTCAAGACATTCAACTACTAGGTGCAAGATCACCTTGATCCGATCATATATGCTCAAACCATCACTCCCCTTAAGGAGTAGACCTATGCATCAAGTTTAAAAATGATATAGATCTGATTGCTAATGAACTTGTGTACTTCTACATCTCCTTAATTACCTTCAGATGGGGTTCTAACCCCAAGCCTACCTCTGAGATATTCAAAGGCATCTTTGTTTAGTGGTTTTGTGAAGATGTATACAATTTTCTCCTTCATGCTTACATATTCAAGCTTCACATCTTTCTCTTTTACTCTATCTCTTAGAAAATGATACTTGATTGTAATATGCTTAGTTTTTGAGTGCATCATCGGGTTCTTTGACATATTCACTATACTTGTGTTATCACAATGTACGATAACTATTTCACCAAGATTCACACCAATGTCCTTCAACATGTGTTTCATCCAAACAATCTGTGTGCAATTAATTGCAGTAGTGACATACTCTGATTCAACTGTTGACTGAGATATACAATCTTTCTTCTTGCTTAACCAAGAAACTAACCTTTCCCAAGGAAAATGTCTCCTCCACTTGTGCTCTTCTTGTCATTTATTTTGCATGCCCAACTACATTAGTGTATGCTTCTAATACAAAGTATTTTCATCTATCATACCATAGGCCAAGTTCAGTTATTCCCTTTAGGTGTCTAAATATCCTCTTGACTACAACAAGATGTGTTTCCTTTGGATCTACCTAGAATCTAGCAACAATTCCAACTCTAGTTTCTATATTAGGTCTAGTATGTGTCAGATATTGAAGACATCCTATCATAGATCTATATTTTGTCTTAGGTACACCTTTTATCTCATCTAAAGTAGACAACTTATTCCTTGTTACCATAGGAGTTCCAATTGATTTACTATCATCCATGTAAAATTTATTTAGTAGCTCCTTAAGATACTTGGTTTGAGATATGAAAATTTCATTCTTGCTCTGATTTATTTGCATCCCTATGAAGAACTTTATCTCTCCCATCATAGACATCTCAAATTCACTTTTCATTTCTTTTGCAAACTTGTTACTCATCACATCATTACCTCCAAAGATAATGTCATCAATAAAAACTTCTACTATCAAAATACCTTCATCATTACATCTCAAGTATAAGTTTATATTTACATTACCTCTTTTGAAACCAAGATGTAGTAAATACATGTCCAATCTAGCATACCAATCTCTAGGTGCTTATTTCAAACCATATAGTGTCTTCTTTAATCTACAAATCATGCCTTCATTACCTGATAGAATAAAGCCATCAGGTTTCTCAATGTAAGGCTCTTCTTCTAAGTCACCATTAACAAATGCTGACTTGACATCCATCTGATTGAGCTTAAAAATTCTTATATGAAACATAGGCTAAGAGTAACCTAACTTCCTCCAACCTTGCAACTGGTGAAAAAGTTTCCTCAAAGTCAATTCCTCCTTGTTGTGAATATCCCTTTCATACCAATTTGGAATTTTTTTTGATCACAACACCATCTTCATTCATCTTATTTATGAATACCCATTTTGTGCCAATAACATTCTTGTATTTAGGTCTAGGAACTAGTTCCCAAGTGTTTTTCTTCTGTATTTGTTTCAATTCTTCATGAATCACCTTGATCCATGACTCATCTCTTCATGCTTCATCAGGTGTCTTTTGTCCAACCTACGAGATCAAATAAACTACATATTTGATTAACGACATTGTCTTGGTGTCTCTTCTTCTGTCTCCAATGATCTGATCTTGTGGATGTTCCCTTGCAATATATCTAGGTGTCCTGGACACTTCTATTTTCCCATATAGATTTATATCTATTCTATTATCTATCACCAAGACTTCTTGCGACTGATCCTAATCTTTTGCTGACCTCACTCTTCTTAATTCTGATTCTGATTATTCTAGATTATTCCTTATTCACACCTAAGCCTATCTAGGTCATCATGATTAAACTCAAAAGTTCTCTCCTGTACCTAAAACTTTTCATCAACCCTGACATTTTCACTTTCAATCATCTTCCTTGTTCTCAAATTATAACATCTATATGCCTTACTTTTTGTGTAATATCAAAGGAATATACCTTCAACACTCCTTGCATAAAACTTCTCTATGCTATCATCCCTTCTGATGTAATATTTACTACCAAAAATTATGAAATAATTAATAGGAGTATGACCATACCATAACTCATAGGGTGTCTTATTAGTACCATCTCTAATTTGAACTCTATTCATTGTAAACACTATGGTGTTGACTACCTCTCTCCAATGCATGTGTGCAGCTCTTCCCTCAATTAACATAGTCTGCGTAACATAAAGAACTTACTTATTTCTTCTCTCAGCTACACCATTCTGATGTGGTGTCCTACATGTAGATGTATGCCTTAATATACCACGCTATTCATAGAAAGAATTAAATTCACCTGATGTGAATTCACCACCTCTATTTGATCTCAAGCGTTTGATCCTTGAACGTGTCTCTATTTCTACTTTTTCTTTGAAGAACTTGAATTTTTCAAAAGCCTCTAATTTCTCTCTAAGAAATCTTACCCACATCATCTTAGAATAATTATCAATAAAGAGTATGAAATACCTATCTCTAAAGTATGACCTGGTCTAAGTAGGTCCACATAGGTCTGTATGGATCAAATCCAACTTGTTTTTGGTTGAAAATGGCCTTGCTATGAAAGCTACCCCTTGATTGTTTTCCCATTACACATTATCTGCATGTTGTGTTAGTTGGCTTGGCTTCACAATCTTAGATAGATCTATGATCACATTAATGTTACTTACCTTTACAATATTATCAAAGTTTATGTGACAAAACCTTTTGTGCCACAACCAACTATCATCAATTTTAGTAACAAATTGACTTACCTCAGTAGAGTTCAACTGAAAGACATTACCTTTTGTCTTTTTACCAGATGCAATAAGATCTCCTTTAGCACTTCTGATTTTAAAATGTCCATCCTTGAATTATAATGATAACCCTTGTCTACCAATTGACCAACACTCAATAGATTATGTTTCAAACCATCAACAAACAAAACATCATCAATATTAGTTTTACCATCCAAAGTGATAGATCCTTTTCTAGCAATCATCTTAGGATTATTGTCAACAAGTTTGACAACACCACCATCATACCTATTTAGTTTAATGAATATATCCTTATCCCCTGTCATGTGTTGCAAGCACCCATTGTCTATGATCTAATCAAGTCTCCTCTCAACATGAGATACTAATGACTTTTCTTCATGAATGGGTTCTTCCTCTTTGATTTCCACAAATCCAAGTATTTCATTTATATCATCATTATCATTAGATACACCATCATTAACATAGTAGAATTCCTTATCCTTCATTTATTTCCCATACTTAGGTTTATGCTTAGGAACCCTAGTTGGACATTTAGAAGCAAAATGACCAACATTATTGTAATTAAATAATTTCATAGGTAGTTTTCCTTCAAACTTACATTGACCTTTCCTTTCTCTCATTATGATCATGGCTAAGATCTTTTCATCCACAATGTTTTCTATCTTCTCAATTTACTCCCTCTACTCAATATATCCTCCTAGTTCTTCATTGTATTTGCTTGTTCTGCTAGAACCTGCAAGACTTGATTCTGCAACTTTGTCTTTATGTACAGTTTCCTTGAATGTTTTCTCTACCTTTGGTAAGGCCTCCTTAAGTTCTTAGGTCTCAAATGTTATTATCTTGGACACTAACATCTCTCTTGTGAAGTTCTTTGTCAATGGAATGATCTCTTCTATAGCACGCACTTTAGTTCTATAAGCTAGTGTCAACGATCTCAATATCTTTGCAATGACTTCTTCTTTAGAGTAGGCTTCTCCATTATTCTTGATTCCTATCACACATTCAGTAACCCTCTGAACAAACATACTTACTATCTCATCTTCTTTCATCTAATGTGATTCCTCTCTCCAATTATATGATTTGGCTCTTTTAGTATGTGTATCTCCTTCATATAAGGCTATCAATCTTTCCCATATATCATGTGCTCTATCCAAATCTCTAGTCTCAGCAAATTTGCCTTATGATAATGAACTTATCAATGTTTTTCTAACTATCATGTTGTACTAAAATAGTTTATTTTCTTCATCAATTGTATTAGAGTCTTCCAACTCATCTTCATCCTTGAGTGTGACATATTTCTTAGTTATTAATCAGTAATCCAATCCCAAACATAACAAATGTGTCTTCATCTTCTCCTTCAATGCATAGAAGTTTTTTGCATCAAACTTGGGACTCTTTCTTGAAGTAAGACATCTTGGATCTTTTTCCTCAAGTGGTCAAGCTTTCTCTCAAAGGACCAACAACTCTGATACTAATTATTAGAATAACAATGTCCCGATCAACTGGGGGGGGGTGAATCAATTGATTCCAAATTTATTAAACTTAATTCCAATAATAACCTTATTTGTAATTGAATGTAAAACAATCATTACCCAATAACATCAATTTTTTTTTTCAAGGAAAAACCCTAGTGGGAATGATGCCCACAAATCAGTACTATGAGTATAGTAACCCAGTAAAGATTTCTAGCCCTGTTAGGAGTTGGTTATTAAAATGTACAGTCCCTGTTAAAGGATAGACCCTATTAGGAGTCAAAACCCTATTAAAGGTATTATAACTAATCACAGGTAGAAATACAAGAGAAGGTTACATCCACCTTCAACACTCACTGTCCTAGATTTGAAGAAATATCATCATGAATACTTGAATTGGCTTCCAATACATCTATAGTTCCAACCTTGTGCCTTAATGCGCAATCCTCTATTCTACATTAGTAGTCCTTCCAGCCCAAAATCTCATATAATAATCTACATGCTTCACTACTTTGCAACTACAAGGAAATAGTTCCTTATATACAAGTTACAAACATAATTCCTGAGTCGGCCATTATAGGACCTCTCCTATAAAAAAAATATTACATAGACCCATGTGAGAATACACACGACATCCTTAAAAATATTACAATAATTAAAAATCATGAAATAGTCGGCCACAACATTAATCCATGCTTAATTATTCAAGAACACACTACCACTCTTGAGTCAGCTTCCAAATAAATCTTCATTGGAGTATACGCCACATATGACATCACCAATCACACTAGTACTCTATGATCACATAGTAGACTCTCCCATGTGTCCTTTGACATTCCCCAAGTTTGCAAGGTTTGATCTATTTCCATACTAAAGTTATACTAAAAATACTGAGACCAAATCTGTGATTTTCTCAGTCACTAGCCTTGTAACCAGTCTTTTCCAATTTATACATAGCTTGAGAAAATGAGCATTTAAATATATGTGAACATAATCGTGAATGGTAAACATATTATTCTATATAAATCTTAGCTCGCAAGATTTAACTCATTGTACATTGTCTGTACAATTCTTTGTAACCTATCTATCCAATCTATCTGCAACTTCTGGATTCCCTTACTAAAACATATGTTGACATCAATGGAAAAAGAAAGAATGCCAACATCATAGAATGCAACAATTCAAACTTTGTAATGCTTTTATGTTGTAAATGTTGAATTTGCAATGACAAATGTAGGAAATCTCCACAAATGCAATGGATCTACCAAAACCACATCATGGAGCCATGGATGTAAACGTGCATCAATGAAGAAGATGATGAATGCCTCAATGCAAATCTCCTCCCTTGATGGCCAAAAAAATGCTAGATCTTGAAGAGGAAATGCTCACAAAGGATCCTTGAATCTTGAATGCTTGATGAATACTTGAATGCTCGAACTTTCTCATGTGATTGTTGGATCTCTAATGGATATTATGGATGTCAATGGAATGTTAAAATGAGGTTCTTGGGCTTCCTTTTATACTAGTTTTTGGGCATAAAAATAAAGCAAGTCAATGGGGTCACCTGATTCTACCATTTAATTCCCTAAGACAATACTGGCCCCAGGATTTAAAATCCCTAGGAAATAGGTCAACTTGGTTGACCTGTTCCAGGATTGGCCCATACGGAGCCATCCTTGAGGTCTCAGAGACTGAAAGTGGAAGATATGGGACATAATAGGAGAAAAGGGGAATCGAGTGCATGAATCCATCCATGGTCCATAAAGTTGGTAAAGGATGGGAGCTAAAAGGTTGTAAATAATAAGTGAATCCATTTTAAGATGGTACAGTCATATATGTGGTTGCCAAGATTATGTGCACTCTAATGCATATACATACATACATACATATATATATATATATACCAACTCTGTGATTTTCTAAGTCATTGGCCCTGTAACCAATCTTTGCTAATTTATCCATAACTTGAGTCAATGAGCATATAAACATATGCGAACATAATCGTAAATAGTAAACATGTTGTTCTACATAAATCTCAGTTTGCATGAGTTAATTTTTCATACGTTGTCCGTACAATTCTCTATAATCTATTTATCTAGTCTGTCTAAAACTTTTGGATTCCCTTACTGAAACATATGTTGACATCAATGACAAAACAAAGAATATTAACATCATAGACTACAAAAATTCCAACTTTGTAATGCTTGTATGTTATAGATGTTGACTTTGCAATGAAGGATGTAGGAAACATCCACAAATGCAATGAATCTACCAAAAGCACATCATAGATGTAAGCATACATCAATGAAGAAGATGATGAATGCCTCAATGTAAATCTCCTCCCTTGATGGCCAACAAAATGCTAGATCTTGAAGAGGAAATGCTCACAAAGGATCCTTGAATGCTCGAACTTGCTTGCGTGATTGTTGGATCTCTAATGGATATTATGGATGTCAATGGAATGTTAAAATGAGATTCCTAGGCTTCCTTTTATACTAGTTTTTGGGAAGGAAATAAAAGAAAGCCAACGGGGTCACCCGATTTTACCATTTAATTCCCTGAGGCAACACTGGCCCCAAGATTTAAAATACCTAGGAAACGGATTGACCTGGTCTAGTGTTGGCCCACGGGGAGCCAACCCTGAGGTCTCGAAGACTGCATATTTGAAAGTGGAAGATATGTGATAGAATAGGAGAAAATGGGGATCGAGCATGAATCCATCCATGGTCCATAAAGTAGGTAAAGGATGGGAGCTTAAAGGCCTCAAATAATGAGTGTATCCATTTTAAGACATTACAGTCATATATGTGGTTGCCAAGATTATGTGCACTCTAATGCATATAGTTGATATATATATATAGACACACACACACACACACACACACACACACACACACACATATATACATAGATATACATATAGATATATATATATGTATGTATATATACATATATATACATATATATACATACATATATATATATATATGTATTTATATATATATATATATATATGTATCTATATATATATGTATATATATATATGTATATATGTATATGTATATGTTATATACATATATATATGATGCAGGAGCATCCTGGGTGTAAGAGCAATCTTGCATCACCCAAAAATATTTCTATTTTTTTTTATTCAATAAGGGCTATTTTGTGCAGAGCTGCTATTTATGGAAAGTTACTATTTTTGGTAATTTTCGTATGTGCTCAGAATAATTTGATTTCTTTCTTGGAGGTTCATTTTGGTCATATAAGTCTGCCAGTAAAGTTTCATTGCCAGATCAAGTGTATATTGGAAGATATTGAAGATTTTCGGTATTGGCAGCAGGGTACAGAAACTTCGAACTCAGTTTTGAAGGCTTTAGAGGCCCCAGATGAGGTCGAATTTTGGGCTGAATGAAGCTTGCTTATTCAGGTGTTGTAGAGCTCCTCGCGCCCTTTCCGAAATGGGGTTACAATAGTCAATCAGGTCAACTGGTGATGACTTATGGTCTTCAGAAGTTGGGTCACCTGAAATGGCGGAAAATGATTTTTCTTCAAAATTTCTGTTCGGGTTTCAAAATTTATTTTGAGCCGACTATGATGTAATGAAATGTAAAATAAAAATAATTCTAAGTTTGGTCGGCCTTATTGGCTAAAATTCTGGAACCTTCCCAGGCGGTGGAAAATTGCCTATATAAGGAAGGCTGTATTATTGTCTTAGGCAGTTCAGAGTAGATCTGGGTATTGATTCGAGACTTTGTCCTACAGAATATTGTAAGGGAATGCCCATGTGGCTTTGCATATTGTAATTCTGAAAGTTTGTAATTCCACATTTGTGGAGATAATAAGAAGCCAATTTTCTGTTCTTGCATATTGTTGTTGTTTCTCTATTTCTGTTATGTGTTTGTGGTATTAAGGGGAGCACCCTTCATCAAGTGGTATCAGAGCAGGAGTTCTTGAGTGTATAAACAGATCGCCGACTGTGAGGCAGTTTGCACCAGGACCGTGGCTAGGGTTTCAGCGCGCATCGCGAAAATGCCTCCACGAAGGGAACGTGGCGGAAGAGCTGGTGTTGTAACACCTGAGGTTAGAGAGCTGCAGAGACAAGTGCGAGCATTGCAAGAAGAGATTCGCAGAGGAATGAATCTTAATGTCGGAGACGAAAGCGAGGATGAAGCCGAAGAAGAATATCAAGAAGGAGAAGTTGAAATTGTGAACCAGGAGGAAGAAAGACTTTTTCGGGCGATTTCCAAAATTGGGAAAAGACCTAAGATTGAGGTTCCTACATTTTCTGGAAATCTTAACCCAGAGGAATTGATTGACTGGATCAATGAGTGTGAAGAATATTTTGAGTATGAAGATGTTGAGGATCCTGATAGGGTCAAATTTGCGAAGGCCAGACTGAAAGGTCATGCGAAGATATGGTGGCAAGAGATTCAGTTGGAGCGAAATAGAAGGGGAAAGGAGAAAATCACGAGATGGGATCGGATGGTGGATAAATTGAAGCGACAGTTCATTCCTGTTGATTATGAGCTTGACCTACTGAAGAAAATGCAGAGTTTGAAGCAAGCGGGAAGATCTGTTCAGGAGTATACAGAGGAGTTCTATCGACTTCTCATCAGAACAGGCCATGCAGAAGCTGATAAGGAGAAAGTTGCCCGATACCTTAATGGGTTAAGGCCAAGCATTCAGGAGGAGCTGAATCTGGTTCGAATGAACAGTATTGAAGAGGCATACCAGTTTGCCCTAAAAGTAGAGGAAAAGCTGAACAAGAAGTTTGAGAGCAGACAAAACGGAAGAGGTCGCGGTGGACGATCTGGTGGATGGTCATATGGTGGCCGAAATGAAGATCCGAAAAAGAAGGATGAGGCTAGTAGCAGTCAGAATCAGCGAGGAAATAATTCCAATCGCTTCCAGGATCAGAATAATAGAGATCAAAGAGGAAGAGGAAGAGGACAAGGATCTGGAAGAGGTGGCTTCCGTGGAACATGTTTTCACTGTGGAGAAGAAGGTCATAGGGCATTTGAATGTCCTCAGCGCCAAGGCAGAACAGATAGGAAAAATGAAGGCCAGGCCAGAACTGCACATGTAGATGAAGATGCCAGATCATCAAATTTTGAAGATGCTGAAAGAGGAGAAACATTGATTAACAGAAGAGTCCTGTTGAGTGGTGAGAATGAACCTGAGCAAAGGCAGAGCTTGTTTCGCACCAGGTGCAAGTGTGAAGGTAAATGTTGTGATGTGATTATCGATAGTGGAAGCACTGACAATTTGGTGTCAGAAGAGATGGTGACAAAGTTGAAGCTCAAGAGACAGAAACACCCACATCCATATCGGATTGCCTGGGTACAGGATGACCACAAGGTCATGGTCAATGAACAATGCCTGGTGAAGTTCAAGATTGGCAGATACCAAGATGAGGTATTGTGTGATATCATATCTATGGATGCATGTCATATGTTGTTGGGTAGACCATGGCAGTTTGACAGATGTGCTGTACATGATGGTCGTGCGAATACCTATTCCCTGACAAAGGATGGAGTGCGACATAAGCTAAAACCATTGAAGGAGACTAAAGAAAAGGTATGTGGTAATGCAAGGATAACTTTTGTTGATGGAAGAAATTTCCTAGATGGTATGAGGCATGAGCATGTATGTTTTGCTTTAATTCCAAAAGCTGGTAAAGAGGAAGTAGAAGATGTTCTTGTAGAAGTTGTAGATTTGTTGAATGAGTTTCAGGATATTGTATCCGATAACGTGCCTGATGGATTACCACCAGTCAGGAAGATCAGTCATCAAATAGATTTGATCCCAGGAGCGAGTTTGCCGAATAAGGCAGCACACAGAATGACACCTGCAGAAAGTGAGGAGTTGAACAGACAAGTACATGAACTGCTACAGAAAGGATTGATCCATGAGAGTCTGAGTCCCTGTGCTGTACCAGCGGTATTAGCACCAAAGAAGAATGGAGAATGGAGGATGTGTATAGATTCTAGAGCAATAAACAAGATCACAATCAAGTACAAGTTTTCATTGCCACGAATGGATGATATTATGGACTGTTTGAGTGGAGCTGTGTATTTTTCAAAGATAGATCTGAAGAGTGGATATCATCAGATTCGGATCAGAGAAGGAGATGAATGGAAGACTGCCTTCAAGACAAAGGAAGGACTGTATGAGTGGTTAGTCATGCCTTTTGGGCTAACCAATGCACCGAGCACTTTCATGCGGCTCATGAATGAGGTTCTGAAAGAATTTCTAGGTAAGTTTGTCATTGTTTACCTAGATGATATTCTGATCTTTAGTAAGACATTGGAGGAGCATATGATGCATATTCGTATGGTATTTGAGAAGCTGAGAGAAGAGAAATTGTTGATTAATTTGAAGAAGTGCAGTTTTGTGAAGAAAGAGTTGGTGTATTTGGGGTTTGTAGTTTCAGGAGAAGGTCTAAAAATGGACCCAGAGAAGGTACAGGCTATCCTTGAATGGCCTACTCCAAAGAATGCTACTGAGGTAAGATCTTTTCATGGTCTAGCTAGCTTTTACAGAAAGTTTATCAGAAATTTTAGCAGTATTTGTGGACCCTTGACTGAAACAATGAGAGGGGATAGAAAAGAGTTTAAGTGGACTAATGGGGCAGAAAAGAGTTTTCAATTATTGAAACAAAAAGTTACAGAACAACCTGTTTTAGCACTTCCAGATTTTAATAAGGTGTTTCAAGTAGATTGTGATGCTAGTGGTACTGCAATAGGAGCTGTTATGAGCCAAGAAGGTAAACCTATTGCTTATTTCAGTGAGAAGTTGAATGATGCCAAGAGAAAATATTATGTTTATGATCAGGAATTTTATGCTATAGTTCAAGCATTAAAGAAGTGGAGACACTATTTGCTTCCTAAGGAGTTTGTTTTGTATACTGATCATCAAGCTTTGCAATATTTGAATAGTCAAGGAAAGTTGAATCAAAGGCATTTGAAATGGGTTGAATTTTTGCAGAGTTATACATTTGTTTTGAAACACAGGAGTGGAAAGTCTAATAGGGTTGCAGATGCTCTTAGCAGAAGGCAACTACTGCTGACAGAAATGCAGATTGAAGTGGTTGGGTTCAAGGAGCTCAAGAATTTGTATCCAGAGGATCCTGATTTTGGTGAAGCTTGGAAAGCTTGTAAAGAACCTGTTACTCTAGACATGACGAAATGGTTGGATTTCATCATCCAGGATGATATGCTATTCAGAGGGAGTCAGTTGTGCATTCCACGAAGTTCTATGAGGGAGAATCTCATCAAGGAGAAGCATAGTGGAGGATTGGCTGGACACTTTGGTCGTGATAAAACCCTTGCTTTGGTTGGTGAGAATTATTATTGGCCACAATTGCAGCAAGATGTGAAGAAGTTTGTACAGAGTTGCAGAGTATGTCAGATGGCGAAAGGAGTGAAGCAGAATACAGGGTTGTATCAGCCATTACCTGTACCAGAGAAGCCTTGGGAGGATATTAGCATGGACTTTGTTCTTGGTTTACCGAGGACTCAGCGGGGACATGATTCAATTTTTGTGGTGGTTGATAGATTTTCAAAGATGGCACATTTCATTCCCTGCAAAAAGACTACTGATGCTGTTCATGTAGCAGAATTGTTTTTCAGAGAGGTAGTGAGATTACATGGTTTGCCAACGACCATAGTTTCAGATCGGGACACGAAGTTTGTTGGATATTTCTGGCGTACATTGTGGAAGAAGCTGAAGACAGATTTGAAGTTTAGTTCATCACATCATCCACAGACTGATGGACAGACAGAGGTAGTGAATAGAAGTTTGGGAAATTTGCTGAGATGTTTGGTTGGAGATAAGCCAACAAGATGGGATTTGATTTTACCACAGGCAGAATTTGCATACAATAATTCTGTCAACAGGAGCACTGGTAAATCACCATTCCAGATTGTATTTGGAAGTAGTCCGAGAAATGCATCTGAATTAAGGAAGATAGATAAAGGAGAAATAAGTAGTGCTGAAGCTGAGGATTTTGCAGAACACTTGAAGAACATCCATGGGGAGGTGAGGAAGCATATTACCAAGATGAACGCACAGTATAAGACTAAGGCAGATGAGAAAAGGAGGTATAAGGAATTTCAGGTTGGTGATGAAGTCATGGTTCATTTGCGGAAGGAGCGGTTTCCAGTTGGTACATATAACAAGCTGAAAATGAAGAAGTTTGGACCATGTAGGATACTAAAGAAGCATGATTCAGGAAATGCATATGAGG
>BSBK01007075.1:72500-330000 GCA_027943335.1 Chamaecyparis obtusa
GGGTATGGGTCCTAACAACAATCAAGAAAATTCTAATAATGGAGGAAGAGATCCTAATTCCCAAGAAGCAAATTCACAAGGCAACAACTTACCTCCTCTTCATAATACAAACCTACCCCCAACTGCGGAAGAAGCCACAGATGAAAAGGCGTTAGAGGCAAGACAATGTCCTTATTTCATAGAACTAATGAAAAAGACCATGCTTATGGATAAATAAAAATACTTCATGGACTTGATACAAACGGGAGTAAAGCTACCTAAAGATTTTGACATAGAACAACTAAAGCCCAAGGAAGTAGAAGACCCTATGGAAGCAATAAGGGAACAATTCAAGGCATTACAAATGGAAATCGACAGGTTGAAACAAAAGGGGGCTCCTAAGCCTTTCTCTATTGAAACATTATGTCCTTTTCCATTCAATAAGAGTTT
Organism: Chamaecyparis obtusa; assembly: GCA_027943335.1. Lineage (NCBI taxonomy): Eukaryota > Viridiplantae > Streptophyta > Pinopsida > Cupressales > Cupressaceae > Chamaecyparis > Chamaecyparis obtusa. The sequence continues at coordinate 72,930 of BSBK01007075.1, forward strand.
GGTCATGGTACCTTTTCCCATTAATGTAACATTTCCTAAGTATGATAGGTATGAAGGAACATTTGACCCACATGATCATCTTCGGGGGTTTTGTGCATTGAGTCTTGAATTCATGCATGATACAACCTATTTAATGAGACTATTCCCAAGAAGCTTGGGAGGAATGGCTATGGATTGGTTTTCAAAACTACCATCCGACATCAAAACCTTTGAAGAATTAGCTTCTAAATTCATGACTCATTACTCCTATAACATCAAACATGAGGTCACAATGATAACGTTATGTAACACGAAGCAACAAGATGGAGAAGCCTTCCTCACATTCTTGCAAAGATGGAGGACTGCATTTGCTAGATATCCAAGAAGTGTACCAGAAAAAGAGAAAATGGATATTTTTATTAACGGTTTAAGCAGCGAATTAAATTATAGACTAAGGATGCAATGTCCTAAAACCTTCCAAGATTTGATTGATAATGGAGTTACAACGGAAGAAGTGTTGATTAAGAGTGGAGAGCTGAAATTGTACAAGGAAAATAAGAACAACTCTAACTCCAACAACAACAATACCAACAATAACAACAATCAAAATAAAGGTTGGTACAATAACAATAGCCATTATGCTGCAAAAAATAACAAGAAGGGCATTGTTAATGATGGTGTGGTGGAATCCATCAACTTGAAGGTGATTCCATTTGCCCTTACAAAGACACCTAATCAAGTGAACAATACTAATCAAGCATATAATGCACCTTCCAAAAATAACAACAATGCCAACAAGAATAATTAAGGAAACAAGGATTGAAACAGCAAGCATGATAAGTATTTGAAGCCCACTCCTTCAAGACACTTTACACCCTTGGGAGAATCACTTGAAACTGCATTAAAGGCTCTCATGGCTAACAATGTTATTACATTACCTACTATTAAGCCTTATGAACCAGACAACAAGCCGGGCTGGTGGGATGCTAAGAATCATTGTGAATATCATAGAATTTGGGGACACACTACAAATGAATGTCTACAATTAAAGAATGTGGTGCAAGACTTGATAGATAATAACATAATCACCGTTGATGGACCCCAAAATAATGAAGATCATACGGCCTTCAAACAACCTTTTTACAAACATGATAAAGGTGAGTCATCAAATGGCAAGAAACAAAGTGCCAATAATCTCAACTTTGCGCCATCATATGATCATATTGTTAATGCTATAATAATTAATGAACAATCTCAAAAGGAAGCAACAAATGTCATTACAAGAGGGCAGAATTCTAGAATGACTTTACAAGGGATAGTCCCTCAAAACACCAATATCCCACAATCCAACATTGTGGTCAAACAACATCCTACAGTAGCAAGGCCTTATAGTTTGGTGGATCAATTGCAATGTACTCTAGCACAAATCTCAATCTTAGAGTTATTGAAGTTGTCACCGAATCATAAAGAGATTTTAGAAAAAGCTTTAGAAGAGACACATGTTTCTACTACCTTAGGGGAAGAAAAGTTTCAAAATATGGTAGGACATCTCGTGGCTCCTCATTGTCTTTTATTTTTTGATCAAGACGACATGTCTATAACTCATCCTCAAAATTTGCCATTACATATAGAGGTTTTGATCGAAAGGCATAGAGTCAAAAGAGCCCTTATTGATGGAGGGGCTGGTCTTAACATCTGCACATTAAGTCTTGTAAAATCCTTAGGTTTATCTGAGTCTTGCATTGACCCTACAAAGAAAATCACCATAAAAACTTACGATGAAGCTGAAAGAGCTTTTAAAGGCATGATTGTATTGCCCATCCAAGTGGGACCAGTCAAGAAGGAAACCAAGTGTCAAGTGTTGGACATGAAATTAACTTATAACATCTTATTGGGAAGACCATGGATTCATGAGATGCAAGCCGTCCCATCCACATACCACCAATGCATCAAGTTTCCATACATGGGTGAAGAAATCATGGTTGGAGGAGACCCAAATCCATTCCAATATTGTAATGCACTCAAACCCTTGCATGAATTATACATTCCACATAATCATGAAGGAATTATTCCAAGAATCACCAATGAAGATACACAAAATCCTCTTCAAGATAGCTCAACTACATCAACTAAGGGCAAGGAAAAAGTGAGCTACGAGGGTCCAAATGTAATGGAAAGTCCATATTTAGCACCTAAATTGGAGACAACGATCTACAAACCTACGAAAGAGGAAAAGGAACAAGCTAAAGAAGATCATTACCAACACGTGAGTGAGATGATGAACAAATTTGACAAACAATGCAAGATTAGTTCAAAAGGAGTAGGAGAATATTCAGTTTCTCTATTTGACATGCCCATATCTCCCAAATCACATGGTAAACCATCAAAAGAGAATCTTCCACATAAGTATAATTCTTATTTTGTGAGGGAAGATAGAAAAGCAACATGGGATAAGGAAGAAGATGAAGTCCTTTAATGGATTTATCATGATGAAGATGATACCTCAGACACTCCCATGGAAAGAATTCAGCATGTCAATATACAAACCAAACAATATGGGAAATGATTTGATATTATACAAAAGATGGGATACAAAGGAAGAGGACCCTTAGGCCAAAGAAATAGAGGGTTATTAGAACCTATTGAACCTATTTGGAGGGCAAGTCATGAAAAATCCGGAGTAGGTTTCCAATACAAAGGAGAAAGTTCAAGTCCAATGCATGATTTTCATCCTCAAATAAATGCATTAGAATCCGAAGGAGATAGTGATGACACTCAGGATTATGAATGGGATACTTTATCAGAGGATTCATGTCAAGATAAAGAAGTCATTGCTATACATACTTATGCAAAAATCCCAAAACAAGAAGCTCCAATTAATGAAGAACCTCCTATTCAAAGGCCTAATATAGAACAAGCATCTAATAGTGGAGCATTGATAGAAACATTTTGGACACCTTCAGAGGAGGGAAATTCAAACGTTAGTTTTAACCCGCTTGTGGCTTTTCCCACATTGTTTCCTGTAGAGGTTGACGAGGATTTGAGCGAAGGGTACTTTGACCCTACTTCCATGGATCATCTTGAGGAAGCGCACATCATATATCTAAACGATACAATGTATGAACCCTCAAACAAAGTCATGTCCATAAATCCTATTAATGATACCTTACCCAATAATTCCTTAATTTTGATGCACCCGGACCTCATTGATTGGAATCAAACTGAACCAAATGACTTACTTTACTTCCCAAATGACCAAGCAACAAACCAATACCTCAATGTGGTTGAACCCTCTTTCACCAACGAACTCAATGCGAACATAATGACAACAACAAGGTTCCAATCTCTTAGTCAAAAGAAAAAAATGAAAAAAAAATAAAAAAATGAGAAGTTCTATTGGTGAAAACCCAACTGTGGCACCATTAGAACCAAAAACAATGAAAATAAAAGACGTTTCTTTTGGTGAAAACCCAACTGTGGCACCAAAGGAAGAGAGATTGGATACTTTGCCCAAACATGAGGAAGAAAGGTCATCTATTCTTATAGAACCAACAAAAAAAGTTAACATTGGTACGGAAGTAGATCCAAAGTTCATACACTTGGCTACATCACTTACATCTCTTGAAAGAGAGGACTTTATCAAATTCTTCCAAGAACAACAAGTGAATTTTCCATGGTCATATGCCGACATGCCCGAACTGGATCCTGATTTCATAATGCACCATTTGAATGTTAGACCCAGAGTTAAACCTGTGAAGCAAAAACTAAGGAAAATGCACCCACATGTGGCTCTCCTAGTCAAGATAGAATTGGAAAAATTGTTAAAGGGGGGGTTCATAAGAACAATAGCATATGCTGATTGGATCTCTAACATTGTGCCGGTTACTAAGCATGATAAATCTATCCATGTGTGTACGGATTTCAGAGATTTAAATCTTGCATGTCCCAAAGATGACTTCCCATTGCCAAGCATAGATACCACAGTGGATCTGACAGCAGGTCACGCAATGTACTCATTAATGGATGGATTTAGTGGCTACAATCAAATAAAGATTACTCCCGAAGACCAAGAAAAGACAACATTTACTTGCCCTTGGGGTACTTTTTGTTGGAATGTCATGCCCTTCGGTCTTAAAAATGCTAGAGCTACATATCAAAGGGCCATGACAACTATTTTCCACGACATGATGCACACTTTCTTAGAAGATTATGTGGACGACATTCTAGCAAAGTCCCACAAAAGAGAAGAACATTTACAAATCCTAAGAAAAAATATTCATTCAGTTAGAAAAATTCAAAGTTAGATTAAACCCAAAGAAGTGTGCCTTTGGTGTCCAATCCGGCAAGCTATTGGGTTATATAGTGTCAGCAAAAGGAATTGAAGTTGATCCTGAAAAAGTACAAGCCATTCTAGAGATGGAGATTCCAAGAAACATTAGCCAAATGAGGTCACTACAAGGAAAGATTCAATCAATAAGGAGATTTATATCTCAATTAGTAGAAAAGTGTCACTCCTTCACTAGATTGCTACACAAGGACACTAGATTTATGTGGGATGAAGAATGTGATAAGGCCTTCGCTATTTTGAAGACTTATTTGATAAACCCACCTATTCTTATGTCACCTATCAAGGGTAAAGAACTATTGTTATACATATCAGCCATAGAAAGGTCTCTAGGCATATTGTTGGCACAAGAAGATGAGCAAGGAAAAGAAAGGGCAATCTACTATCTTAGTAGAACCTTAATAAAATATGAACTAAATTATTCATTCATGGAAAGAGAATGTCTAGCAGTGGTCTTTGCATCTCAAAAACTAAGACATTATATGTTGATGCATAAGATCAAATTAATTGCCAAGATTGATCCTCTCAAATACTTGCTAAGTAAAACTGCCTTAATAGGTAGAATAGTAAAATGGGTCATGATCCTAAGTGAATTTGACATTGAATATGTTGATAGAAGAGTAATTAAAGGACAAGTGATAGCAGATCACTTAGCAGATAACCCAATGGAGTCTACACAAACCATTCAAATTGAATTTCCAGATGCAACAATTGTCAACATAGAAGCAAAGACATGGAAATTATATTTTGATGGATCTTATACACAAGGAGGTTCTAGAGTAGGTATATTATTGGTTACCCCTCAAGGGTACACCATTCCAAAGTCCTATAAACTCTTATTTTCGTGCACCAATAACATAGCGAAATATGAGGCATTAGTCATTGGCATCAAAATGGCTTTGGAATGGAATATTGCAAAATTACAAGTGTATGGGGATTCCCAACTCATAATCAATCAGGTTAATAATGAATACAATACCAAAGATATAAAATTGATGAAATATAAAACTTTGATTGATGGATGGAAGAAGTACTTTGCTTTGATCACATTTGAACAGATTCCAAGAGAAAAGAATAGAGCAGCAGATGCCATGGCTACCTTGGCTTCCTTATTACAAAAACTAGATCAAAATGAGAAGTATGAGTTCTTGGTGGAAGAGTTGGTAAAACTGGCATTCAACCTTCCTGACACCCAAATTGTTGCTCTTTTACATGGACATGACTCTCCTTGGTATGGACCCATCTATACTTACCTTAAAGACCAAGTACTCCCCGTAGACCAAACTTGTGCCCAAAAACGTAACTTCATACGCCAAGCTGCCCATTACCTAATCCTTTCAGACACATTGTATCATAAGGGTCTTGATGGGACGTTACTTAGATGTTTAGAGGAAGAAGAGTCTAAGTTAGCTTTACGCAAGGTCCACGAAGGCATTTGTGGGTCACACTCAAGCGGTCTTAATCTAGCTAAGAAAATCCTTCGTTTAGGGTACTTTTGGACAACATTAGAAAAGGATGCTTATCAATTTGTGAAGACATGCAGCAAATGTCAATATCACAGTAACATGATACATGCACCGGCTCAAGAACTACACCCATTCATTACACCATGGCCTTTTTATCAATGGGGTTTCGAGTTGATTGGAATCATACATCCTCCATCTTCAAACGGACACAAGTATATCATCACAGCAACAGAATACTTCACCAAATGGGTGGAAGCAATTCCATTAACAACAACAACCGGCAAACAAATTTCAATGTTCATATTGAACCACATAATTTGCCGCTATGGTATTCCACATGCCATTATCACAGATAATGGGAAACAATTCAAAAATCAGGATATTGATGAACTTTGCATGACATTCCACATTACACATCATTCATCATCCGTTTATTATCCACAAGGCAATGGCCAAGCTGAAGCAACAAACAAAAATATCCTTAAGATATTAAAAAGATTAGTTAACAAATCAGGAAGAGATTGACACGTGCAAATAAATCCTGCACTATGGGCTTATAGAACTAGTATCAGAACACCTACAGGATCCACCCCATTCTCTTTAGTCTATGGAGCTGAAGCAATTCTACCATTAGAAGTTGAAATCCCATCTCTACGAGTTTCATTAAGAGGATTGATCACTAATGAGGATTATAGGGTTGCCAGACTGCAATAATTGGAATTGTTAGAGGAACACCAGACTCAAGCTTATGAGCATTTAAGAGTTTATCAAAACAGGATTTCACGGAATTACAATAAACACATCAAACCAAGAACTTTTCAAGTAGGAGACTTGGTATTAAGAGAAAATCCCAAAAATCAAGCTGAAAGGGAAAAGAAAGGAAAGTGGGAAGCTAATTGGATAGGCCCATTTGTGGTAGTGTCATCCTTTGGAACTGGAACATATAAGTTATCAGATTGTAATGGTGAAGAGTTACAAGAACCCATAAATAGCATTCATTTGAAGAGGTTCTACACCTAAAGCAGATGAAAGAGTATACAGAGTATCAGATGAGAGAGCATCATAATTATTGTACATAGTTGAAAAGGGATCTTGAAAATACAAAAATATTTGAAAATGGAAAATCCAAAAATATTGGAAAGGAAGAAAGATAAAAAAAATAGTGGAAAATTGAGCATGAAGAAAGGAAAAACATTTGAAAAACTATCTCTTGGTGAAAACCTAGCAATAGGCGCCAAGGTGATAAGGAAAAATACCTAAAAAAAAAAAAAAAAAAGCACCCAAAGGTGAAAACTTGGCAACAAGCACTTTTGGTTTCCTTCAGTCATTTCTTTCCTAGTCACATGTGTACATAATGCATCTCATCATCCCATTTGTCCAAACCTTCATTGCATCCTTCATTTGTACATAGTCATAATAACATTTTTAGCATCATCCTTTGCATTGCCCAAAGTTGTCAAAACTGATACATCAAACACTTGGGGGCAGCACAAAATAGATCGGAAAGTGGGTACCTCAAAAAGGATTCAAACGAGCAACATTCAGTCACAAGCAGAAAGGGATCAACATTTTCAAAAGAGAGATCAGATTTTTGTAAACTTTTGATTGATATCATTGTTTACTAACCAAGAAGTTGATTACCACAACAAATCCTTGAGCCTAAATTGACTTATTATTCAGGATTAAAAATCAAACATCATTCCATGATCAAAACACTTGGAAATATTATTTGAAGATCAGAAAATAATGCAAAACACCTAGATAGATTCTTTTGAAAAGTTGGTTAAAAATCTGTTTACTTACATTAATTCAATTTGTATCAAGTCTTTTTAGCTAATTAATAATGTTTCGACTAGATTGGCAATGATGGAGACATGATATTTTTCTTAACTATGAAGTGAATGTTTGGAGGAAGATTCATTGCCTTATGAGAATTCATCTAAAGACATGGTCATCAAAGAACCATCGAGGATTATCTTATAAAACAATGAGTTAACTTTTGTTTGTTTATGCAACCGAATACCTTGGATATTTAGATTCTTCATATCTAAATGCCAAAATCCACTTGCAACATAGAATCTGACAAAATCGGTATTCGTACTCTCATGATTGTTTGTAATCAGTGATAGTCGTATCGACGAGACCGATGGGAAAGAAAAACTGAGGTTACCATATGAGCAATAAAAAGCGATATTCATATCATCATGTCAGTGGGCAGTGGTGATTGTATCGACTTTCTGGTCCCAAGTGCTCAATGATGAAAATATATCCTCGAGGCATTTCTTTGCTAAAAACTAGTGACACTTAGGTTAAAATGCATTCATAGAAAAGATAATTGCATTCATAGAAAGGTTAAAATGCATTCTCATGTTAGAATAATTGCACATGCATTTTTTTCCAAGGGCTTCATTTCGCATCAAAAAGGGGGGTACATAACATCATCAACAAGGTCAAATCAGCAAGGACAACATCAACTCAATATCATCTTTCTACAATAAAAACATGAGATTATACTTTTTGCATTCATTCCATACCATTAATCATTACATAGATATACCATCGAGGAAAAGAATGAAATAACCATTTACATGTGCATACATCTAGACAGAGATACAGATTGCATACATGAGAAAATAACAAAAACAAAAAATTGCACCCATACATGAAGAAAGAAATGCATCCATCTATCTATATCATACATAAGATACATTGCATCCATAGACACATCCATCCAAAACAAATGCATTAGATAAACACATATAGGAACATCAAAAGGTAATCTCATATATCATCAAGTAAAATAGGAAAGATCATAAATCTCCTCATATCACATGTCTACTCAAAACTCAACACATCAAGTATAACAATGATATCATAAATCAACTCTATAATCACCCATCAATAGGGGCATCAATGTCAAACAAGTATCAAAGTACAACTGGAAGGGTAACACCAAGGTCACAAGAATATGGTACAACATCAAGTATCTCAACATCAATACACAGCTGATCAACAAGAGTACTCATAGCTCAACTCTTGTCACCACTGGGAGGAGGTCCTGGAGGAGGCTATGGAGGAGGCTATGATGGAGGCTACTAAGGCGTCTAACCAACCATAGCAACAAGGAGAGGAACCAATGGAGCCAAACCTGACACTAACTACTGAATCATCGAAGACATCTGTGATACCTCTGTCCGTAACACTCCCACATCTACTCATAGCTGGATATTACTAGAACTCTCACCAACCTCATAGGTACTCTGAGGATCACCTGTATCCTGACCATCCACGGTAGCCTGCGGTAATCCTGCTCTTGTATCCTGTCCTGACGCTGAATCTTGCCTAGCAGCCCTCACATGGTCCTGACGATTTGCCCTCTGTCTTTGTACTACTACAGGAGGAGGAGAAGGAGGAGGAGGTGGTGCCTGTATATGTATATCTCTCACTCATCCTCTAAGTCTAACCACCACCCTACCTCGTGGTCTACCTCTGTGTCTCCTCCCACCACCGGCACCATCATCATCATCTCTCCCAGGCACTGGCTTTGCAAGGTCTGTAAATTGAGGCATAGGATGCTCCATCAACCAATCCAGATACTCTTGAGTAACCCCAGCATCTCTAATATGTAATCTCATATCCCAGTCCATGAAACCAAGCCATGATATCTGCTCAATAGCATCATCATATGAAGGCATGTGTCCCCAAGTAGCCCTCTCTGCACTAGAACGAGCATAAACTGCAGATCCCTGAGGCATAGGCTGAATCTGCCCAAACTATCATAGCATCCTACCTACCAAAAATCTCTCAAGGACAGAATCGATCCTGCCGATCATCCATCGAGGAGTAAACATGTACGGTAACTCCAAGCCATCCTCTCTCCAATCCTCAACATTGACATATGGTCTCCAATAGACCTCATCCATATCATCAATCTATTGTCGCCAATACTCCAAATGTCCCAAGTGATGCTGTGTCACCATCCTAGTGTAATGCCATGCAAAAAAATACCCTAAAGGTTGGTCTCACTCTGATATTGGACAACTAACTGGTAAATGCTCCCATATCCAAAGCTGCAAAATGTGAATCCCAGCAGATAAAGCAGCTAATCTCCTATAAACTACCTCATGCAGATCATGGTATAGCTGTGCAAGCACACAAGATCCCCAATCAAATCATCAAGGTTGATGAAGCAAGTCCTCGATAATCCTACCCCAACCCACTGAAAACCCACGACCCCGACGATCAGGTAGTAACATGCCACCAATAATAGCACCTAACATCACTAGTAGAATAGGAAATGAAGCAAACTGAGCCCATATGATGCAATCATCACCAATAGTATGATCTCTGAATACTCGATGACAATAGGTCCCATCATACGCTGCATCATAATATACTATCTCCCCATGTGTCGGGATCTGCAGCAACCTATACACATCCTCAGGAGTGATGGTCATCTCTCTCTGTGGTAGCCAGAAGGTGTTTATCTCAGAGTGCCAACGCTCTGTGACAGCGGTAATCAAACCTTGGTTCATCTGGAACCGAGGAAGCTCTAATACACACAACAAACCACAATGCCTAATCAATCACCTCTCAGCGTCAGTCAATTGATCTCTAAGCTCCATCACCCAATGTGGCACGGTCTGGAGGTACAGAACAGGGACATCCTCCTGTTTAATCAAAACAATAGAATCACATGAGTAACCTAATGTCAGGAAATCAAACAATCAATCAAAGTCATCAATTTAAATATACCTATCAGACCTACCAATCCTAACTCTAAGCATTGAGGAAGGATGATCCTAGTTTTATGTCTCTAAGCATTTGAGAATAAAATGAATGGACGATTAGACCCATGACCTATCATTCGTGATGAAGATTGATTTACCTTATCCTTCGATATCATAGTTACCAATGTCCTAATTCATTGTTGAAATCAAACAAGGGGAACACTCTAACTGAACATTCGATCAAATTCATTGAAGTGATCGATATCAATTAGGTTGACGCAATCGAGCAATCAGACGTCATAACAAAGTCTCAAGCAATGAAATTTTTTTTCACTTACACGACTTTTCATTCAGGCATAATTTCTTTTACCAGGGGCGACATCTAATTTGTCATACGCATGATTTTAATCATCCGCGTGACTTCATTTGACAGACGCAATATAAGATTTACCCAAGGTGACATTTTATTATCTAGGGATTTTCACGCGATAAACAATTAAAATATTTGAGCCCTAAGCGATACCTAATTTTCCGCACGCGATAAAAGATTTTCTATAGGCGTAAACAGAGCAACAAAAGGCGATACTAAATTTTCAAGAAGCGACATTTTATTTTTTTAGGCGTAACTAAATTTCACGGAGGTGACATTTCTTTTCATAAACACAGAATTAAAATTTTTAAATGCATTAAATGAAGTCATAAATGCAGTTCTAGAAACAGGAGGAAAATTTGAATGACATACCGGAGGACCATAGTTCGCTCTCTGACCGAACCGGCGCACTCTCTCAAACCGATGCTCGCAATGTGGGACCACCATCATGTAAAAAGGGCTAAAATCAGAGCTAAAAATCTCAAAAGAGAAAGGTGAAAATGAATAGTAAAATGAGGGGTTTTACCCTATTTAAGGTCAAATTGGCCCTAATAAACACTTAAAAATGCACTTTGGACCTATTATATGACATCTTCATTAGCCGGGGCATAAATCAAACTTGCCTATTTCTTTATAACGGTATCAGAAATCAAAACATATTCCAATCAATCAAAATCTTTCAAATCAAGGACTCAATATGTTTTATTTCTGAGGGGGCATCAGAGTATCAAATTGGCATCACATCAAAAACATTTATCAGTGGGGCATATCATATCAAGTTATCATATCATATCAATTTCATATCAGGAGGCAAATCAATATCATATCAAGTTATCATATCATATCAAACCTATCAACATATCAGAAATCAGTGAACCCAGGACCTATCATCAAACCAGGACCCATATCATATCAGAGGCATCAGAATCATATCAGCACCATCATCAGAGGCACATCATCATCATTAGGAAGTACATCAATCAGAACGATCAGAGGCATATCAGTACCAGGACCTGAATCAGATCATCATACTAAGGGAATCTTTCAATCGGTGTTCTTCACACATCGATCCAAAGAGGGGCATTTGTAGACACGAAAAATTGGCAAAAGGCTTAAATCAATCAAAAGGTGCAATCAAATCATCAAATAGCATGAAAAATCAATAAATGGAACAAAGACAATTCAAATCAAAGGAAAATTCAATTAAATGATTAAATGATTAAATAAAGCTTGAAAAGGGGAAAAACACTACGAAATTGATTAAATTCAATTAATGACATAGTTGTTGAAAGCAAAAATCAAAATGAACATCTTACCCTTCATGGCTAAATTTAATTACTTTAATTAATTAATAAATCATAATTTCCCTCAACAAAGCAAATTGGAGACAAAATGGACACAAATCACTCACTTTTGTTGAAATGGTCCAGCCTTTTGAAACCATTTAAATGATTGTCCCCTCCTTGTCCCCCCATTTATGGACAAAGCAAAGCCAATTGACCTTACCCAAGCATAACCATGGTTATCTCACTCTACCCCCTACCCTTGGGAAAATCTTATATATTGAAGGCATTTAGAAGCATAATTCATCCACTCCATATCTTTGAATTGCAGCAAAGCTCTTGCAATTTGCATCCACATCACTCACTTATCATTTTTCATTGCTAATTAGCTTAAATTGCTTTGATCATAGTAGATATTTCATCAAATAGAGCTAGAATTTGATAGAATAGATCTAAATTTGCATATCATATAGCTTAATTCTCATCTTTAGAGTGTCACTAGTGAGGATCATAGCTGAGAGCCTCATTTACCACTTTATTTTAGAGATCCATGAGATATTTAGATTAATTGTGCATTATTTAGATTAGTTTGCTTTGAATAGTGTAATTATCTTTTAAATCTTGTTATTTCATGAAGGTGTAAATCACACACACACACACATATATATAAACTATATGATATAATAGTATACAATAGTAGTATATAACATGGTTGACAAATAGTTTTTAGTCTAAATTACTCTCACACTATCTATCTATGTATATATATATTTGGTGTAAGGGAAAACATTGTCATGACACGTTTTCTTTGTTTAGGTATCCTTAATGCTATGTCCTAGCGCATTTAGAGATAGATGGGGTCCATACCATAACATGTGAATTATGTGAGAAATCCTTTCATGAGAAAATTCCACATTCCAAAAATAGTTCAATATATTATTAAGGAATCAATAACAATATATAATATTATAGAACAAGTTTCTCACATAAGTGTTACCAAGAAATATTTGGAGGTAACTCAACAACTATAAGACTCTTACATTGAACTTCTATCTCACACATCTAATATATATAAGAGATACAATACATGAAACCATCAAAGAGAATTACAAAACCATGAGTTAAAATCACCCCCAAAACTGACACACAACTTATCTCCAAACCAAGATGTCTTATGATGTGTCAAAACACACACTAACAAGTGTGACTCCCTTTCACAACTCACTTACGTGTCCAACACATTTTTATATTTCCCAACACACACCAACAAGTGTGAATCCCTTTTATAATTTATTTGTGTGCAACACATTTTTATATTTCCCATCTTAGGCAAGCCAATTTTCAAAGGTCAAATTTTGATCCAGAAGTTTGATTAATGAGTTTTTTGAAGCAAAGGAAACTTCATGAAATTCTCTATTAAGCTATAGTTTTCTATGTTAGTTGTGACCACTTTTAGGCCAAAAAAATGTCTCTAAGGCCTTCAAAATTGACTATAAAATTTTCAAAAATAGAAACTTTAATATCTTCAAATCTAGACATAATCTTACAAAAAAAATTACTACATTCTTATTTAGTCAATCCATAATCAAGAAAAACTTCAAACTAATCCATACTTAAATATAAATTTACTATAAACAACCTTATGTAAATACAAGGTCAATACACTATTTTCTAAACAAACCTAATCTTAATCTAAGAAACAACATCATTATATATATTCAATTAGAAAAATGACACATACTTGAACATTGTATGTTAAAGACTAAATACATATATTATATGACCTAATAATTAAATAACATTATACTTTACTTATTTTAAATAGATTAAATATTAGGATAACCTCAACTTCAATGATGATATAATTTTCAAATTGTACATCCTGAGCCATCTTATGATTAACACTTATAATACTATGTAAAAACACTTATAATAATATGTAAATTTTTACATATTCTTATGAGGGAAGAGGATCAGAGTCACATGATGTCCACCAAGTACTCAAAAGTTTACAAAGATAGCATCTCATGATATCAGGATAAATGGCCTACAGAATATCAAGTCGCATGATATTCACCAAGTGCTCAGAGTAATGGCCTACCAACATCAAGTCGCATGATGTCCACCAAGTACTCAACAAAATTATAAAGATATCATCTCATGATATCATGAGCATTGACCTGCATAATATCAAGTCACATGATATTCACCAAGTGCACAGAGTAATGGCCTACCAACATCAAGTCACATGATGTCCACCAAGTACTCAAAAAAATTATAAAGATATCATCTCATGATATTAGGAGAATTGGCCTGTAGAATATCAAGTCGCATGATATTCACCAAGTGCTTAGAGTAATGGCCTATCGACATCAAGTCACATGATGTCCACCAAGTACTCAATAGATGTCCATAGGTAATGTGCAATTACCATAGGAACATTCAAATCATCTATTATGATCTATTTCAGCCATCACAAGATGTCTATCACAATAGAAGATGTCATCTATTATGATCTTTTTCAGCCATCACAAGATGTCTATCACAATAGAAGATGCCATCTATCATGTTTTGTTTCAGCCATCACAAGATGTCTATCACAATAGAAGATGACATCTATCATGATTTGTTTCATCCATTACAAGATGTTTATCACAATAGAAGATCAAGTTATTGTAAGATCATCACCTTCCAATAACTTTTGCAAATACAAGTTATAATAATTTGGAAGTCATCACTTCCTCATGATTTACACAGGGGGTAGGCCCATTAAAAACATTCATGATTCATTAGTATAATAATCAATGTATCATCTTAAAATGGAAGCAGTTCCATATTAAGAATGTTTAGCCCTCCGAGTAAGTGGTATGGGGTCATGTCAAGTGCCTTGAATAGGTCTTTGCATGGATCTAGCTTTTTCCCCCTATTCTGCTTCTCTCTCCACCTATTTCTAGACTTTTTTTGGCACCTGGTCCTGAGAATTTGAGATCTAAGACCTCAGGGTTAAGGTTGACCTCTTGGGTCAAGGTCGACCTTGACCTTGACCTAGGGTAGAGTTGACCTCAACCCTGACCTAGGGTAGAGTCAACCTCGACCCTAACCTTGGGTCCAATTTTCAAGTTCCAGAGGTTTCAGGATACCAGGCTTTGAAAAGTTTTATTTTCCCACTTCTGGGTCAGCTATTTCAGATTTTAGAATGGTAAAATCTTAAATTGAATTTAATCTAGGTCTATTTCTAGGGGTTAAGGTTAATTTGGATTTAATTCTCCAATGTTGGCCTCTCTAGAAGTTTTTTCCCTAGATCACTATAAAAGAAATCCTTCCTCTCTCATTTCCACATCCATTTTTCATGATCAAGACATCTAGCTCTCAAGTGAAATCAAGCCATCATCAAGAAAGAAAGAAGGAGAAGGAAAGCATTCAAGAATTCATCCATCTTCAAGCATTCAAGATCCAATTCATCTAGGAGATCCATTAGTAGCCATTGAAGGATTCAAGCTCTATGGAGCCCTCTTGTTGAAGATTTCTCCATCCATGTTCATCCAAGCCTCTTCCTAATCCAAGATCCATTCAAGATTGGTGTTGAAGATCTAATGCCATTTATTTTAGAAATCCTACATACAATTCTACATTCATTTGGAGCATCCCTACTTGTGGATTCAAGGATTCGAATCCTCCACAAGGATTCCAACATAAGCAAGGTGAATAGTTCCATTTACTTTGTTTATATATTGCAATTTCAATTAAATTTCAAGGTTGATTCCAAACTGGGGTTTGACCAAGGCAAACCCCCATCCAAACAACAAAAACCATTTATCTTGTAGGTATAGGACATCGAATTGCAGTTCAAATCTGGATACCCTTTTCAGTGAACTTCCGAGATCTATGAAAAGAATTTATGTCGGAGCTATTTCAGGTCAAGGTCGACCTTTAGTGAGGGGTAAGATTGTGCCCCGAGGTAAGATTGTGCCCTGCTATCTGGGTCAAGGTTGACCTCCCTCCAAAAGACAAATTTTTTTTTGGGTTTTCTCTGTCTCGACATTTCCAGCCCGGAGTAGGTTGCAAAATTCCCCGAAACTATGCACAGACATCAGAAATCAGTCTTTTCCAGATTTTCCCTATTTTGAGGTTAGTATTTGTTTTCCATTCATTTAAGATTTCAAGAATATAGTTTCTAAAGAAAAATATAAGATTTTATCCTTTCTTCATATTATCCATAGTTTGATTCATTTGTGTAGTGATCACTTCTTTGTGATTAATCAATTTGGATCTCTCCTTTTGGGAATTTGAATTAGGGATAGATCCTATATTTTTCCCCATCCTCACATAGATCTAATAATGATATACTTTGTAAAGGGTAAGGATAGACCCCCCTACATATTTACCACATTACATTTTGGTGAACCTGACACGCTTCCCACTTTTCTTTTGTGGAATTAGATGTCCTATTGTGTTTGTGGTGTTAGATTTCCCTTTATATCTTTTTTGTGTTAGATTTGCCTTTAATGTTAAATCTTGCATTAGATTTCTTGTATTTAATAGCAAAATCTCTTTAAAATACAAAAATATTCATTTGTTCATGTTTTATAGTTTAGTTCACTTGCATTGCATTGGTATATGAGCTTTACTACCTCTAGTCCTACTTATAATATTCCAGTTAGAAGAAGTCATAGAATCATGGGTGCCTTTGATCCTGAATCTTCCTCTCCTTTCCTTATGATCCCAAATGACAATTTGATTATTCATGATTCCAATCCTATTATGGAGAAAAACTCTTCTCACTCATCTCATGATGAGGATGATGCTTTAAGAGTTCCTCCTGAACAAGTCCAAAAACTTTCAACTGAACTTGATAAAATGGGTAATTAGCTTATTCAAGAAAACCATAATCAGGATTCTATTCAAGCTATAGAGGCTCTTAAGAAAGTTCTTCATGATAGTGATCAAGGCATTAATCTCTTGCGTGGTATTACTCATATTGTGCATTCAAATGTTAAACCTTTAGCTCAAGAAGCTAAAGATTTAGGGTTGATTCCTCTGGTTACTAGTGTCGAACCTTCTTCTGTTCCTTTATCTAGTATTCCTACCTATACTCCTTCTTTGGTGACTATGACAGTTCCCTCTGTTCCTATGAGTGTTCTTCATGTGTCTCTTCCTACATCACAACTTTCTTACCATAATGTTCCTTTTACTTATTCCAATCCTCTTCCAACTGTGGTTCCAAGTGTTCCTCCAATTGTGTCTTCCATTCCTTTAGCTTCATACACTTTACCTAGTGTTTCTAATTTTGCTATTCCTCCTATTTCCTGATAATGATTCAACAATCATCAGTTTGTCTCAAACTATCTCATCTTTACAACAACAACTTGCATCCTTGACTGAAAACAAGTTTAGCATTCCTACATGTGACATGGGAAGTCCTTTGTCCCTAGACATCATTCATACTCTCATTCCTCATCAAATCGATATGCCTCATCTTGAGAATTATAATGGTAAGGGAGACCTTGTTCATCATGTTAAAACATTTCAAATCCTTTGTAGTGATTATGCTCATGACCATAGGATTTTATCCAAGTTATTTGCTAGAAATTTTCATGACAAGGCCTTACAATGGTATTGTTCCTTGCCTCCTTATTATATTGACTCATTTCCAAAACTTGCTAATGCTTTTATTCAACAATTTCAAAATAACATTGGTCTGCAAGTGTCTTTGACTGATTTGATGCATTGTAATCAAAGTGCTAGGGAAAAATTGATTGAATTTATTGGTAGATTTAAGAATTTACATGCTTAGATTTCCTATCTTGTTCCTGATATTGATATTCAATGTATGTTCATTTCAAATTTGCAAAAGGATATTAGAGATAAGATTCTGCTTACTGAATTTACCTCTTTTCAACAACTTTGTACAGTGCTTCATCATTATCAATTACAAGTGAGTCAATTTGAGAGAAACACTCCAATGGCTCATGTTCCAGTTGATAGGAGTGATGATGCTCCTAATCCAAATAAATTTAAAAAATTGAACAACTATGTCAAGATAAACAAACAAGTGAATGCATTTTCTGATCAAGTTGTTGTTGCATCCCACAATGCCACTTCTGCATCCACTACTTTTAGATTAAATCATACATTTACTCCTCTTTCTGAATCTTTACATTCTATTATGAATAGGTTGTTAACTGCTAATATGATTACTTTACCTCCTATTCAACCTCTTCTACCTGCTATGATTGCATCTAAATCCTTTGATCCTAAAGCTTTTTGTCAATATCATCATTAGAATGGTCATGATACTGAGAAATGTTATTCTTTAAAACATAAGGTTCAAGACTTAATTGACTCTAATGCCTTATCTATTTATAATCTTGATGGTAGCGGGAACAAATCTGTCTCTCCTCCTAATCAAAACTTTCAAATATATACGAATCCTTTACCTACACATGATACTAATACAATTTCTCAGCTATCTTCTATGGATATTGTGTATGATTCAAAGATGGATGATCTTATTCACATTGTTAATCAAGTGGAGCATGTTGTTTAATCTATATCTTCACCTCAACCTCAACCTCAGCTTAAATCCCACGATAAATCTCAACCTATACTAAAACCTAAGCCTAAATTGAAAACTCAACCTAAACCTCGACAACAACCTAAGAATAAAAGACCTCGGGAACTTTTGATTACCTTTGATGATTCTGAGACTATTAAAGCTCCCGATGGTCCCCTTTACATTTATGCTAGGATTTCTTAGATACCTACTCATGGTTGTCCTATTGATCCTACATCCTTAGTCAATGTTATTACTAAAGAAAATATTTTTATGAAAAACTTGCAACGTGATTCTTATGATACATCGGATGTGTGGATTCAAACTTATAATAGTTTTCTTTATCCATCATTTGGTTCTATTAACTTACCAGTTGAACTTTGTGGTAAAATTGTGAACACTACCTTTGTTGTTGTTTCTACTTCTGATCAGTTTCAAGTTAATCTTGGTTTGCCTTGGTTGAATGCCATGCATGTTGTTGCTTCACCTATCCATAAGTATCTTAAATTTATTCTTGATGAAGAAGTGAAAATGATAAATCATAGTTTATATCAACCTTCTAGGCCCAGGGATTGTGCTACCCTTGACTTCTTTTGGCCTTCATTACCTAATTCATGTCCTTCTCGACCTGATAATCTTTTCCACTCATATCAAGCCTATAAGCATCATAAGGTTCTTGAATTAAGCATACCTCCTATGGATCTTAATCGTGGTCTTTTGCCTACACCTTCCATACCTCCTTTATCTATGAATTCTACATCTATTAATCAAGATCCTACCATTGCTTGTCAGTCTACTGTGAATCCTACTAATCCTCCTATAGAACCTGTGAAGGATCCGGTAATTGCTCCTCCTAGTTCTCAACATATTTCAAGTAAGGAAAAATGTAATTGATCTGCTAATGAACGTTGTAAGAAGTGTTGTGCTCAAACTAAAGCTCATAATTTTGTTCTTCAAAATTCTTTACCTTCTTTTGATAAGCCTATGCATGATGTGTTAGGAGAAGTTGTTGCTAATAATGATGTTAAAATACAATATTATGATAATTCTATTCGTATCTTAGATCCTATTTTTATTAATCTATATGAAGAAGATACTCTTGATGATGTTAATGATGACTATGAGACTATTGAAATTGACATTGATTTACCTAATATGCTTTCATCACAATTAACACTTACACCTAGTAGTGAACATTGTGATTCTCAAGAGGATCCTTGTTTGGAACTAATTATCATTCCTACTATGTTGGATATAGTCCCTCTTGCGAGTTACCCACCTTTCCTAAATGATATAGAATGAGATGGAGAGAGTAGGCAGTGTGCTTGATTGGCTTGTCCTTCATGGTAGCCTTTATTGTGTGTTTGTCTGTAGTACCGTGCTTCTCCCGTGATGTGTTTGCTAAATGTTGTTAGATTCTTTTATACGACCCTTGTTACATTGTTGGTACAAGGTGATAAAGGAATCAAACTTGTACAATTCCTCTATATGTATCTCTATTCTTCTATATGTTGTTTCATGTTATGGTGTACATGTGCTATTGTTTGTAAATGTTTCCTTGTGTAATCTTCTTGGATCCGCAACTTGGTAGCACTAATTCTTTTTGGTCTCGAGGTCATGGTCCAAAAAGATTATTTTTCGTATCTCTTATGTGATATTTCCTCCATTGTGATTGTAGTTCTACTTTCTTTGGGTAATGATGTCAATTAATTTGTGATAATATCTCATATATATATTACCTTATGATCATACTAACCCCACGACATGTAGATCCCTTATGTGTTCTTTGTATGTTTATGTGGTATTTCCCTTGATTTATCTTCATTTGGAGGCATCTCGTAGTGGAAACATAATCAGTGGAGTTTTTTATGTTTCCATTAAAGCCATTTCTCATGTTAAAGTGTTAGCAATGACTTTAACATGGGGGCATACGCTCTGCTCACCTATTACACACACACACTTTTCGATATACATATATTATTTTTCAAGATACTTTTCTCCCTTTATGGATTAGTGACTAATCCTTAAAGCATGGATTTTTATTTAGGATCTCTTGATCCCTCCAGTTTCAAATTTTGATCCCTTAAGGTCAAAGGTGTCCTTAAGACTGGATCTTTTTGTTTTGGTTTTACTCTTGTGGAATAGAATATTCCTGAGGGAAAATCTTTGATGCGTTGACTAGTGCATAGCCACATTCACTAGGTGGTTCAATTCCATCTTTCCAGTTGTGTTGTTTCCTTGTGTTGTTCACAATGGGACATAAGTTCTCATTGGGCGAGATAATCACACCCTCTTCTTTCTCTTTTCTAGAGATGTCTCTCTTATTGTGATCTTGGAGTTGATGAAGACTTGAGTCCCTAGGGACTTGAGGATTTCTTTGTCCCTTTGATTTCAATAAGATTATCTTTTCATTATGATCTCCTTTACCAAGAGTTTGCATCAAGTCCATACTCTTGCTAAAGTGGGGCTTAATGTATCATCTTAAAATGGAAGCACTTCCATGTTAAGAATGTTTAGCCCTCCGAGTAAGTGGTATGGGGTCATGTCAAGTACCTTGAATAGGTCTTTGCATGGATCTAGCTTTTTCCCCTTGTTTTGCTTCTCTCTCCACCTATTTCCAGCCTTTTCTAACACTTGGTCCTGATAATTTGAGATCTGAGACCTCAGGGTCAAGGTTGACCTTGACCTTGGCCTAGGGCAGAGTCGACCTCGACCCTAACTTTGGGTCCAATTTTCAAGTTTTGGAGGTTTCGGGATATCGGGCTTTGGAAAGTTTTATTTTCTCGCTTTCAGGTCGGTTGTTTTGGATTTTGGAATGGTAAACTCTTAAATTTGAATTTAATCTAGGTCCATTTCTAGGGGTTAAGGTTAATTTAGATTTAATTCTCCAATGTCAATCTCTCTAGAAGTTTGTGCCCTAGATGACTATAAAAGGAAGCCTTCCTCTCTCATTTCCACATCCATTTTTCATGATCAAGACATATAGCTCTCAAGAAAAATCAAGCCATCATCAAGCAAGAAATAAGGAGAAGGAAAGCATTCAAGCATTCAAGATCCAATTCATCAAGGGGATCCATTAGTATCTATTGAAGGATTCAAGCTCTATGGAGCCCTCTTGTTGAAGATTTCTCCATCCATGTTCATCCAAGCCTCTTCCTAATCCAAGATCCATTCAAAATTGGTGTTGAATATCTAATGCCATTGATTTGAGATATCCTACATACAATTCTACATTCATTTGGTGCATCCCTACTTGTGGATTCAAGGATTCGAATCCTCCACAAGGATTTCAACATAAGCAAGGTGAATAGTTCCATTTACTTTGTTTATATATTACAATTTAAATTACATTTCAAGGTTGATTCCAAACTGGTGTTTGACCAAGGCAAACCCCCCATCCAAACAACAAAAAATATTTTTCTTGCAGGTACAGGTACAAGACAGTGAATTGCAGGTCAGATCTGGATACCCTTTTCGGTAAACTTCTGAGATCCACGAACATAATTTTTGTCGCAGCTATTTTCGGTCAAGGTCGCCCTTCAGTGAGGGGTAAGATTGTGCCCTAGGGTAAGATTGTGCCCTTCTATATGGGTCAAGGTCGACCTCCCTCCGAAAGATAATTTTTTTTTTGTGTTTTCTCTATCTCGACATTTCTAGCCCGGAGCAAGTTGCAGAATTCCCCAAAACTATGCACAGACATCAGAAATCAGTCTTTTCTAGATTTTCCCTATTTTGAGGTTATTATTTGTCTTCCATTCATTTAAGATTTCAAGAATATAGTTTCTATAGAAAAATATAAGATTTTCTCCTTTCTTCATATTCTCCATAGTTTGATTCATTTGTGTATTGATCACTTCTTTGTGATTAATCAATTTTGATCTCTCCTTTTGGGAATTTGGATTAGGGATAGATCCTATATTTTCCCCCATCCTCACATAGGTCTAATAATGATATACTTTGTAAAGGGTAAGGATAGACCCCCCTACATCTTTACCACATTACAATCAATTATATCAAGTTTACGTCAGAAGTGTTTCAACTTCAATAGTGAACTCCCTCTCAATCAAGATTGTCACACATTGAATGAACCATCTACTCCCTTTGAAGCTCAAGTTTATCAACTTCTTGACCTTTTTTGAAATGTCAGACTCCCTTTGCATCTGGTCTCAATCATCAATTCATTTGTAAGCATCAATTTATTTCTCCCTTGAATGCAATTATCTTGTGCTTTTGTCCTGAAGGTGTGTCAGAGAGAGATTAAAAATAGCTCACTAAACTATCTCGAATAGAAATACCAATGATAGAAGCATACAATATTTTAATAACCAATACTATAGCATGAATTAAAAAAATAAAAAATTATGTGCATTAATAAAACATGAAATACTTATCTTTTATAAATTTCAAGTATTTCATTCTGTAAGGTGAGCCCATATAGAAAATATCATGCAAATTCACAGCCTGATGTCATCATTCTTGAACATTACCAGAATTATTTACATGACCTATCTTGAATATCCAAAAGTTCTATACACTATGAAAACCTTCAATATGATTGGATATCCCTTCATATTATTTGAAAGACACCTCCCCTTTGAATCATCTCCCCACTAAGGATGGTTCAAGTGGGAATGTAACATTGGTTATTATTCCCCTTACAATGTAAAATTATCACTCATATATTTTTGAACAGTGATTATGTCTTCTTGTGAAATGACTTGATTTCTCCAAGAGAGGTGACACTAATAATTAATTCTTGCTTTCTAGAAAAAGATACCCCTTCTTAACAAATCAAATTTCACATAGACCTGTACATAGTCGGTCATAAATTTTGAACCTAACATTTTCTCTCCAATCACTCCAGTGAGATTATTCTAAATTTATTTAGCACCAACATATCCAAAATTCAAAAAAATCCAATGGTGCATTTGGGAGATATGGTCCCCGTACTCAGACTTTATTTTCTAAGACAGTCACACATTCACCATCAACAAACTACTCTCTTACATTTGCAACTTGGCTCTAATACCATGTTAAGGTTTTAGGATCATTGCAAAAGTAATAGCACTATCTGATTGTATGTGTTTTCCAAATGCAACAATCTCTTTCATTTATATTGAGAATGAGCCAAGAAGAGACATGTCCCTTCATGGGACATGTCTATTCATTATTATGTAATTAATATAATACTCAAGATATATATATATATATATATATATATATATATATATATATATATATATATATATATATATATATATATATATATATATATATATATATATATATATATATATATATATATATATATATATATATATATATTGAGTATTATATTGATTTCTCTAATATTTACATAATAATATATATATTTAAGTATATAAATACATCTCATATAAACTATATATATATATATATCTTCACTAGTATTGACTCATAGTGTTTATCTGATTGAAGCTACAAAACATCAACACTTTATAATATTATATAAATACCTCAAGGTTTTGAGATGCTCTCATAGTTAAATATTTTGAACAAATGATGATCATTTTGATTGGATGCCATCTTTCTTTGAGTCTTTGTAATCATCTTAGTTGACTTCATTCAGCCAGACTTGGGATAAATTTAATAAAAAATACAGTAGAACTAGAAAATGTTTTGTTTCTCATACTGGTCTCAAATTTAGGGTTTATATAAATGGCACTTCAAAATAGTTTACCCACTATCAACAATGCATAGGTGTCAAGTATACGATTTGTATTTTAATATGAGTATTGAAATTTCCAAGATATAGGGTGCATATCCAATTATTTGAAAGTCAACTAAATAATAGTTTCCTTTACGGTGTTGATAACTCTCTTTGCCTGAAACAACTGGTGTACTAATTGAAACCAAGATTTATTTGAATTGAGAATTTCCCTAGTTGATTAAAAATCACTATTTTTAATAATGTCTTCAATAGAAATTATTGGTGTGGCTTGTCATGGCCAAATATTTGGTATTTAACATGTTAATACCAAAGCTTTATTCAATTGGGTAAAACTTTGAGTAATATAAGGAGGTGCCACTGCCATCTATATCACATGTTATTGGTATGGTTCTACAGGGGTGTAATGTATAAAATGGTGATCAATGGTAGATTCCCAAATCCTACATACATTGGAATACAAAACCCCCAACAAAGTAAATCCGATTAGCACAACCAAAAGAGTAAGGGTGTTGATTCATGATCTACACAATATAGGGGTTTTGGATTCCTTATAAAAGGGATGATAATGAAATGTAAATCTGATGTGTAAATAATTAAAGCAAGGTCAAATTTGGCATCTGAGGAAATCATTGCAAGTTTACAGTTAGAGAGGTTGAAACACCTGAGACCTTATCAAATTTCATGGATCTAGGAAGAACATACACTATTGGTAAGTGAACAATGTTATGTGAGTTTGAAATATGGCAAGTCCTATGATAAAGTATTATGTGATATCATTCATACGGATTGTTGTCATATTCTATTGGGTAGACCTTGGCAATATGATAGACATGCTATATATGATGGAAGATTGCATAAATATATTATTTGGGCTGATGGGAGAAGATAAATATTATTTCCTTTGATTGAAGAATTTTTTGGTAATGTTTGTACATCTGTGAAAGTTTGTTTGATGGAAGGAAGAAAATTTGTTAAGGATTTGAAGAGGAATGATGTATGTTTTTTTTTTATTCCTAACAAATTGAGTGAGAAAATAGTGGATAGTATCCCTAAACAAGTTGATAATATACTCACCAAGTATAGAGAGATCATTTCTGATAATGTACCTAATGGTTTACCACCGAAAAGAAGCATTGATCATTGTATGGATCTGATTCCTGGAGTTAGTTTACCGAATAAGGCACCACATCAGTTGACACCTACCAAGAATAAGGAACTTAACCGACAAATCCAATAATTGTTCTAGAAAGGTTTGATTTGAGAAATTTTGATTCCATGTATAGTACCAGCTATATTGGCACCTAAGAAGAATGGAGAATGGATAATGGAGTATGTGTACTAATTCTAGAGCAATCAACAAGATAATAGTGAAATATAGGTTTCTATACCGAGAATGGATGAGATAAAGGATAGCTTGACTAGAGCGAAGTATTTTACCAAAATTTATTTGAAAAGTGGATATCATTAGATCAGAATCAGAGAAGGTGATGAATGGAAGACTTCTTTCAAGACAAGAGAAGGTTTGTATGAGTGGTTGGTTATGCCTTTTGGTTTAACTAATGCACTGAGTACTTTTATGAGATTGATGAATAAGGTTTTGAAGAAATTATTGGGTAACTTTGTGATTGTATACCTAGATGACATTCTAATATTCAGTAAGACCAAAGAAGAACATGTGTTACACATTAAATATGTATTGAAGAGATTGAAAGAAAAAAAGTTGTTGATTAATTTGAAAAAGTGCTCCTTCATGAAAGAAGAGATTGTGTATTAGGATTTGTGATTTCAACTGATGGTTTGAAAATAGATCCTGAGAAGGGGGTTGAAGCTATTTTGAATTTGCCTGCACTTGAAAATGCTAGTGAGGTAAGATCATTTCATGGTTTTGCAAGTTTTGACTGAAAGTTCATCATAAATTTCAGTTTAATTTGTAATGCTATGACTGAGACTATGAGAGGAGACAAAAGAGAATTCAAGTGGACACATGGAGCTGATAGAAGTTGTGAGACTTTGAAGCAGAAGGTTGTTGAATTGCCTGTGTTAGCTTTACCTGATTTCAATAAGGTATTTCAAGTTGAATGTGATGCAAGTGGTAGTGCAATAGGAGTTTTGTTGAGTCAAGAAGGTAAACTTGTTGCTTTCTTTAGTGAGAAATTGAATGACGCAAAAAGGAAATATTAGGTGTATAATCAAGAGTTCTATGCTATTGTTCAAGCCCTAAATAAATGGATGCATTATTTGATACTGAGTGAATTTGTGTTGTATACTGATCATAAGGCTTTACAATATTTGGGTAGTTAGAATAAGTTGAACCAAAGACATATGAAATGGGTTGATTATTTGCAGAGTTATACATTTGTGATAAAACATAAGATTGGAGTCACTAATCGAGTTGTTGACGCATTGAGTAGAAGAAGATCTTTGATGACTGAGATGAAAATTGAAGTTATTGATTTTGATGACATGAAATATTTATATGAAACTGGCCCTAATTTTTATGAGCCATGGAGAAAGTGCAACACACCTATTCAAGATCAACTGGGTACAAAATGGGAAGAATATTTCATTCAAGAATGTATGTTGTTTAAAGGTATTCAGTTGTGTATACCGAGAGGATCAATGAGAAATAATTTGATAAAGGAGAAACATAGTAGTGGTTTGGTTGGACATTTTGGCATTGATAAAACATTGAATTTTCTTAAGGAGAAATACTTTTGGCCACATTTGTATAAGAATATTCAGAAATTTGTGAAAATTTGTGGAGTTTGTCAAGTTGCAAAGGGAGTAAGTCAAAATACTGGATTGTATACACTGATTTCTATTCCTGAGAAACCTTGGATTGATATCAATATGGATTTTGTTCTTGGCTTACGGAGGACAATAAGAGATAATGATTCTATATTTGTTATTGTGGATAGATTTTCTAAGATGGCACATTTCATACCCTGTAGAAAAACATCAGACATAGTGCACATAGAAGATCTTTTATTTAAGGAAATTGTCAGATTGCATGGATTACCAAGGAGTATATGTTGGAAACTGCAATTGAAGCAATTATTGTATAGTCATTGATGTCAAACCTTAACTGTAAGACTGTTGCTATCTAAGAAAGTACTATATCTATATGATTGTTGAGAAGGATTAGGGCAAGAGTGATAACAATAGAAGCTAGAGAAAGGTTGAGTTATTTGATACTTCAATGAGTACTTGATTATTTGGCACAATGATAAGATAATGTATTGTTTATCTATGTAAGAAGTAAGACTGAACAAGTAGGCTTAATTGAGCAAAAGTGAGGAAATCTAGTTTAAGCCGAGTGATGTTAGTGTCAACTGAGCCAGTATATGTCGAGTAAATTCAGTGTTGACTGAACATCAATATATTGCCGAGGGAGATAGCATTAGCCGAGGAAACAGTTTTCAAGTGATGATTGAGCTACGCAGTGATGACTGAGGAATTGAACATAGTATTGACCAAGCATTAGTAATTTACATTTGAGGAAGAATTCAGATTTCTAGCCAACATGTTTGAATTCTTGGATTATGTAAAATGTGTTGACTTTATTTATTGACTGTATGGAACATTTAATGCACAGTAAACCATTTTATTGTGATTCCAATAAAGAGATTAAAGATATTTCTAGAAGGATGGATGAAGAACATAATGTTGGAAGGATTCGATGAATCTGACCTAAACCTAAAATCTACAGAGGAGATTAAGTGGCAAAAGATGGATCTACCTATTGAAGAGGTATTTAGGGAACCTAAGTGTGAGGTTGAAAGAGAGATGTTGAAATTGTTGTTGTTATTGAGTGAATAAGCAGAAAGGCTGAAGAAGAAGGAGTTTATCAGAGTTGTGATTTCTTGAAGGGATTTCTAAGCATATTAGTGATGGAGATGGAAATGGAACTCAGTAAATAAGCTAGCATATGTCTAAGAATTGGATCTATTATTTGCAAAGTGAGTTGTATGTTTTCAGATCAAACATTACTGTTACTTTCTAATCATTGTATCAGTTAAAATTCTTTAATCAAGGTTGACCTAACATTCATTGTATAAATCCTTTAATCAAGGTTGCATTCGAATGGAATGTACTTAAGTCTTCTAACAAGGCGCACTCCTAACAGGGTGGTTGAAATCCTTTAACAGGGTCACACCTAGCAGTGTGTTTGTAAACCTTTGACAAGGTTGGCTTTTCACAGAGCTCACTTCAGAAGAGTGAATATATCAGTAGCATGTTACAAAGTGGTTTTCCCCATATTGGGTTTCCACTATAAATCTTGGTGTTAATACTTGTGTGAATGTTTTGGTTTGAACATTTCTATGTTTTGCAAGTTAAATACTGTTGGATAGTGGACTGCACTATTTTATGTTTCTGGTATACATTTAGTAATGACCAAGTAGTTGTTGGTTATTATATCTGAGTTGTTGAAGTGTTTAAAAGTTTAATTGATACATCTGGACCTGAGAACAACTTATTCACCCCCCCTCTCTATTGTTATAAATCATATTAACAATTGGTATCAGAGTGGTTGGTGCTTACAGAGAACAAGTTTAAAGGTACTTGAAGTAAATGATCAAGATGTATAAGAAGGAGGTACTGAAGTTGAATAAGGAGAACTTCCCTGCATGGCAGAGTCTGATGAAACTACATCTAGATGGTACTGGTGACTCAGTGAAATATTATGTTGAGCATGACTATGTTACCCCTGCTGCACCTTTGACTATCGAGGAGATGAGAGCTAAACAAGAACACAATCAAGCAATGTTGGAGATTGCATCTACCTTAAGCTATCCTGAATTTGAAGACATTAAAGATTGCACAAATGCAAAGAAAATGTGGGACACTCTTGCAAACATCTATGGTGGTGACATAAATGTACTAAGGGCAAAAGATGAAAGCCTCAGAGGTAAGTTTGATGAAATGAAAATGAAGGTGAGAATATTGCTCAATATTGTGGTAGGATAAAGGAGGTTGTAAATGCTATTAGAGGAGCTAATGGAACTATTGATGATGAGACTGTTATTGGAAAGGTACTGAGAACTTTGCATCTTATATATGCCATCAAAATTTCAGCAATTCAAGAATCTAGATGTAACCTTGGTAACTTTCTAACACTGGAAAGTCTTGTTGGTAAGCTTACTGCTTTTGAGCTTTCTAATTATGATAACTTCACTATTGCTAATGTTGAATCTGCATTCAAGTCACAAATGTTTTTGCATAAGTCTAAAAAGGAAAAAGAAAGATGCATCAGTGAGAGTGAAAGTGAAAGTGACACTTCTGATGAAGAACTAGAGGATCTTGAAGCTCTTATGGCCAGAAGATTGAAAAGAGGAAAAGGAAAGTATAAAGGTAAACTTCCTATCGTATGTTTCTCATATAAAAAAGTTTTCCATATAGCTGCAAGATGTCCTGATAGGGATGACAAGGATGAAGAAAGAGAAAGCAAGTATAAAGACAAGAGAGAAAACAAAGGTTACTGAAGGTACATGGACTACAAGGATAAAGGTAAGAAATCCTGTTACATTGTTGAAGAAGAAACTGACACTAATAATGATGATTTTGAAATTGAAATAGTCTATGTTGCTATGAAAGATGAGTCTGATGAAGATGATAAAACTACACTTATTTCTTATGTGAGCAAAGGTGATAAATGGATTATTAATAGTGGTTTCTCACACCACATGACTGGTGATAAAAATAAATTTGATACCCTAGATCATTACAAAGGTAGAAGTGTTAAGTTTGGTAATGATGCATCATGTCCTGTAAAGGGTAAAGGAATAATTAAGATGGCTGATAAGATCACTTGTGAAAATGTTTATTGGGTTGAAGGTCTTAACTGTAATTTGCTAAGTGTTGCACAACTTAATAGCACTGGTTACCAAGTGGAATTTCATCACGGGAAGGCTAAAATATTTGATGCCATTGGTGAATTGATTGGAAGTGGAGAACAAATAAGAGGTAATTTGTTCTATCTAGACCTATCTAAAGAGACATGTTTGGTTGCACAACTTGATGATATATGGCTATGGCATAAAAGGCTATGTCATGTTAACTTTGACAATCTGGTAAACATTAGTAAAAAGAAGAAAGTTAGAGGTTTGCCTAGAATGAAGAAACCTGATAATGTGATGTGCAAACAATGTTAGTTGGGTAAAATGACAGTCTAGTTTCAAGAGCAAGACTTTTACTTCTAAAAATGCTTTAGATCTGGTTCATACTGACCTTTGTGGACCTATGGGTGTACAAATCTATTGTGGTGATAAATACTTTATTTTTTTTGTTGATGATTACACTAGAATGATGACTATAATGTTTTTAAAAGAAAAATCTAATGCATTTCAGTTGTTTAAGTGGTATTTGGCTAAGGTTGAAAAGGAGACAGGTAAAAACCTGAAATGTTTGAGATCTGACCGAGGTGGAGAGTTTATATGAGATGAGTTCAATTTGTTTTGCAATGATAGAGGAATCAAAAGATAGATGTCTACACCTAGAACACCTCCACAGAATGGTATAGTAGAGAGAAGGAATAGATCTATCATGGATTGTGCAAGGACACTAATGATTGAGAAGAATGTTGCACAAAAGTATTGGAAAGAAGCTATAAGTACAACTGCTTATACCTTAAACTGAGTATAAATAAAAAAAGGTACAAATGTTACACCTTATGAACTATGGCACGGTTATGCACCTAATGTAAAATACTTTAGAATTTTTGGAAGCAAATGCTATATACTAAAAGACAATAGGAATGGAAAGTTTGATGCTAAAAGTGATTTGGGCATATTCCTAGGCTATTCCACAAAGAGTAAAGCTTACAAGTGTTTGAACTCTAACACTAACAAAATTGTGGAAAGTGTAAATGTGAAGATTGACGAATATGCAGAGAAAAATGAGCAGGATACAAAAACAGAACCTAGAGATTATAGATCTTTTATCTATATAGAGGAAGAAGAGGCAAGTAACACACTTGCACCTAATGTAGAGTCTCAGGTAAGCAATGTCGATCATTAGGGAGATAATGCCAAGTGATAGGAGGATGTTGTCGAGCATCAAGAAGTGGTTATCAAGCAATTAGAGACTGAATCTGATAATCTTATTGATGAAACTGAAGAGAAAGGAGAAAAGAAAGCTAAACCTATTTTGGCATAGTATGTAAGGAGACATCACAAGCCTGAATAAATTATTGGAGACAAAGAAACTGGAGTTCTGACCAGAAGCAAGTTAAGAAATCCTACATGTTTATTGTGTGAATTTGAGCCTAAGAGAACAAGGGAGGCATTAGAAAATGAAGACTAGATTTTAGCTATGAATGAGGAGATAGACCATATAGAAAAGAATGATACCTAGACTTTGGTGACGAGAATAGAAAACAAAAATGTTATTGGAACAAAATAGGTATTCTGAAATAAGCTTAATGAACATGGACAAATCACAAGGAACAAGCAAGGTTGGTATGCAAGGGCTATGCGCAAGAAGAAGGAATAGACTATGGGGATACATTTGCCCCTGTAGAAAGATTAGAAGGAGTAAGAACTTTACTTGCATATGCTACATACAGAGATTTCAAGGTATACCAAATGGATGTCAAGTCTACATTTTTAAATGGTATATTAGAAGAAGTGTACATTGAGCAACCTGAAGGATTCGTTGATCCAAACAAGAGACACATGGTTTGCAAATTGAACAAGGAACTCTATGGATTAAAGCAAGCTCCCAGAGCATGGTATGAGAGGTTGCACAATTACCTATTACAGATTGATTCTCAAGGATAAATGACACCAACAATCTGTACATGAAAGATGAAGAAGGTAAAGGGATCTTGTTAGCTAAGATTTTTGTAGATGATATCATATTTGGTGGACAAGATGCCCTATGTAAGAAATTTTCAAATTCAAGATGCAAACTGAGTTTGACATGTCTATGTTTGGTGAGATAAAATCCTTTGTTAATTTGCAAGTATATCAGATGGAGAAAGGTATTTTCATCACACAGTCTAAATATGTCAAAGAGATACTGAAAAATTTTGGTATGGAGGACTCGAGGCCAGTAAGTACTCCCATGGCCACTAGATAGAAACTGTTTAAAAATGATGATACTACTGAGGTAAACCAAACTCTATATAGATCCATGATTGGAAAGCTGCAATATGTTGATCACAACAGGCCATATATTGCTCTAGCAGTTGGGATTGTGGCAAGAATCTCTGCCAATCCTAAGGAAAGTCATATGATGGCTGTGAAAAGAATAATGAGATATTTGAAAGGAACAGAAGAGTATGGATTGTACTACAAGAAGCATGAGAGATTTGAACTGAGAGTCTATATTGATGCAGATTGGGCAAGAAATGTAGATCACAGAAAAAGTACTAGTGGTGGAGCTTTCTTTCTTGGACAGAGATTAGTTTCTTGGACAAGAAAGAAATAAAATTGCATTTCCCAATCTATAGTTGAAGCCGAGTATGTACCGCTGCAGTAAACTGTTCAAACCTGGTATGGATAAAGCAATTGTTGAAAGGCATGAAAGAGGAGATCACTGAACCAGTTGTCATATAATATGACAACACAAGTGCTATCAACATATCAAAGAACCCAGTGATGCACACTAAGACCAAACATATTGCCATCAAGTAGCATTACTTGAGGGAATCGGTACAAGATAAAGAGGTCAGAATGGAATATGTGAATACAAAAGAACAATTAGTAGACATATTCACCAAAGCCTTATCTAAAGAAGCTCATGAGTATCTGAGAGGAAAATTAGGGTTTCTTCCCCTAACTGAGGCTACCTAGTCAAGCTAGGATCACTACATCAAATGTGCTGCATAGAGTATCTAACAAATTGATGCAGAAACGGTCACACTTTAGGAGCAACCTAGAGTTGTGAAAAAGTACAACAAAGCTAATAATCAGTCATAATCAAAGATGACAGAGGGAGAAAATATTATTACTAAGATGACAAGATGATATCCATAATTGAAAGATGTAAGTTCTAGTTGCTGCTTTGGCATTATTGTCAAAGAGGGAGAAAGTCAGATGAAAACACATGATGAGAATTCATGAAAGAGGGAGAAATTTAGAGGAAAGGGACATAGAAAAGATTCAGTGGGAGTTACTGTGTGGATGGTTAGGCAAGTGAGATTAAAGAGATTTCAAGAATCAGAATGAAGCTAAGGATATTAAAAATGTTTCTGATGCACAGACAAGTTTTGGATTGGTTGGTGAATCGTGTGTTATTCATATGGTGTTGCCATCAATGCCAAAGACGGAGATTGTTGGAAACTGCAATTGAAGCAATTGTTGTATTTTCATTGATGTCAAACCTTAACTGGTAAGATTGTTGCTATCTAAGAAAGTACTATATCTATTTGATTGTTGAGAAGGATTAGGGCAAGGGTGATAACAATAGAAGCTAGAGAAAGGTTGAGTTATTTGATACTTCAATGAGTACTTGATTATTTGGCACAATGATAAGATAATGTATTATTTATCTAAGTAAGAAGCAAGATTGAACAAGTAGGCTTAACCGAGAAAAAGTGAGGAAATCTCATTTAAGTCGAGTGATGTTAGTGTCGATCGAGCCAGTATATGCCGAGTAAATTCAGTGTTAGCCGAACATCAGTATATTGCCGAGGGAGATAGCATTAGCAAAGGAAATAGTTTTCAAGTGATGACCGAGCTATGTAGTGATGACCGAGGAGTTGAACATAGTATTGACTTAGCATCAGTAATTTACATTTGAGGAAGAATTTAGCTTTCTAGCTGACATGTTTGAATTCTTGGATTATGTAAAATGTGTTGACTTTATTTATTGACTGTAAGGAACATTTAATGCACAGTAAACTATTTTATTGTGATTCCATTAAAGAGATTAAAGATGTTTCTAGAAGGATGGATGAAGAACATAATGTTGGAAGGATTTGATGAATCTGACCTAAACCTAAAATCTATGGAGGAGATTAAGCGACAAAAGTTGGATCTACCTATTGAAGAGGTATTTAGGGAACCTTAAGTGTGAGGTTGAAAGAGAGATGTTGGAATTGTTGTTGTTATTGACTAAAAAAGAAGAAAGGCTAAAGAAGAAGGAGTTGATTACAGTTGTGATTTCTTGAAGGAATTTCTGAGCAGATCAGTGATGGAGATGGAAATGGAACTCAGTCAGTAAGCTAGCATATGTGTAAGAATTGGATGTGTTATTTGCAAAGTGAGTTGTATGTTTTCAGATCAAACATTACTGTTACTTTCTAATCATTGTATCAGTTAAAATTCTTTAATCAAGGTTGACCTAATAGTCATTGTATAAATCCTTTAATCAAGGTTGCATTCTAATGGAATGTACTTAAGTCCTCTAACAAGGCGCACTCCTAATAGGGTGGTTGAAATCTTTTAATAGGGTCACACCTAGCAGTGTGTTTGTAAACCTTTGACATGGTTGGATTTTCACAGAGCTCACTTCAAAAGAGTTTATATATTAGTAGCATGTTACAAAGTGGTTTTTCCCATATTGGGTTTCCACTATAAATCCTGGTGTTAATACTTGTGTGAATGTTTTGGTTTGAACATTTCTATGTTTTGCAAGTTAAATACTATTGGATAGAGGACTGCACTATTTTATGTTTCTGGTATACATTCAGTAATGACTAAGTAGCTGTTGGTTATTAGATCTAAGTTGTTGAAGTGTTTAAAAGTTTAATTGATACATCTGGACCTGAGACCAACTGATTCACCTCCCCTCTTTGTTGTTCTAAATCATATTAACAGTATCATCTCTAACTGAGATAGTAAGTTTGTTGGTTACTTTTGGATGACTCTATGGAAAAAGTTAGGTACCGAGTTGAGGTATAGTTCTACATGTCACCCACAAATTGATGGACAAACAAAGGTTGTAAATAAAAAGTTTAGGTAATTTGTTGAGATGTTTAGTTGGAGATAAACTGAGTAATTGGGATTCCATGTTGGCACAAGCAAAGTTTGCATACAATGATTTAGTGAATAGGATTACTGGAAAAACACCTTTTGAGATTTTTAATGGTATACAACCAAGAGGTATATTAGATTTGAAGAACATTGCTGGCGAAGAAAATAGAAGTGTTGAAGGAGAAGAATTTTCTGAGTTCATGAAGACATTGCATGAGGAAGTGAAACATAAGTTGGAAAATAGTAATCAGAAATATAAGGACAAAGCATATAGATCAAGAAGACATAATATTTTTGCAGTTGGGAATGAAGTAATGGTTCATTTGAAGAAATGCAGATTTCCTGTTGGAACCTATGGAAAATTAAAGATGAAGAAATTTGGTCCTTGTAAGATATTGAAGAAGTTTTCAATGTAGAATATAGAGTGGAAATGCTTATGAGATTGAGTTATCTGATGACATGGATATATCAACTATATTCTACGTTGAAAACTTGTATGAATATCATGAACTTGGTGAAGAAATGACAGTATCAAATGATTATCCTAAGAAGCAGATAGAAGAAGTTGAGCAGATTTTAGAACAAAGAGTTGACAGAAGCACAAGAGGAAAGGAGTACATGGAGTACCTAGTAAAATGGAAGAACATACCAATTGAAGATAGATCGTGGATTACACAATCTGAGTTGGATTCAGCTTGGGTTGTACCTAATGCATGATTCAAAGAATCATCTCAAAACAACTCAAGGTGTTTGATGCAGGAGCATCTCGAGTTCTTGGAAACCTTGTGTCACCAAAAACAAGTTAGAGTTGTTAGATATGCTCGGTAGCTTCTTTTGGGCTCTCGGTGATGTCTTCATGTTTCTACCGATGGGGCTTGGTTGCTACTCAGTTCCTTCCTTCATCGAGTTGGCTCGGTTGGTTCACCGAGTTAATTCTTGTCACTCAGTAATCTTTCTCACCGAGTGGTTTATGTTTGGATTTCTTTTGAGGCCAACTTATGCATTTAATTTTGGTCACAGAGTTAATGGTTACATTGATAATTAGGAAGTGTGTGGACCTAGATCTGGTCATTTCCTTCTCCAATGATGGATCTAAAGGCTAACTTTTTTCGCTAGCCTCTTGTATAAATATAGTAGTGTGTTATAGTTTTAGGATAAGTTTTTAGAAGATAGAAGATAGGTTCTGAAAGTTGAACCCTCATATGGTAGAGGACTATTGTAATTAAATTTTGATGATATTTGGCCATAATCGGGAAGGCCTTACAACCTGACATGTATGAGGTTTTGATGATTAATATATGAGATCTCTACATTCTCTCTCTCCTTGTTTGTGTTATTGCTTCAGTGTGATGTTTTTGCAAGGAGGTTGGTGATTTGGGTGCGACCTTGTCCCCTCATCCCAATACTCTTGCGTCACATATTAAATTAACAGTCCTTAATTATAGCCTTCTTTCCATCGATATCCATGTGACACCCTAGAAAATAAACTTCGACGAGGCTGAGAATTAAATGCATTGTACCACCTTTGTTTAAATAAGGTGCTCATGCTAATTTAGGTCTTGTTTTGAGCTAATTGTCACATCATAAATCCAAACAGTAAGCTTGGATCTGACTCCCCTTTTCCCTCTATTTTTTGAAATATCGACATGTCTTGAAAAGAACATCATCGGTCGATCGCAGCTTTTCACAAATTTCAAACTACATGGTCAGAAGTTGTGGGGTTTTGAAAACTGACAACATGGCAACCATTTTGTGGGATCAGACCAAATCAAAAGTTTGGAAGTTGACTCGTTCACTTAAGGACTTTCGATAAAGGTCGATTACCTGACATCATGTGACTAGACAATTTTAAGTTAGTTTTACTCAGGGAAGCTATAGATATAACTATGGATGGAAAATTTTATGGGATTAACTTAAAATTTTGGGCAACATAGACTTTGAAATGGGATGAAAGGGGACGAGGAGTAGAAGGACAATGAGAATCTAGAACCTCTGGTATAGACCAATGCCAAAGTCCATTGGAGGACATTGACCTATTTGTAGAGGGGCGAAGGGGAACTGAGCACACCAAAATTTTAAACCAAACCAACTAAACAGAAAGAAAAGGCTAAGGTAGACACATCAAAATTTCCTAAATATGTACATAGTCAAGGGACCTTACCTCGAAGCATGCCCAAAGTTGTTCATGCGAAGCCATTAACTAGTTAGGAGAAATAGGACCTGTTGCAGAACAACAATGAATGCTCGTGCAATGTCTGTGAACCCAAGGATAACATATAGATCCAACAACAACTTTTCACATGCTTGAAACTTTTGCATATAAGCTCACAACCCAAAAACCACTTGTCGTCGTATATTTATGTGATTTTTTGAGAATGATTGGTCATGTCTTCATTATGAGGCCAATCTTCTTGAAGGAAATCGTATTGCATTCATTCATCCAAATAAAATTCCTCTAAACCATAAATATCCTTCTTTCTGAAAACATCATTGGCCAAAAGAACATCACTTACTGAAACAATCTTATCAATTTCTTTATTTTCTAAATCGGTCAACATGTCTTTTTTAGATATCAATTCAACACTTTCACTCATATTGGCTGAAAAATCATCAATAACTACACCCATAAACAAGCAAACACTAGTAGAATCTCTTAATAAATGTTTTGAAAGACCAATATTATGATGATCCTCTATTTGTTTATTGCTGACGGAAACCGCAAATTTAGGATCCAAATGGCTCTCCTCTTTCTGTATCGTGCAATCATTTTCAGAACTTCTCTAAAGGATATATCCCTCAGTTTCTTCTTGGTAATGAGATGAGAGATAACTTTCATCAGGCAACTGCCTATCACATATTTCAAAAAGCGGATTGATTATAATCTCTGAAATTTCACCGTACCCCATTGGCACATATAATGGATTAAGTTCACCCCAATTGATCCTGCTCTAAAGCTCTTTCAATTTCTCTTCTCTTCTTGTCATTACTAAAGCATCATCTTTCGTTTCCACACTAACTACGGATTCTTTTGAATGACTCAAAGATGTATTAGGGATGAAATCCTCTTTTTACGGACCATGAAATGAATCTTCATTTTCTAATGCTAGTGACAATCTTAGAACATTACATTCTATGAGCATTGAATCGAATTTTACAAAAAGGGTTTCTTCTCTTGACAATAATTACCATTGGAGCTACAAGTAAATTGGGGGTATAATACAATTTTAGTGTATGCATGTACTTCATTTTCTAATATGCCATTATCTTTCATCCTTTCATCAAAAGATTTTAGCAAGGAATCATTCATACCTCTTTTGGTGTCATTGTAGATGCAAGAAAACTCTTCTATCCCCACTTCCATGATATGACCATTTTTATCCACAATTCCACAATGAAGTTCGTTGCCTGACCCTTTTAAGAACCAACTGGGAACAAAGGTGGTCTTTGGCTCATCTAGCGATGCTTTTTCTTCAACATGATGTCATAGATTCTACATGTGAGATATTGATATTCCCATGAATGCTAGCTTGACCATCGGTTTCCCAAGTATAGAGAAAAAATGAGATGTTGGTTCTTTTAATCTTTCTACTCTAACTTGATAGAATTCATTTTCAAGATTTCTCAATCGATAGTATCTTTGATGCACACATCTCAATAACCTTGCTGATCTATAATCCTCAGGCAAGTCTAACCTCACTTTTCTAGCTTCAAAGACACTTTTCTTGAAGGCGTCCCAAAATAAATGAAGAATCTTATCATCTACAA
Source organism: Chamaecyparis obtusa (assembly GCA_027943335.1). Lineage (NCBI taxonomy): Eukaryota > Viridiplantae > Streptophyta > Pinopsida > Cupressales > Cupressaceae > Chamaecyparis > Chamaecyparis obtusa. Next base: position 112,050 of record BSBK01007075.1, read on the forward strand.
AGGTTATTTCTTCAATTGGTAGTGCTGATCTTTTTCTAGATTGATTTCTTGTTGGAGCCTGGCCTCAAATCATTTTTCTAAGATCTTGAATTAAAACAAAGATGCCATCCTTCTCTTTAGGAAGATACCATTAAAATTCTGAAATGGGAAAAAAATGGTCTTTTCGCTTCCCCAAAAAAGTCGTCAAAAATCAGTTAGTGAACAGATTTGGTCACTTTGCTTCTAATACTCTTGTGCCCACTAAAGTGACAAATTCGACTAAGAGTTGAGTCACCTCATAATAGACTTGTGGGTTCTCTCTGCTTATTTTACAAGGTGTAGCTACCTTCAGAGATATGCAATGAACTAAAACAAAGAATGCCTTTAACCAAAAGACAAGAATGAAAACTAACATCTATCCATAACTATGAAAACATATGCAAAGTTTAGGAAATAAGAAAGGGTGAAAAAGATACCAAAGTTCCAATTATTCGCACTTTCATTTAAACATTCACAAATAATAAATAGGGGAGATTCAGCTCCAAAAATATGAATGCCCAAGGTACAAAGACATCAAACATTCATATAACATAATATATTGAACATGCCATATGATCTAAACAACTAAAACGAAATAAAAAATGATAACCATAAACATAATTAATAACACAAAGTCTCAGAAATTCCATATATTAGATAAAATGGAAGAACTCAAAGTCTCTTCTATCGATACAAATAGACTATTACTCAAATCCTCCTCCCCCCTACAAAACAAAGAAACTAAAACTAAAACAAAAACCTCCACACACACACACACACACACACATATATAAGTTACCCCAAAAAAACCATTCATCTTTTTATGTCGACCATTACAAAATGGGGTAGAGACAACAAATTTTTTGAACCGCTACCAATATTAACCAAAAAGAATATATATATATAATTTGAGAATTAAATTACCAAGGCTCCATCCACCCAAATTATACCGAGTAAGTCATGCATGGCATCAAGGAGTTCATTTGGTATTGCTTCATCTTCATGTCCCCTAAGCATGTCATGTATTTATCCTCTTATCTCTTTCTCCTTCCAACTAGAAGATGTCGCTCTTATAACCAACATAACTTTTCTTTAATTCCCATGCAGCTGTGAAGAGGTTTGAAATAATGTCAAATTGTTCAATTTCTTCCTCTGTTAAGCCTAGCTAAAATACTGGTTGAAGATTTTCGTTCCACAAATCATCACTCGCAGTGAGTCCCATTCTAGAAAGTAGAACCAGAGACCAGTGACAAAATGCACGAAGTGTCTTCAGCAACAAGGTGGTGACATATTAGATTACCCGTCCTTAATTATAGACTACTTTCCATCAATATCCATGTGACACCCAGGTTTAAATATGATGCTCATGCTAATTTAGGTCATGTTTCGAGCTAATTGTCACATAAAAAATCTGAATAATAAATTCGGATCTGACTCCCCTTTTACCTTTTTTTTTTGAAAGATCGCCATGTCTTGAAAAGACCGCCATTGATTGATCGCTGCTTTTCACAAATTTTGAACTACATGGTCAAGGGTTGTGGGCCTTTGAAAACTGGTGACATGGCGACCATGTCGCGGGATCAGGCCAAACCAAAAGTTTAGAAGTTGGTTCATTCACTTAAGGACTTTCGATAAAGGTCGATTACCCGACATCATGTGACTGGAGAATTTTAAGTTAGTTTTATTCAAGGATGCCACATGTATAATTATGGATTGAATTTTTTATGGGATTAACTTAAAATTTTGGGTAACACTACACTTGCTACAAATGACATCTTTTGTAAATAACTGGATGTCTAAATTGGGACTCTACACACACATGTACATGTATGTATATATATGTATATGTATATTGTACATGTGTATCCATTTGTACTCAAACCCAAGGATCATCTTGATCTTCAAATTCTATTTTCTACTTTGATTGGAGATCCATAAACATACAAATGACTTGAGATCATATGCATAGTTTTAGTAATGAACCCTTAAATTTCTAGTTTTCACTTTTAAATTTAGAACCAACTTTACCCTTTTCACTTGACTAGTATGTGCTTACTTGATGCATGGAATGCTTTTGTTTTGGACTTTGGAAGTCTATTTAAAGAATTAATCTGAGATCATCTAGATTACCTAAGAGTAATCTAGATCATCTAGATCATAATATCTAATACAACTTATATACATTAAAATTTCAACTAAATACTATTATTTAATTTTTTTTACTTCCATAAAATAAATTTGACTTCAGTATTTCACATATCCTTTATAAAAAATACATTATAAATATTTTATATTATTTACCATATATATTTTAAAATAAATTGTTCCTCCAAGCGCAACCAATATTTCCTAACAAGAAAACACAATGCTTCCACGCAAAGTCTATGTATATATCCACATTAAAAGATATCGCACCACTCTCTCCATTTGATGATATCACTTTCAAAGGTTAGCCAAAAGTGTGAAAAGAAGAAATACCCATATTCCTTATGCTCAAGGGATGGGGTGGTCCATATAGAGTGGATGTATGTGAATTAAGTCAATATGCATTTCTCTATCACACCATTGTTTTCAATATTAAAGTCATTGTTTTTTTCACTTTAATGATTCACCTACTTTAAAGTTAATGCTGGAAATACAATATTAATAAATTTTAATTAATTAATTAAATATATTAAAAATTATAATCATGTTAAAAGTTAATTATTTTTAAGTCATGTTAATTATGGGAATTAAGAGGTAAAATATTAAAATTTATTTTAAATGTCTTTTGAGAAATTTAAATTTGAAATTTTACATTGGGATTCTAATTTTTTTGTAATTTTAGGTATATATAATTTATTGTTTGAATTATATTATTTATATTGCATAACTTTTTATTGTCATATATGTCATATATTTAATTAGAAAAAATGACACATATTTGAACATGGTATGTGAAAGACTAAATAAATATCTTATATGACCTAATAATTAAATAACATTGTACTTTACTTATTTTAAAAAGATTAAATATTAGGATAACCTCAACCTCAATGATGACATAATTTTTAAATTGTACATCCTGTCATCTTATGATCAACACTTATAATAATATGTGAAGTTTTAAATATTCTTATGAGGGAAGACGATCACACTTCATTGGGATCCATAATGGATGCCTTGGACAATTAAAAAAATATTTTTCACTTGGTGTTTTACTTCAAGACTTTTAGTTGTAAGTGATTTTCATTACTAATAATGAAATGAATAAAAAGGACAAATCATATATTACCACATGATCACATTATAAACATAATTTAATATGAAATGTTGAACATTCTTCCTCCTTTATATGTTTAAAGACGCCTCCAATAAAACAATTGATATTACAACTCTTTAATAAAGTTGACCTTAGACTTTAAATTTGAACATTCATCTTATAAAAAATTGAGCCATTGGAACCACCACATCATCATTGGAAGAGACAAAACCAACTCTAAAAACTACGCTTATCCAATTAAAAAAACAAAAAAAACTGGAAGGATGCAAAACTATCCCTAAAAACTTACGCTTATCCACAAAAAAAACAAGAAGAAGAAGACAAAACAAAAAAAGCTACTGTAAATCTTTCCAGTATTTGACAGAAACTAAATTCCTTATAATAGGCTAAGGAAGATCATTTCTCCAATTACATGATTGAGAAAGAAAGTTGAAAGCGTATGCTACACTTCGGTATTCGCTGTCTAATGGATTTTGACAAACTAACACTATCCTCACACGCAAAATTTAGTTATACGTCACATAATTGAAGTCCAATAAATCTACGCATCCATTCAAATAAGAAATCAATCTGATTGGAATCTCCAAAGTGGGCAACGGTTAGAAAACCAAGTTAAAAACATGGAGAATATTTGCTTTTTATATACAGGTGGGAAGCAATGTTTGTTTCAGCGGACATGAATGTAAATAAATTCAATTTGTGTTTGTTGGACCGCTTGATTTGCACTGAATCAGTGTCAAAACATGTTTATGCCTGGTTTTCGGCATTATCGTTAGAAATTTTGACTAAACATTTTTATCTATCGATCCTGTGAATGTTAAAGCTAACTTTTAAAAGCGACTGATCAGGAGGATTACTCACAAACAGATTCATCTTCAGGAGAATTACGATGACAAGTGAGTGTTCTGAACCTTCAATGCTTGTTAATATGATTTGCATTGTAAAATCGTTTGTTGGTGCTACTGTATACTATGGTGCATGCATTTATTTCACTTTTTATTTACCTAGATCTGTTGAAATTGGTCTTACATAATAAGTACATGAATAGTACTGAGTTTAAATCTTTTAAAAAATAATAATAATAAATTTTACTTCATATAAATCTGTAATAGCTCTTGTTCTACTTTTAGAGATAGAGATTATTTATTAACAATTTAATATACAAAAATAGAGAAATAGATAACATTGATATATCCTTGAGATGAATTTTTTTAATAGTGCAAATTAATATCTATTTTTTGGATGCTGGCCCCTTTTTGATATATGATACAGCTTTTTTCTTTTCAAAAGTAATATATATTTTCTATTAATAATAATATTAAAGTTATATTAGGATTGATATAGAAGTGTATAACTCATCTTTTTAGAGGGTAGGAGTTATTGAAGATGGGGTTTTGATTAGTGTCTAAAAGTCAAGAGTTACTGAAGATGGGGTCTTATATAGATCAGCAATCAGTAGTTCACCTTGATCCACCTCTCCCCTTTCCAATTTTATGATGTGATTTATATACTGTCTTTGACATTGATCTACTCTTTTTACTGTGACTTAATTAATTTTTCTGTATTCTTTAGATGTTGGCCCCTTTTTAATTTATGGTGAGACTTTTTTTCTTTTAAAAATAATTGAAGTTTTATAAGAATTAATATAAAGAATTATAGTTAATATTCTTAAAAATTAAGAATTACTAAACATAGAATTTCAAGATTTTTTTATTGATCAAAGAAAATGGAATTTCAGCAGTTATGATTTATCAGACATTTGATTTTGTCTTTTACAATAAATCAGAAGTTTCTATTTTCTAGAGAACTAGAATTCTTCATTACACACTGTTCAATAGCATATGGATGAAAGTTTTAAGGAGTCCCACAATTTTATAAATGCAGAGACCTTTGACAAACTTCCTATTAACATACCAGGTATGACAACCACCTTGCTTTTCTCGCACCTTGGTATGGGATGCACGCCCAGCTTGCTTTTCTTGAACCTTGGTATGAGCTGCACTATATGTGCTTTCTTGTAGTTTACAACTAATGCTTGAGGGTAATCTGTTCTGCTAGAGTTTACTGTTGTTGGTAAGTTGCAACTGACCTTATCCTTTATTTTGGTGCCTCAGATGGGGAAATCTCTACGAATAATCTTCTTTGAACAATATCAAGATACCAATTCTTTAAATTTATAAAGATTTAAAATTAAATTTTCAAATTTCTTGAACAAATCCAATCTGACAAAAGATTTCTGTAGAAATCAAGGGGAATCTTCATTTTCAATTTGAAATAGTTTTGGCAAAATTTCTGGAAAAAATAATAATTGATTACCAAGTTTTCCTCTGAAATGGGTGGGAATTAGATCATTTCAAAAGTGAGGACAAAAATCCCATAACGTGTCTATGACTTTAGAGTCCATGGAATTATAAATTGTGCAAGCTGTGTGGCGAATTATTTGTAAAAACACCTGTTTTAAGCATATAAGTAAATGAAGATATTTGATCTCATTGTATGAAAGACCCCAATGACGTTGATGACTCTTCCAACAGATGACATGGCCTCCATATTTCTGAGCTTACTGTATTGTCCACCTTAAAAGGATTGGCAAGAATTTCCTTATACATATTTCCACTGTATAATGATACCTATTTATATAACTTGTATTCCTGCTGATAATGTTTCCTTTTGCATGTCATAAAATAAATGTGTGTAGTAAGTTTCGACGCAATCAATGATATCCATTAAAAATGCACTGCTGATGTTTGAAATTGTAAATCTGAGCTATTTGTTTCTAGATCACACAGAAATATCATGCATATAGTTGGACCAAAATTTAATCAGAACATCCATAAATTGGGTGACTTTAATCTGAGATTACTTTTGAGAATGTGCGAAGATCTCTCATGCGAACTTTAACTAAAACCATGAATCACCCTTTACAAATTGAATTTCCTCACAAATTCAAAACCTCTTTGTACTGTTTTTTAACTTGACTCCATCTACTTGCAGAACTCCTCGAATCTTTGACCTATATAGCCATCTTATCAGTTGTACTTTTGGGTTTGGAACCATGCCAAGCCAGTGTCAATGTGTACAATCATACTTCATCTGGAAGACGGGAGGTAGTTGAAGCTCATCAAGGAGCAGTTGCTGCAGATGATGGCCGTTGTTCCAGAATTGGAAGGGATGTTCTCAAGGAAGATGGCCATGCAGTAGATGCTGCAGTTGCAACTGCTTTGTGTTTAGGTGTGGTAAGCCCAGCCTCAAGTGGTATTGGTGGAGGTGCTTTTATGCTCGTAAGATTGGCATCTGGTGAAGCAGAAGCTTATGATTCACGAGAGACAGCCCCTGCATCAGCCTCCGAGGTAATTTTTCCTTGTTCCCAGTAGATCTCAGCAAAAAATAGTAATCAGTAACATCCACTGTGGCATGAGCAATTACATTATCTCTATTTTTCAAGGATTTGATTAAATTTGATTGCGGAGGATATTTTTATGAATCTGATATTGCTTGAAGTTATGCTGTAAATTACAACTGTAAGGTTGTTTTGCCTGTGGCTGATAATTCCAAAAATTATGGTGATTGCTGAGCTTTCTCAAGTATTATTTTTAAGTCTAAGTAAAGTGCCTAAATGTTTGAAGACTGTTTTGCTAATCTTTTGATTTCTTTGAAAGATAGGAAATATTGATTCTTGATAGGGCATCACAAAATTTGGAAGTATGATAAGACAAGCCACAAAGTCAAACGATAATTTTTTTGTGACAAATCTATTCTTTTGCAGAATATGTATGCTAACAACCCTCTTTCAAAATCAAGCGGTGCTCGTGCGGTAGCTGTTCCAGGTGAGCTTGTTGGCCTTTATCAAGCATGGCAGAAATATGGTATAATTCCATGGAAGAGACTTGTCCTTCCTGCAGCTCATCTTGCAGAGAGCTTTATTGTCTCTCCTTACCTTGCATATCAGATGAACGATTCAAAAGCAGCAATATTTGCAGACAAAGGACTTCGTAATGTTTTTACATCTAATGGACAGCTCTTGCAAGCTGGTGATAAATGCCACAATTTTATGCTGGCAAAGACCTTAAAAGCCATTGCTGAGTATGGACCAAAAGTTCTCTATAATGGCACTGTTGGTGTTAATCTGGTAAAAGATGTGCAAAGAGTAGGAGGCATCCTTACTTTTAAGGATCTACAAAATTACAAAGTTAAAGTACAAAAGCCTCTTTCTGCAGACATCATGGGATATAAGATATTGGGTATGCCACCTCCATCTTCTGGTGGTGCAGGAATGATATTAGTGAGTGCACTATGTCCATTTTAGTGGGCAGCATATGTAATTTTAAATTTACTATTATTTCTTGGGATCCGTGCTGATTTTGGGCTTGGATTGCAGGTTCTGAACATAATTGCAAGCTATGGAGCTCCTTCAGCATCCTATGGGGTGCTAGGCCTACATCGAATGATTGAAGCATTTAAGCATATGTTTTCCGTGAGGATGAATCTTGGTGATCCAGATTTTGTTAATGTTACAAATGTTCTAGCCGACATGCTGTCTCCAAAATTTGCTGCAGAGTTGAAGAAAACAATCTATGATAATATGACCTTTGATCCTACTCACTATGGAGGCAAGTAAGTCATTTTTACAATTCGGTAGTTCTCACATAGGTGCAGATTTTTATGTGTTACTTGTTATAGAAACTTGTACTCTTTGTGGTCATTTCATTATTTTGCAAGAATTTTCTGTCCATCTTTATTTAGTAACTTTCCCACTAATTACCAGGAAATATAACACACTTGCATACTTTAAATGCAGTTTATAGCAGGTCTGCCAGATACATATGATATATATTTTTTTCGGGAAATATGTTACTTCATTTTGGTTGTCGAGATGTAGCTTTCTACCGAAGTTTGCATTCTTTGTGGTCATTTCATTGTTTTGTAAGAACTGTGTCCATATTTTTCAGTAACTTTTTTAGTAATAACCAGGAATTATAACACACGTTGATCAGCCTTGAATACAGTTCTTAGCAAGTGTGTCAGAGTTATGTTATAATTTATGTTATAGCAAGTTTCCGGGATGGGGAAAGGAGATTGGTGGATGCATTTCCATTTCTGGGATGGATCTTTGGGGAGACCATTTTTTTTAGAGGATGCAGGGGGCATCTATTAAAAAAAAAGGTAAATCTTTCAAATATAATAACATTGATAACTGATAAGGTATCATTATATACATTATAGAACCTAATACAGAAGTTTAGAATGGATTTGAGATTTGAGATTTAATGAGTCAACAGATAAATTAACAAAATTCCATTAAATTTTTTTTCAATGTGCATATTATTTTACAAATTTACCCATTTTAATAATTGGTATCTATATATATCAAATTGAATGTGCTTACCACATGGAAGAGTCAAATGTTTGTTCTTTCATATTCTAGTATATCTATTTGAATGTGCTTACCACTTGAAATGATGATCAGTTTGATTGGGTGCCATCTTTCTTTCTTACTCTTTGCAATCATCTTATTTGACTTCATTCAGCCAGACTTGGCACAAATTTAATAAAACATACACTAGAACTAGAAAATGTTTTGCTTATCATACTGGTCTCAAATTTCAAGTTTATATAAATGTCACTTCAAAATAATTTACCCACTATCAACAATGCATAGGTGTCAAGTATATGATTTGTATTTTAATAAGAGTACTGAAATTTCCAAGCTATAGGGTGCATATCCAATGATTTGAAAGTCAACTAAATAACAGTTTCGTTTATGTTGCTGATAACTCTCTTTGCCTGAAACAACTGGTGTACTCATTGAAACCAAGATTTATTTGAATCGAGAATTGGCCTAGCTGATTAAAAATCGCTAGTTTTAACATGTTAATACCAAAGTTTTATTCAATTTGGGCAAAACTTTGAGTACTATGAGGAGGTGCCACTGCCATCTATATCACAAGTTATTGGTACGGACCTACAGGGGTGCAATGTATAAAATGGCGATCAATGGTAGATCACCAAATCCTACATACATTGGAATACAAAACCCCCAACAAAGTGAATCTGATTAGCACAACCAAAAGAGTAAGGGTGCCAATTCGTGATCTACACAACGTAGGGTTTTTGGATCACTTATAAAAGGGATGATAATGAAATGTAAATCTGATGTGTAAATAATTAAAGCAAGGTAGATCTGATCTATCAATGTAAGTGTAAGAGGAAAATGGAGAGATGAACTTACCTTGGAGAAAGAAGAGAAGAAATGACCTTTGGAGCTGAATTTTACTGTCGTCGGGATGCCAGGATCAGGTGCAGTTCCAGATTTGAGACTTTGATGACCGTATCTGTCTTCCGTGAAATGTGCAACCTCAAAGGAGGAGGCCGACCTGGACGACCTAGTCCAGGACGATATTCCAAAATTTCAACCTAGTTTTTGTAACTCCAATTTTGATGAAAATTTCCGAGGTCCTGTAATGTATAGGAATCAACCTTGAAATGAAATAGAAGTAATGGAAATAGTACTATCATGTAGCAGAGATTAGATCTAAACAATGGAATATATCATACCATGTAGATGCAATTGTCTCTAAATATGTGGTCAAGAATGTTGATGCAATAGCTTTGACTCAACACAAAAACCAAAAAGGAAATCATGTAAGACAAAACCTCATGTAATAGATGTTGTGATTCGCCACAATGTTAGGTTGAGGAAGAAAGAAAAGAAGACTTGATTGATAAATGTAAATCTCCTTCCTTGATTGCAAACTCCTTTGCTTGACCTCCAATGGGGGAAAGAAGCTAGATCTATGGAAGGAAATGCCTTGAATGCATGATGGAGATGATGGAATAAAGACTTAAAATGCTTGAAGACTCTTGATGGCTTCCTTACACTTGAATGCTTGATAATGGATGCCTTCAAATGGATGCTTACTTGCACTTGGATCTCTTGAATGCACAATGAATGATAGCTCAGATGTGTGTGTATGTAATGATGGATGTGAAAATTAGAGGAAGAAGTCTCATTTTATACACATTTTGGGGCTTAGATTTTGCAGGGCCGACTACAATTAAAGATCTAGGAGAAAAACTTCCGCATCGGGCCCAGAGCCAAGTAAGCACAAAGCTCTAGGACAAGGCCGACTTGGCCAGCCTTGTCCAAGCAAATCAAATTTTGCCCAAGACTTAGGGGAGTGTGCCAAAAAGGGGTGGTGAAAGCCACAGTCCGCTAGGAAATCAGGGCAAATCCTAAAATCTGAAAATGCATGCATAAGACCTAGGTGGAAAATGAATTATGTGAATGGATGGAAAAATGGGAAATCATGCATAGAAATAGAGCCAACCTCGTGTTTCAAGAAGATTAAAGGAGGATCTTTATTTAAATTGAATATGCATTTAAGTGCAATATGAGGTCCTACCATAAGAAACACACTAAAGTAGGCTCAAAATGAGCACAAATTAAGTGCTTACTTTTTAGGATGGTACAAGGGGCATTAATGTTTCTTCCTTAGACTATAGGGTTAAAACAAAATCAATGCCATGTCCTTTAGTTTTTCAATTTTATGTTTTTGAAAAAATATCTTTTGTGGGTCAACTTAGATCCCCTAAGAAAAAGTTATCCTGTGGATGTTTCCTAATATTTATGCAAATTGAGAATGATGAGGGGACATTTCCAACTTGTCCTCATGTCACTCAAACTTTCCCTGTATGGGTGCTCATCTATTTCATTTTAGGAGTAAGAGAAGGCACAATAATTTCAAACATGGCAAGACTCAACTATTGGGAGAACTAAGAAAAATAAAAAACAATAGAATTATAGATTGATATCTTATTGCATAAAAAGGGTCGTCCTTGAGACATCCTCGCTATAAACTAAGATAAATTCTTGTTCATTGAGACTTATGTGCTTTGCATTGACCAAATATGAACCACAAAAAACTTGTGCAAGATCAAGTCGTGTACTCTGTGGTATTTATAAGGAATGTAACTGTTACATCCCAAAATTCATACATTGAAATTAGATTTTAAATATATATTAAATGCAAATGAAATGAATAATGTCATTCAAAATGAGAAGGGAAGTCCTTTGGTATGTGCATATGTGAATGAGTAATGAAGAAAGATTAGAAGGCTAGAAATGATTAAAAAACACGAGTCAATTACAAAAGACCTTAAACTGGTTTATTGACATTTTTAGAAGTTACAACAAACAGCTTCCAAACGGTAACTGATATTGAATTATTTTTATTTTCTAGTCCAAACTTCAGTAGCAATAAGGGATTTAGATGTGCTGGTAAAATCAAGATATAGTGATTAAATGGTGTGATACAGTTGTCCCAGTAATCTGACTTGGGCAAGGAGAAATGCCCCTCTTCCCCAATTGAAAGGACACACAACATCTTCAAATTTGGCATTTCCATCATTGCAAAATTGGTTTGTGGTGTCTATGTGTCTGGGTGCTTAGAATTTTGACTTGAGTATATCCACTATTGGTAGATTTCTAGTAGTGTACGATCATTTTGGCCTAGTTTAATATTTTTCTACCTCTTCAAGACTCGGTCAGGATGCTAACAATCCTCACAAAATGTCCTACAATGTTTAGATGAAACTCCCTTGGTTCAACTTCAGAGATGTCAAATTCTATATTTTCCTCAACTAGTATATAATAGCTACAATAAAACATAGTATTACTTGTTCCTCTAGACTATTGAACACTCAACTTACACATACACCATGCCTGGGATTAACAAGAAGCTGAACAAAAGATTTAATGACTTCAAGAAGACACTAGGAATAAGAAGTTACCATGATGGGAAGAAACCATACAATGTTTATGTTGACATAAACTTAGTTGTCATTGGTAAAGTCATAGGCAAACATCAATCCCAACAGAACACCGGTACCTCACACCGGTACTCATAATTGTGAACCGGTAGACTAAACAAGAAAGCAGTGTACTTTAACCGGTCACGCTTATATTGGTCCAAGTTTTTCCAACCGGTCATGGGATACACACAGGGAAAAGATGACTACACACAGGGAAAAGATGACTAACCGGATACAAGCTCTTTATCGGTTAAGTGCATGATAATCCGAACTCGATTATGTGGAGTGTTTCCAATTAAACTGGAGTTAGCTTTTTCAGTGGAACTGAAGTTAGCCTTTTTTTATCTAGGAGCGTTTTGAGGTAAACTCAGGATCAGTTTGCAAGCTTTTTTGCATGCATGATTTATGGGTGAGTTTACAGCTTGGCGAAACTATGAAATGCATTTTTAATAAGATAATCTCTTATAAATATTGGTCAAAGGACACGAAAGAAGTGTTGTTGAATATCAAGAGCATAGAGCGAAAAAGAGCAGGAGAGCAAAATCTTCTGAGAGGAATCACAGTCACGAAAGGTGAAAGGGAGAGAAAGATTCAACAGCCAAGTAGAGGAAAGGGTAACAGGTATGATCTGATTCGACAGATAGTGTCATCATAAGATCATTGTTTTAAATTGAGAAGCATATTTAAATCCCTCAATCAGGGTGAACCCTAACAGGTTCTTTGTATAAATCCCTTTATTGGGTAACAACTTTATTGGTGTTCTAAGTCCTCTTACAAGGCGACTCCTAACAGGGTCAAGATCCTAACAGGTCTTCTATCAAATCCCTTAACCGGGTAGCACTCTTACCAGTGCTTTGTAAGCCTCTAATAGGGAAGCTTTATTACTGCAGTAGTGGAGTTTGTGGGTTCTGTCCCACTGTGGTTTTTTCCTTCTAACTGAGGGTTTCCACGTATATATGCTGTGTTGACCTATGTATTCAATTTTTGTTTATGGGTGCTGTAATATTCTTTTAATTTTTGTATTAGCAAGAATATCTATTTGCTAAGAAGAAGTATTACAAATTGTATTTAATAATTCAGCCCCCTCTCAGCAACCAGTTAGGATTAACTATTGGTATCAGAGCTTAGGTTCTCAAAGATATAAAGCTTAACCGCTTGAGTAAAGATCATGGAGGGTTACAGGTATCAAAAGCAGCTTGAGGAAGCCAGTGACATGACAGCCTCTCTTGAGAATAGACTGAGGTCTTGCAAAGCTTGCAAAGAGGAAAGAGTTGGCTCTGCAACTGAGTGAGAGTAATGAAACCATTGAGGAACTCTTTGGGTAGAGTGGATCTGATGAAGCAGAAGAGGCAGGCTCTAAACTCATGGAGAAAAATCAGAATCTAACCGATCAAATCTCCAATCTAAAAAGGGAGCAGGAAATTCATGCTCTGAGGATGACTGAAATCATCGAAGACAAAAGGAAAGTTGAAGATGAAAAGAACAGTGCCTTAGAAGCACTATTGACTGCTGAAAGAGCAAGAAAAGTGGCAGAAGATGCGGTAAGAGAAAGTGATGCTCTCGTATTACAACTTCAAGCAGACATGCAAAGCACAACTCAAGAGAATGCAATTATGCATGAGCACTTGCATGACAAAGATGATGCATGCAAAAGGTTGGCTATTGAATTGTATCAACTAAAGGAACAACTGAAAAATCTTAAAGAGAGAAATGAGAAACTTAGAAGGTACAATGAAAGCTCAAAGAAGCTTGATGAGCAACTGAGGGCTCAAAGAAAGTACATGGATCCCATAGGACTTGGGTACATTGGTCAAAGCAACCAAGAAACCGGTGAGTCCTCTGGACACAAGCAAGGCAAGATGAAGACGAAACCTACAGAAGACAAAGGTAAGAAGACCTTCAAACCCTCTTGCAAACATTGTGGCAAACCGGGTCATAAATCTAATGACTGCAGAAATGCACTGGTAAAACCATTTACCTCTAACAGCTACTGCAGTGACTATTACAAGTATGGTCACAGGACCTTTGAATGTAGGTCATGCTCCAACAGTGTATCCAGTGGAACCAGGGGAAGCTTCAAGGGCTATTGCTATGCATGCAACAAGTTTGGACACAAAGCGAAAGAATGCAGGTCCAAAACCATGGCATTCAAATCCCCACTGAGACCGGTATTCCATAATAGGAGTGTAAACCAGAGCACATCCAACTGTGCTACCTGTGGGCCATCAGGCCATAGGAACTCTGGATGGCACTCACCCATGGACAGGGAAAGAAGGGTCAATCCATGGAAAGGAACCGGATTGGCTTGTTACAACTGTAACAAGATTGGGCATCTAGCCAAGGAATGCAGGAACCGGCTGATGAACAAAGGAAAAGGACTGGCCAAACCGGTCAAGAAGAACTTGTCCCTCAACCAAAAGGATAACTTGAGTAAAGAGACCAAAAGGGAAGTAAAGAAGACTTGGTCAGTAAAAGGTACAAAGAGTTCTGCTGAGGAGAAATCTGAGGTAAGGTCATCATCTACTAATAGTGATATCTCATTAGCAAATTAAGCCTAAGGGCTTAAGGGGAACAAGTAGCTAGCCTAATGTTCCCGGAGGAACTGGTGAGTTGTGATCTCACTCAGTCAAGAAGTGCAACTGGGAAGGAGCCACCGGTCTAACATGTAAACTGGACAAGTAAGTGTTGTTGAAGTAGCAAGGTGGACATTGCAATCGAGGATATGCGAACAAGTAACGAGTTTGCGGAACGTTTGTCGAAAGAAAGGTTAGGTAAGGGTAATTAATACAATAACCATTAACAAATGTTACCATTTGCTAATTACCGTTACGACCTAAGTCTATAAAAGGAAAAGCTGATTACTCATTTCACTTTACATTGCGAACTGTGATTATTGATTTCATAAGCTTGAGTAATCTTTTCTTGCTGTGATTTATGTTCTTTGCTTAGCAAATTCCGTGAATCTTATCAAGAACTTTCTGCTAAAACCGGTCTAGTATTATGCATATTCATCTTCTATGGTAAGCCTAATCAGTGCTAATCAACTGGATAGACCAGTTTATGACATTATGGCAGTGCAGAACCGAGAGAATGATATGGCGGGAGCTCTATCGTCCGTGCTTGCCAGTGTTTTTCTGACTGGGGATGTAACGACATTCATCCACGGCAGACAGAAGGAACTGGGTGAAACGTTCATCCAAAGTGAATACCTTTCACTTTATAAAGACGGGAAGCTTCAATCCAAATACGCGAAGCTTGAATCATTGGGATTGATCAACGGAGTGAAATATCCAACTATGTTTCGACCGGATTGGATTAGACTGATTTTGAGAAGGGTTCACAAACCAGGAATGTGGCTTGCGAAAGGCACAGCCACACCGATAACGAAAGAAGACCTATGTAGGGTGACTGGTTATAATGTTGTAGGGGAAGCTCTAACCCTAAGGACAATAGCTAATGTAGAAGTCACACGGTTGACAAAGTCTAAGTATGATAGTCGGATGATGACTGTGAATGACATTGAAGATGATGGCGTTTGACTTGCGGCAGTGATTATCGACTACAAGGTATACCAGTCAAGTAACCTAAATAGTGTACTGGGAGGAGTGATACACGCGGTGCATAGGATTATGCACGACAATGTGTGATACAATATATGCACTATGCTGAGGGGGCAGATCTTTGAAAACCTGAAGAAGCTTGGTTTGGTCAAGAAGAAGTTTCTGAAGTATGGGACATTACTGGTATGTTTGTTCTTTTATTACCAAAACTTCTTTCCAGACATAGGGAAGGTCACATGGCAACAAGATAAACCGGTAATGGTTCAAATAGGTGAGTTAGCAAATAACTTGGGGAACTAGTTTAATAAGGTCAGGACTGACTATTTTGAGGCTTTTCAGCTAAGGATGCACAACAGGGAAAGAATTCCCTCTACCATTGTTGACAAATACAAGGAAGAGATGTGCTTTTTGGTAAGCACCGATCATTGTATTATCCAGGCTATGGAGCCAAGGTTTGAGTATGCACCGGAGCTCAGTTATGAGATTACTTCTAAGATTGCAAAGGCTTATGATGATGCACTTCAAGAAAGAAACTTAGATCTATCAACATACTGGTTTGGGTCCTATGAGGAGATTTTGGCAAATCTAAAGAAAAAGACATTTGCAAAGGAACCGAAGAAGGTGTATGTAAAAAGAACTCCCACACCTAGGAAGAAACAGAAACTGAAGAAACAACTATTCACAGAAAGAGAAAGACCGGGAAACTGGTAAAATAGGATGCACCTAGAGCAAAGAAACCAACCATTGATGAAGTGGTTGAAGGAATAAAGTAGATAGGTGGATCGGGCGCAGTTAAGAGAAGATATGAGCTTGGCGATGAGGAAGATAAGAGAAATCTAGAAGAAGCTATTGTTTTTGTTCACAAGCAGAACTTAACACTTGTTGTACTTCATAAAACAATTCCTGAAGATCTAATAGGAATAATTGAAGGAAGATGGAAATCTTCCTCAGATAAGGAGAGAGTTGAACATAAGGGCTTTGCTAGAAGTACATAATCACCTGAGCTTGGAAGAGGCAACCAATCAAGTTGACCTATACAAGCAGAGTTTCAACATCATAAAGAAAATAGATCAGGTCCTAATTGGTGAAGTGGATAAAGTACACAATGAAGGGGTTGCTACTTGGACAGATGTCCTGAAGCAACAACATCAAGGAGAAGCAGAATGCCATAAGACCATGGAGCCACCGATAATAGACACAGGAAAGGAAAAAGGCATACTGGGAGATGAGACTCCGGTCAAGGCAAAGACTGCAATTGAACCGATCATCGTTGATATCACTGAAGACACAGGTGGTGATCTCACTCCACCAACCCTACTTGCTTCCCCAGTTAAAGGTAAAGCTCGAACTTTAACTGTAGATAATATAGTTTGTGAAGAACCGAATCGGATCTTCCTGGATGTTTATTAATAATTTCGAAAAACAACTGCAGCTATTTTCAAAAATAATCTTGCAAGGCAAATTCCGATAATACTCCCACCAATTTTTAATTATCTAATTCAAACAAATAATATTCTGGATAAACATTTACTAATTCAACTTCTTATTACAACAAGCTTTTGTAATAATCACATCAGATTAAATATATGCACTTGAACTGCCACAAATTCCCATTCAGACTTCACGTCTTCACACAATTGTTTGCTGCCACCTTATTGGCTGTTATAATATCATGTATCGGATAGCTATCCTACAAAGTCCCTCACGTGAATACTCCCAAACAATGCCGTGACTGATCCTAGCATGTACGGCACCCACAAAATTGACAGAACGTCCCAAAATGCAGCCGCAAGTCTCTAACCAGGCACGTGCCAGAATTCAGTTATTGACGCAGCCTATAGTAAAATCACGCCATCAAATAGACGCCTTCCATTAAAGTGCGATCACAGCATGAAAGATTCCATAGCAATCTACATTCTACGTTAATTCCCTCCTTGTCAATAGGTTCGAAAATCAGGAAACAATTACTTCAACCTCCGAGAATTATAATTCAGAACTTCATTGCATTGTATTAATAAATACAATTTTATCAGCAAACCGCAAATCTTCAGATTTGAAACTTTCACAATTCCGATATACAACAGCACCGAATTGTGATCTCAGAAACAATCAGCTATAAAATTCACCACCGACAGAAGATGGCTCAAATTACGAGAGAGGAATCAGTCCTCGAAACCCTAGCCAAGTTTGTCTTCTTCCCAAATTCCAAAAAAAATAATGATTGCATAAGATGAGAAAAGTGTTTTTTCGAGTAGAATATATAGGCTTTTTGGAAAAAAACACTTTTTTAATATTTTCACTTAATTGGCTTTAAAAATAATCTCACTTTATAACATAAAGTAATAAAGTCATAAGTTATTAAATTAAATCAAAATAATTTAATTTAATAACACATTTAAAATATAAGCCATTGAACTGTCTAACTGCAATCAACGAACTTCTGACAAAGCACCAAGTCCAACTGCCCAGCTAGGAATAGGCACTGCCCTGCCAAAAATAGCCACTGCTAAAAATAGACTTACTATAAATAGTAAGTCTCTCAAACTGGAGATTCTCTGAAACTCGATCTTGAGATATCTGATGCTCCGTGCAGACACCCTGCTAATCCTAGTCATACCCAAAATATCACTTACTAAAAATAGTAAGTTGACCAAAATGATCCGAACGAAGAGCAGACCTAATAATCAGAACCTCCAGAAAGGAATCTGAACACTGGCTTCACCATCTGACCCCCTCAGATCGCCTAATTAGCCTGTGAGGGTTGCCAAACCAAGCTAATTCCATAAGTTAAAAAAACGGGGACATTACATAGTTGATGAAATCATGGATTTCGGTGAAGTGTCAAATGTTGCAAAATGGTTCACTGTTCTAGAAGAGGATAAACTAAAAATTGAGACTACTCTGTTAGAAACCTTTTTAGATTTCAACAGAAGTCCTAGGGATTATAGGCCTCACTTTGTGCCACAATTGAATCAAAGGCTAATGGCCAAATTGAGAACTAGTTTAGCAACAAACAATAAGATTATAAGGGAAACTTTGACACAAGTAAGACCAGGTCTCAGTGATGAGACAATAAAATTTTTTATGGAAGCAGTGTCACTCAATTTGGACACAGAATAGGGTTGTCAAGATCATTAATGGACTAGAAAAAGATGTGTATGAAGATTCTCTGGATTTTAGTAAAAAATATGACTTCAACACTCTTAAGTCTACAAGTCCACAGGACATCTCACAAGATGAACCTGAAAAAGAGTTGGTACCACTGGTACAGTTCACAACTGGTGAACAATCAACAACCGATGAGAAGGAAGTTACACCTGAACAATTCACAGCCAGTGAATAAGTTAATCTGGGAGAAGAAGCTCCAACAGGTGAACATGAGACATCTGTAAGACCAGATGAACAAGAATAGGGGGAGTCATCAGCAAAGATGACTGCAGAAAAGGAAACATATAAAATTGATCAATAGGTTGTTGAAGAGAAACAAACAGAACAACCTACAGAAGAGCAAGTTCATCCAAAAGGAGTACATCAAGAAGGAGAGGTACATTCAGAAGAAGAGGTACGTCCAGAGGAGACACAACAACAAATACCTCAACAATAGGAATTGCTTGTAACAGAAAAACAGGAAAAACCTATAGAGGAAGAACCAGAACAGGAAACAAGGCAGAAGGAATCAACAAATGTTCTAAGTACATCTTCATTAAAGAGAAAGCTAACATTTGCAATAGATTCTAAAGCAAAGAAAAGAAAAGTTAGTGAAACAGTTGTTGACATAAAAAAAATGTCAACAAGGCAGCTAAAGGAGCTCACTAAGAGAAAACAGGATATGGTTCTCTATAGTGTAAGAAATATCTTGTACAATTTTGTACCTGATACAGATATAGATGAAGATGAACTAGTAATTGATCAATTGGAGGTACTAGCGCAAGCAATTGGGGAAGATGTCACTGACCCAAATTTTTTTTGCAATTGATCACAATGAGAAGAAGAGAATAGAAATTATTCAAAAACAGGTTGAAGAACTGAAAACTACTGTATCTACAAGAACCAAAGAGCTACAAGAACAGATACAGGAAGCAAGAAGGTTGATAACACAGACTTCTAATTTTGAAGATTTTGTTAAGGACATAACTGAGAGAACGAAAAAGACAACATAAGAGATAAAAGTTCTAACATCCAAATTTGATGCTAAGAGCTCTTCTGCAACAGAGTACAGCTGGGAGCTAACAAGTCTTCCTCTCACCTTAAGGAAAGCTTTAGAAGAAAATACAAAAAGAATCCAAGATCTTGTTGGATTCCAGCTATTCATTGCACCACTTTTGATCTAATGCAAACAATGGCAACAGATACAGATAGACTAATCAAAGAACCTAATTACAAAATAGTGTAAAACATGGAAAATATAATTTTCTCACTGTAAGCAGCAAAGAAAAATTTAGATCATGTAACAGGTATATGGAAGCCATTCCTTGATTCTGCGAAGAAAATTTATAAGGATATCTTCAATAAGTTATAGTTATAAAATTTAAACATGTAAGGAGTAACAACCCTTTTTCCTTTGGAGGCAAAAAGGGGAAGATGTAATACAGATGAGAAGATCAACGTAGATGAAAGAATAGAGAAGAGAGAGATGACAGTGTGTGTCAGAATATGCTACAGGTAGACAAGGAGATCTACAAGGGAAGTCTACAAGTGATGTGTATTGATATGTTTTGCCATCAATGCCAAAGGGGAAGATTGTTGACATAAACTTAGTTGTCATTGGTAAAGCCATAGGCAAACATCAATCCCACCGGAACAACCGGTACATCACACCACTACTCATAATTGTGAGCCGGTAGACTAAACAAGAAAGCAGTGTACTTTAACCAGTCACGCTTATACCGGTCCAGGTTTTTCCAACCAGTCATGGGATACACACAAGGAAAAGATGACTAACCGGATACAAGCTCTTCACCGGTTAAGTGCATGATAATCCAAACCAGATTATGCAGAGCGTTTTCAATTAAATTGGAGTTAGCTTTTTCAGTGGAACTGAAGTTAGCTTTGTTTTATCTGTGAGCGTTTCGAGGTAAACTCAGGATCAGTTTGCAATTTTTTTTGCATGCATGATTTATGGGTGAGTTTACAGCTTGGCGAGACTATGAGATGTATTTTTAATAAGATAATCTCTTATAAATACAGGTCAAAGGACATGAAAGAAGTGTTGTTGAATATCAAGAACATAGAGCGAAGAAGAGTAGGAGAGTAGAATCTTCTCAGAGGAATCACAGTCACGAGAGGTGAAAGGGAGAGAAAGATTCAACAGCCAAGCAAAGGAAAGGATAACAGGTATGATCTAATTCGACAGATAGTGTCATCATAAGATCATTGCTTTAAATTGAAAAGCATATTTAAATCCCTCAATCAGGGTGAACCGTAACAGGTTCTTTGTATAAATCCCTTTACCAGGTAACATCTTTATTGGTGTTCTAAGTCCTCTTACAAGGTGACTCCTAATAGGGTCAAGATCCTAACAGGTCTTCTATCAAATCCCTTAAACAGGTAGCACTCTTACCAGTGCTTTGTAAGCCTCTAACAGGGAAGTTTTATTACTGCAGTAGTGGAGTTTGTGGGTTCTGTCCCATCGTGGTTTTTTCCTTCTAACCGAGGGTTTTCCACGTATATATGCTATGTTGACCTGTGTATTCAATTTCAATTTATGGGTGCTGTAATATTCTTTTAATTTTTGTATTAGCAAGAATATCTATTTGTTGAGAAGAAGTATTAGAAATTGTATTTACTGAATCACCCCCCCTCCCCTTCTTAGTAACCGGTTAGGATTAACAGTTGAGCTATGTATTTAAATACATGGCTATCGAAGAAACATTAATATTTTTGAAATCTTAAAAGAAGAACCTGAGATGAATTATCATATTGATTTGATCTAACTTGGTAACCCGGAGATGTGTCTCCCACCACCTGAGACACATCTCGGAGATGGAGATGTGTCTCTAGTATCAGAGACGTCCCTAGAAATGTCTCACCACAAGGTCCTTTTGGTCACCGTCTCCTACCTTCTTTGAAATCTCCCAACAAGAAATTGATATCTCCTGCCAGAAAACTTAGGGGCCGTTTGTTGGATGGAATTAGACTGGAATTGGGATTGTCAAATCCCGGAATTGACATTTTCGATGTTTGTGTTCAAAACATGAAACTGGAATAGGGATTTTTTTATTCTCATATACCCCCAAAACCAACATATGAATCTTCCATCTAAATAGGTGGAATTGGAATATCAATTCCAATTCCACTTAAATGGGAATTGGGGGTAAAGCAAAATTTATAATATTTTGAAATCCATATGCAAACAACATTTTCCATCTTCTCATTATGAGTTCCAAGTGAATTTTAGGTGAATCAAACGGTTCCAACCATATTCCAAAAACTATTTTCCGGATTTAAAACTTCTAGAATTGTCAAATACTAGAATTTGACAATTCCAGCGTTCTTTAATTCCAGCAACCAAATAAATAAAATAAGCCTGCATAACTTTTCATGTTGATATTTTGGATGATACAAAAATCCATGCAAGATTATAGTGATCGGATCTACTGACAATGTAGACTTTTTGAGAGGGACATAGATAGTTGTAGGACTGATTTCCTGTCATTGTAATGGTCTAAAGAGAAAATGCCTTTACTATTTACTATTCTTATATGACTGATTTCTTGTCATTGTAATGGTCTTAAGAGAAAATGCCTTTACTATTTACTGCTCTTGTATGACTGATTTACCATTCTAGTTTTCAAAGTTCTATGTCATGATATTAAAAAATGGCATCTCCAAGTATCCCCGTCTCCTAGTGACTATGGATATTAAATATCTTCATCTCCTACCCAAGATCTGACATCATGCAAAGCCATGCGTGAGATCACAGAACATTTGAAATTTTAAAAAGCCATTAATATACCCAATAAGAACTGAAATAAAAATGCATGCTCTTTCGAAGAAGCTTCTTTTCCCATTTGTATTGTTTCTAAAAATGAAGTAAATTCAAACCAAGAGATTATGTTGAAACTTGGAGATCTTTGAACCCTTGCAATAAATATTCCCAATAATGATCAAAGGGTCACATGTATCACCTCTAGAAGCTCTATATGGCTGAATAGATATCCCTTAAATAGTGGCTCCAACATCGATATACTCACGAATTGAAATACACTCAAGCCTAGAACTAAGTGACTTGCCAACTTAGCTCTCCCCCAACCTACCACTTACGAGAAGCCTTACTAGCCATGACTGGATTTGTACACCTAGTAACCTAAATTAAAAGGGAGCATGATCTTCTTCATAGTTCATCCAAAAAGTACCCTCATTATTGAAATAAAACTAGACAATTCCTACACTAATTGAATGAGAGAAGCAAAGCAAATTGCCTCAGATCTACACACTATTCAAAAAAGAGTTGATTCGCAATACAAGATATGTCCTTGGAAAACCCTTTCAAGAAAAAAAAACCTCCAAAATATACTCAATGTATTAATCAACAAAATAAGGCCTACAATACACTCAGACTAATTGTGCTCTCTATAGCAAATAATACATGAGATCTTCAATGTTGTGTTTGGAGTCAATTCAGTAGTATAACCTGCATTTGATATCGTCACCTTACAAATTCCATCCCAAGCATCCAATATACATATCAAGGCAACCCAAAAAACTATAAGTGGTTACCACAACCATGGGCCAAACCAAGTGACCCAATTCGGGCATGCAAACTGTTCTCTTTCAATTCCAATGCCCCTTATCACGAGTTCACATTTTAGGATTTCATGTCCCCACCAAAATGAGAAGTCACAGTAGTGTAGGTTACATTATCAAGTTGCAGCCTTAACTGTACTCTAGGCAGCTAGATTATAAAGATAATAAAACAATTTAACTAAGAAGGTCATTTAAAATTTAATCTAAGGGAGATAATGATCAATAAACTAATGTAAGAAAACTATTCAAGACAATATGGTAAAAATATAGCTAAGGCTCAAGAGTTGGGACTCTTTCAAAAAGGAAGAAATAATGAAGAGGCATGACTTCTCCCTCGCGCTGGAAGATACAAAAGGGAGAAGAATTTTGAAATAGGGGATGGAAGATGGAGAAGAGCATCAGATCACGGAGTAATTAGATAAGGATACGATTTCAGAAAATACATATATATTAATCTGCAGCCCCTATACTTGTCAGTGGTATGATGTATATTGTAACGAATTGCATGATAATAATTGGACTTGCATCTTATTCCAACTTGCTGTTGATATGCATATTATATGTTCTTAATTTGCTTTATATCTGCCTGTATATAATGTATCTGCCTGTATATAATGTGACACATATGATGATTCCGTTAATGATTCTTATCCATTGGGCTATCTCATTTTGGAGGGGAGACATGGTACATAAAAAGGATTGCAAGTAGCTAGGAAGCCATGCTAGTAGAGACACCCCAAGTGGGGCTGGGAGGCCAGATGAAGGTTGTCATTCCGTGCTTTTGGGCTGGGTGGAATGTCTCGAGGCACCTTGTATGGTCTCCCAACTAGTGCTCCATGATGACAATAAGTACGACAAATAGAACATCAAAGGAATCCTATACGTACATCTTGAATATTATAGTAGTGAATTGGAATTCTGTTTGTGTAATATTGGCTTATATGTTTATTTATCTTGTGATACTAACCTGTTGCAGGACCTATATCGGGATAGTAAAGTGACAATTCTCATTCCCAAGCATTATTCAAACCCTAAAAGAGAATTTTACGGCAGACTGAGTTAAGTCCTAGTAGGGGACATTACATAGGAATAGAAGGTAACTCCCAAGGTCAATTATTCCACTCAAATGGAAAACTCTCACTCCACAAAAACTCGCCAAGCCCCCAAAAATAAACTTGGGAAAAATTCAGCCAGTTTTTGAAAAAACTTGGGGAAAAACTCAAGAACTTAAAAAACAGCTTAAATTTAATTAAAAATACATCTTATTTGCAAAATTCAATGAGAAGATGCATCCAATGAGTTAATTAATGAGAACACAAAAGAAACAAGTAGAGTTGATATATATATATAAATGCAAAGTGGGTACAAAATCACATTTTCATGTGCAATGTTGATAGCTAGAAGCAAACTAGTAAATAGTTTCTACAAAAATAGAATTAAATACATCATTACAATCACATCTTCCTCTTCCCAGCTCTACTAGCATATAAGGGAGAGGGTCTAGTCCTAGAAGAGGAACCCTATGTTGGGCGTGATTGTGCCTCCTCACTCGGTATTGTTGTTGACTCGCTCTCCACCTTGGATGTATCTCCTTTTGCCTCTGGCACTAGCATTGACTCCTCGTTTGACTCCTCGTCGTCCCCTCCTCAATGTCATCTAAAGTGAAATCCAATCCACCCGCCTCCCACTCCATGGTTTGCCTCTCCAAATCAGCAATTTCATCCTCTGTAAACAATGGAGGTTGCTCCTGTGTCATCCAATCATAGTAAGGATCTATATCGTCCAAATCAATTGGACTAGCTATTGCTGCCTGTGCCTTTTTTATGCACAACTTAAGATTATATTGCACATAAACAAGGTCATTGAGGCATTTTTGGGCCAATTTATTTTTTTCCTTTGTGTGGATGGACTCAAATAAGCTCCAATTGTGCTCATAATGGGATGAGCTACAAGGTTGGCACAAGATTCTGAGAGAAAATTGCTTTAGATTGGGGGTATTTCCACCCCAACTTTGCCACCAGGCATCTGCAAAATAAACTATTAAGAAGTTATAAAGCAATGAGAAAAGAGAAAACATAGCTTATCAAATGGCAAAATCACAAATGTTTTAAACTTTTATGGTTTACCTGGGGTTTGAGTGCCTCTTGCTCTCTTTGCTAGCTCAAAAGAGAACAAATTACCCTTTGATTCCATATAGATTTGTTGTTCAGTCACAACAAAGTCTCTCTATGCAACATCGGATATCATCCTCTGAATGCATACAAAGAGGCCCTCCATGACCTCTCCATTAGGATTTGAAAAGGAATCGTCATGCCTAAAACAAATAGAAAGTGAAATCAAGTCTTAGTACACAACCTAAAAAACAAAGTGAAATCAAGTCTTAGTAAAATTTGAAGAAGAATCATTGTACCTGAAACGGGGGTTAAGGAAGTACCCTGCTGCATAAATGGGTTGGTGGAGTTGATTGTTCCACCTCCTATCAATAATTTCCCAAATGGGATCAAATTTGAGTCTATCCCCCTTGTAGTATTTTTTAATAGACTCTTTTGGCCCTATCCATGGCCTCATAAAGACACCCCATTGGGGTCTGATCCCCATCAACTAAGTGCAGAACTTTAACCAAGGGCTTAAACACCTACAATTGAAATTTGAAGAATACAAATTAGTTTACAAAAAGATTAATTAATGAAATTACTAACGTAGTAAGTTACAAATTAATAATGAGAGACTTGAATCAAGAGTAATTAAAAATTAAAGTTTTGAAGTTACCTTCACAATCTTAGAAGCCTTGTCAAGAAAATTTTGGTCAAAGACTATGCACATGACAGCCTCTCCTTCAGGCTTTTATGAATAAGTTAAGTCAAGCCATGGTGGACTCACAAACATTTGTTTCAAAGAAGACAATGTAGTAATAATACTTTGCAACGTCAAGAAAACTGTTGCAAATCTTGTGACAATGGGTCTTACCAAATCTCTCCCTTTAGTGAATTGTCTCATCAAATTTAGAACCCAAGGGTGATTATAGATATACTTTGTGACTCGACTTGCATCTTCCACAATTGGAGTCACCTAATCAAGTTTTCCAATGTCATCCAAAAGAAGGTCAAGGACATGTGCTGCACAAGGTGTCCAAAAAAGAGTGGGGTGTCTCTCTTGGAGGATTCTACCTGGCATATTAGTAAAAATTCAATTATTAGTTTCAAACTTTCCATATTTTACATCAAAACTAAATTAAATAATAAATATCACATTAATATTTAATGATAATCATATGCAACATAAAAATTTAAAATTACCTACTGTCGCATTATCTGTGATGATTTGCACCACATTTTCTACTCCCACCTCCATGACAACATTCTCCAACATTAATGCCAATGTTTGTGCATTTTTCACCTTGTTGGAGGCATCAACAGATTTCCAAAACACCACATTATATTTGCAAGCAACCAAAAAATTAATAATGGTTCATCCATATTTACTCCACTCTTTGTTTTGTATCCTCCACCACTGCTCTTGCCCTATCAACTGCATTACAAGCAACCTACAAAATCAAAGAGAAATCAAGTCTTAGTACACAATTTTGATTTAATAAACAAGAAATAACAATTAAAATTTAAAAATGAACTCAAGTGGATTCCGATATTTACTAACCTTCCACTCAAATCCTTGCGAGATGGGACCTTGTACCCTTTTCCCGAAACTGTAACTGCAGTCACCAAATTTAGCCATTAGGGACTCTTGGCCACACTCAATGGGAGATTATTGAAATACCAAAAATCAGCTGCTGAAATATCAATTTTCTCATGTGCCTCCTTGTTCCATCCAGTGGCCTCTAATGATGGTTGTGCTCCAGGTGTGTTCAAGGGCACAAACTAATTGTCTATCCCTAATGTTGATGGTGGTGAAGAAGGCACTCTACTAGAGGAAGCAGAAGTGGTAAAAGAGGCACTTTATTTGCGGATGTGTGGGCCACAAAAAGAGCCCAATATGCTCTCAAGTGTTGCTTCTTCTTGAATGTCAATAGGAGCATCTTGAGTTTCAACTATGGCTGCCCTCATAGATAATCTTCCCCTCTCCCTATGCAATTTTTTCTCTTCCCCAGCTGCAAGTAGGGCATTAACAAATCTTTTGTTAATCCTAACCAGTTACTGAGAGGGGGGGTGAATCAGGAAATTCAATTTGTTTATCTGTTTATTATTCCTGTTAATATTGATAATAAAAGAATGCTTGAACAATCATAAACAGAAATCAAATGCACAGGTCAACACAAGATATATACGTGGAAACCCTCGGTTAGAAGGAAAAAACCATGGTGGGACAAAACCCATGAAACTCCACTACTGCAGTAATAAAGATGCCCAGTTAAAGGCTTACAAAGCACTGGTTAGAGTGCTACCCGGTTAAGGGATTTAAAAGAGATCGGTTAAGATCTTGACCCTATGAGGAGTCGTCTTGTCAAAGGACTTTAAAAACATCAACAAATATGTCCCCTGGTGAAGGGATTTATACAGTAGAACCTGTTAGGGTTCACCCCAATTAAGGGATTTAAATGTGCTTCACACAAGAAAAGCAATGATCTTCTTTTGACATTTTATCTGTCGATTCAGATCATACCTGTTCACTCCTTCCTCTACTTGGTTGTTGAATCTTTCTCTCTCTTTCACTCTTTTGTAACTGTATCCCTTCTTAGAAGACTGTTCTTCTGCTCTGCTCGCTCTCTGCTCTTGATTTTCAACTTCACATCTTCTAATGCATGATGACCTGTATTTATAAGAAATTATCTTATTATAATTACACCAAACGGTGCTGCCAAGCTGTAACTCTTCCAAAAATCTCGCATGTAGAACTCTTGATCAAAAAGTTTGCAAACAGATCTTTAGTTTACCTCGAAACGCTCGCAGAGAATAAAGCTAACTCCAGTTCATTTGAAAAATGCTCCGCATAATCCGGATCAGATTATAAAGCACTGAACGGTAAATTTGCAATTGGAACGCAAACCAGTGTGCAATCTATTAAGTCATCTACATCATGTGGTGTCTAGCTAGACCGGTTGGACAAGACCAGACCGGTATAGATGTGACCGATTAAGGTACACTGTATACTTAGTAATTCTACCGGTTTACCATTGTTGTTCTATCATGAGTACCAGTGTGTGTGTAGTACCAGTGTGTTTGATGTTTTCCAATGATGACAACTAAGCTTTATGCCAACAGCATGTAGGAATATCCTCCCATACGGGTCCCATAAAGTGATACAGCAACCTATTAAGTTAGCAACTTACGATATCATGAAATATATATCAAATATTAATGTTGGGACTCTCAAAGGTTGAGACATCTTAATCCACAAACATCGAAGAAATCTTGAGATTCCTCTAGAGTGGGTGCCCTTTCTAATATGGGTATATATCTCATCACATTACAAATATTAAATAGACTCAATGTTCCTCTGATTGCAAAGTGTACAACCCCAAATCCTAACAATTATAAACTTCATCTAGATATTTCCAAGTATTTTCCCATCAGCAATTTTAGTCATCAAAATATTTTGTGTGAAGAGGGACTCAAGAGAGGGTGATTGTATCCTCAGATAATTTTGGTGTTAACAATATATTTTGGGCTGAGGCTTTTTTAGAGATCCAAATTTTGTATTCTTTAGGGTTAGTCTACCAATCTGAGAGAAAAAATCTGCCTTCTAAATTGTCAAAGGTATGCTACTAGTGTGAATCAATATTTCAAATATTTTGTGTGAAGAGGGACTCAAGAGAGGGTGATTGTATCCTCAGATAATTTTGGTGTTAACAATATATTTTGGGCTGAGGCTTTTTTAGATATCCAAATTTTGTATTCTTTAGGGTTAGTCTACCAATTTGAGAGAAAATTTCTGCCTTCTAAATTGTCAAAGGTATGCTATTAGTGCGAATCAATATTTCTGTCCCAATTATTAATTTCAAACATTAAAATTAACTTCCTAAGAATGATCACTTTGTTTTCATTTCCCACTTTTAGTTTACTGAACTTACTCAATCCAATCTCGTAGAATCTAGAGTTTTAGATTTTCTATAAAAGTATAACCACATTTGTCCAAGGCTCTTATCCTAAGTTGTTCAGTGTTGCATTAGATGTTGAGGGATCTACTTTAGTTTTGGATTTTCTATAAAAGTATAACCACATTTGTCCAAGGTTCTTATCCTAAGTTATTCATGTTGTTACATTAGATGTTAAGGGATCTACTTTTTTCTTTCTTAACATCATTAATGAGAAGAACTTTTAAATATATAAGCCTCCATGATTTGAGTCCACATTCAGCTTCTGTCATTATAGAGCGTAAAAATGATGTCTATTTCTGCTTTTCCAGTGACTATAGTGAGTTCCATCAAAGCATAAAAAAAAAAAATCTTTCCAACTCATGGTGCCATATTTTGATCCTTATGTAACTGGTTATACCAATATTCTATTCATGAGTGTCTATTCTAATTTACTTTAGTGCTGATTCAAATCAATTTTCTATTGAAACCAAGAGAGATAATGAAGAAAACTGATGTGTGGTACAACTATAGGCTACCATCAACATCTTTATGCTATGAATCATATTTCATATACCTTTATGCTACTATTGATTTGGGAGTCTTCTCATCCACAGATTTGATGGTGTAACATGAGAAATATTTAACGCTTTAAGTTGTATGTGACTGATTTGAATTCCACTTGCTTTTGTAAATCCAGAACTATATATAAGAAGAACTTATCATGAATCTATGATATTTGCCTAATTGCTAGAGATGAAAGCACAAATAGCATCACAACAAAAAGGACATAAGATATGCCTTGGAGAAACCTAGTGTAGGAAAACTCCAGGTTGGAAATGATGTGATGATGTCGAAGAGAAATAGCTAATAAGAAACTGTTGGATAACAATTGATGCCTTGATTCTTTTTAGGAAAATTCCTTAGAAGATATGGTACTTGTTACAAAGGAGTGTGCAATGAAAAGAAATTTGTTTTTTTCTTCAAACAAATTAGGGTAGGAAAGGTCTCCAACTGTAATAGTTGGACTTCATGTGCTCTTTCATTATTATTTCCCTTAAAGAGTGTTTCTCTAAGACAATGTGCATTTTCAAGTGCTTTCTTCTGCCAGAAACATGTTTTCCATGATGACAAGACACATCACAACATCAAGCAATGAATGAAAATAAATATAATCCTTCTGTCAAGTAGTTTGATGTTTCAAACAAAATTTTGGGCTTCCTTACCCTCTTATCAACTTCTTATGAGTGAGTGCCATGAACAGAGTGGCAACGGGACTTTTAATTTAATAAGTTCAGAAAATGGGTCAGTATTCAAAGCTGATATTTACTCAATGTTACTTGCAACATATACTTTTATTTCTCACCTAAAAGGATATTTTCTCTTTGGTTCATGTCTTAAGATGTTCACTTTTGTACATTCACAAACCTAGACATTTATTATATTTAGCCAAATTGGATACAACACATACATTGCAACTCTAGATTATACATTTCATAACATTTTTGCAAGAGAGATTGAATCTGTATTGTACCTTATTAAATTCCTGACAAGATCCAATTTTCTTTCACAGGTGGAATGAAATTGATGACCATGGCACCAGCCATTTTTCCATTGTTGATGTAGATCGTAATGCTGTTTCCATCACCAGCACTGTAAATTCATACTTTGGGGCTAAGTTACTTTCTCAGAAGACAGGTATAGTGCTAAACAATGAAATGGATGATTTCTCTATTGAAAGCAACAGTTCTGGTGCTTCTCTTCCACCAGCTCCTCCAAACTTCATAAGACCATTCAA
Organism: Chamaecyparis obtusa; assembly: GCA_027943335.1. Classification (NCBI taxonomy): domain Eukaryota; kingdom Viridiplantae; phylum Streptophyta; class Pinopsida; order Cupressales; family Cupressaceae; genus Chamaecyparis; species Chamaecyparis obtusa. The sequence continues at coordinate 143,273 of BSBK01007075.1, forward strand.
ACGTCCACTGTCTTCTATGGCTCCCACAATTCTTTTGCAGGTGATGACATCTTTTTCATGCATGTTAACATTTTCATTTCTTTTTCAATAGAAAGACAAGGTATTTCAAGCAAGATAATCCATCAATCATTTATCCCATTATTTTCTTTTTATATACCAATATAGCAGCTTGATTATTTAAGGTCTATTGCTCCTTGATTGCTATGCACTGACATGCAAGATGATTGTGTAATATGAATACCATTTATTAAACCTAACCACCAAGGTCTCCAAGAAATTCAACATCGTACTTTCCACTTTTGGATTGCTGTATTTATAAATGACAAATCTAGATAGAGAATAGTCCTATATGCAAACATTAGAAATAAAGATTGTCACATGTTCATCAACTATTAATAAATGGTTAGGCATGCTGATCTGAAATTGGATCAGTTAATGAAATTAGCTTAACTTAGATACAAGATGTTCTCATGAAGACTTAAACTTGAACTTCACACTCTTATATGATTCAATCTAGTGAGGAATATTACTGAGTTGCCGAGATCTGATTCTCACGGTAGAGCAGAGACCTACACTGAGTGATCCAGACACTCACAGGGGTAATGTTATGTATAAAACAAGTATGGGTAACTTATTCAACCCCAGTTGAATACATTTGGGGGTTGCAGAAACAGGTTTGGTGGCAGCTGAAACCATCCCAGATTTTTTGGTCTGTTACAAAAGGCTGTTAGGCTCCTCTCCAATATCACTTTTCTACTCTTTTTCTTAATATACGTCCATGTGAGTCATTGTAACAATCTGAGTCTTTTTCTTGATTTTTCTTAGCAAATTGGTTGAGCTAAGTTATTGCCGTTTTAGCATAGGATCCTTAGAGGAGCGATATTGTGATTCGTGTGAGAGCAATTGCAAGGCTTCTACATTTGAACATTACTAGTCTTGTGCAAGAGAAATCCATGAAGGCCTTTAAAAGGTCATAAACCATTGTAATAGCTCATGAAATAGTTGTATGAGAAGGAGATCCTTCAGTCGTTTGGAGTTTTCTCCCTTTTTGGGTTTCTCCAAGACTATGTTGTTGTTGCTTTCATTCCTATGTGTGTTCAATGCTCTCTACTTGTTTATACTTTCTTCTATTCATTGTTCAATGCAATTAACACTAAATGTCATACACAAGGAGTGTTTTTAATAGAGAAATGAGCAACATCCAAACTGTAAAAGGGCTGGTAACATATTGGGCATGTAGCTTAGTGGTAGAGCACCCCAACAATGAATATGAGTTCCTACATTCGAGTCCTAGCCAGTTCATGGAAAATTTAATATGGTATTATAGCAAAGGCTAGGAGCTCCACATCCATAATGTGTCTCAAATGGGTATTCAAGAAATGAGCCACACCCAAACCATAAAAGGACTAGTCACAAAGTGGACTAGCAACTTATTGGAAGAGCACCACATCAACAAATAGGAGATCCTAGATTTGAATCCTGACTGGTCCATGGAATGCTAAGATTTTTTTCATATTTCAACATATGGAAATACAAATCATAAATCAATTTACATACTAAAAATCACCTGTAGTGATCTTCATATTTGGCTATCCTTCTTTCCATTTTCTTCAAAATTTGTCACTGCATGTTATGTCTCATCCTTATGAATTTTATTTGGAGAATGCAACTTTATTTGGTAATGTTTCTAATATTATTTTACCTTTGTCAAAACTATGTGGTCAAAATTTGTTGGTTTCAATTCTTCAATCAAGGCTGGTTTTATGTATAAATAATTCTTGAACATGAAATTGAGCCACCAAGTTGACATATAAAAAACGATTTGAATTAACCATAAGGATAACAAAGTTGCATTCATATGTGAGAACCACAAAAAAATGTGATAACTTGATGCTTTTATACATTATTGAGCACACTACAAACTTGAGGAAAATAACTCATCCAACATTAGGACATTCTAAAATCTTTAACATATAAATTCTTGTTATTGCCCTTTACTTTGAGTTCAAATCTGAAATTTTTGAACTTATCCCTAGGTGTTGGTGTGGCGGAGATGACTACAAGTTGGTCTTGAGTTGGACAAAATAGATGCTTGGTCTCTATAGTCTACACATGCTCTTTGATTGATTGGAATTAAACTTTGCTATATTTTATTTAAATGTGAACCCAAAATCTAATAAATTAATTTATAGAAATAAAACAGAAATGGTCAATAGGCTAGATGTATAGTAGGCACCCATAAATTCAGTGGTTACATAATCAGTATCCTTGAGGTGAGTTACATTGTTCAATATTTGTTCACGAATAACTCTACAATATTTTCCAATACAAGATGCTTCATCAAACTATTTTGATAGTTATGATGAAAAGGTATAGACACTTAGACCACAAAGTAGTTACATAATTGTTGAATATCAATTTCATAAGGTCTAATATTCCTTATCAAAGCGAAGCTACATGCCATTATATCTATTTGATAAAATTGAATGGTAGATACAATGAATTTAATGCATTGCATTTGGAAAAATCAATACTTACTCTATATTATAAGTCTTAGAAGGTTCAAAGTTACATGATTATCCATCCATTCTCCCCGAAACAACTATTCTTTATTGTCTCACTATCTTAAAATTAGTCATTAAGGATATATGGAGCCCATGGGATGACATGACTTCCCTATATATAGCCTCTAATTTAATGACACTAGTTTGGAGCAAATCCTTAATCTAAAATTTACACCTTTAATCAACTATCAAAAATAACTCAATCCATAAGTTCCCCAATTGACCCAATATAAACAATCAAGTGCTATTGCCAAATGTTGGCTACTCCATAACACACATACACCATTACACTTGAAGTGTGAATCACTTATCAACAAATTTTTACTTTTCAAAACTTGATTAGCCCCAATACCAATGCTGCAAAACTTAATCAGACACAAATGCAAGATCTAACAAGAACACAAAAGGAACACATAATTTACGTGAAAATCCTTGTGGGAGAAATTCATGACAAAATATTGCTTAAATTAGAAACTTCTTACAAATTTCGTAGGCACCAACCCACAAGAGACATCAATCCCCTTTAGATGATTTGTAGGCACCAACCAGCTGGAGACACCAATCCCCGCAACTAAGCACTAACTCAATAAGAGACACCAATCTCTTTGAAGATGAGGCACCAACCTCCAAAAGGATAAAGTGATAAGTGATGACTTGACTTCTTATGACACTTGTAAGAAACTAAATTTGGCTGCAAATCACTTGTGGCCATGACCACAAATTGATGTGTTTGACTTATAAGTGATTTAATATTTAAAATGACTGTAAAAGTTTACAAGCTAGACCACTAAGTGTAGACATTAATGTTTTCAACTTGACTAAGTTCAAGTGACAAAGAATCTTGATATGTGACTAGGAATCCTAATATGACATTTCAGATAATGACTCAATGACACATGAAATTAATGAGCATCAAGTTTTTTTTTTAAATGAAGATAAAAAATGAGGATAACCAATTGTTGACAATAGATGGAATTATGGGGCTAGGGGTTTTAACTAATTTTAAGAAGTTATAGGTTTTAAAAATGGGAAAAAAATTTCTTATCCAATGATCATAAGCACAATGGGCTTCAAAATCATCTCAAAGAGGAATTATGTGGCAAGCTAGGTTTACCATGTGACATTGAAAAGAAATTATTAACCTTGAAAGTTTAAGGCTAGTGTTTACTGCTATACTTGGTAAATTACATACATGAAATAATAATACAGATGGAAGTGCGTACCAGATATAGAAGTAAATATATATCTTTATTTGCTCATGAATTCATTACAGAGAAAAAGACCAAAGATGGTTGGCCAAGGATTACAATTCATCCAACTATACACTATTCTCTTCCTTGGTGGTGCACCACATATTTAAAGGAGTTGACGGTTACCAAGAGAGACACAACTGTGAACCAATCGACACTTACAACTACCTGAGAGTGACAACCCATGGGCAATTAATACATTGACGGATAAGCAATATTATCAAACATAACAATAGGCATTGTATGCCGACTACATCATCCCCCCAAAAAGAAAAAGCCGTCTTCTAGACAACAAGTATGTATATCAAATAATATTCAAGAAGACTAATGGCAAGAGTGTAGACAATGATTTGCAATATGGAAACTCAACATCATAGTGTACTTCAAAAATCAAATCGGTTTTGGGGCATCACCCCAACAAGGTCAAGGGCTAGTGCACCTTGCAGAGGTCTAGGTCTATGCCCCCGCCGCCAAGACCAAATTAACACCTTTAGAACCACATAGAACTCCATGGCACGACCCTTTTTTTTAATTTTTTAAGATGCCAAAAACAAATATTGATGAAGCCCAAAAACAGAGGTTTTATAGGGTTTAGCCAATCTCTGCAACATTGTAAAGTATGATATTTCAAGATGCATCCTCTTTTTCGTACTTTATTTTTCTGTTTATGCCATGCCAAGACGAAATGGTGATGCCATACCAACGGAAGTGCCTATACATGGCCCAATGGTTGTATGCCAAGAGATTCCACCACTGCATGGTCATGGAATAGTGATAGTAGGATGCCCAAAAAATCTGAGCAAAGACTGGTCTGTATGATGTGGAAGAGTCTGTACACAAGACTTGTTGTACCTATATGTAGAATCCATCGTACTTGTACAGATACAACACTTAATGACCTGCCAAGAAGTTTCCATACAATTAGAGGTTGAGGTCGTACTATTTGTCTATGGCGCCCTACACCTTGGGATTGTTGGCATATGGTTGGAACCAGATTTTGTACGGCGTACAATGTGTACACTATTTGTCTATGGCGCTCTACACCTTGGGATTGTTGGCGTATGGTTGGAACCAGATTTTTTATGGCATACAGTGTCTACACAAATGAAAAGTATGCATTTTGTACATTGCATATGGACAATTGTTGGAGATGTCATACGATATTAAGAAGTTGTACTATCCATACAGTGCTTGTGAGTGAATGGTGGAAATGTTGTACAGCTATGAGTTTTTGTACTGTCCATACATAGTGGTGTTGAGGAATGTTCAAGTGTCATACGGGTTGCTAGACGAAGTCTATATGTGTGAATGTATGGGCTCTCGTACAGGCTATTGAAAATTGTCCTACATGAGGGTGCATGAGTTGTCGTATGGGGTGCACAATTTGGTCAATGTGTAATACGGGAGAATCTATGATCCGCACACATTGGTCAAGGTGACATATGCAGGTATCGTACGGGTGCCACACTTGATGACGTTTTGTTGAAGTACAAACCCCTAGCCACTATATGGAATGTGCTTCTTGATGGAGTCGTATACTAAGATGAGTAGGATGATGTCATACGAGCTATGGAATCCATGTAGGGTGTTTTCTCTAACACTCAATATAGTACAGGCTCTGCCTCTCCTTTGTATGGACTGGTGTAAGAATGATTTTGTCTTTTCCTCCTTCGATAAAATCCTGCCAAGACTGCCTTCCACTTCTGCCAAATACAAACATACCTTCATCCGAAGTGGGATTTAAAAGTTTTCCTATAATATGAATTAAACAATGGCCTCTGAATAGTCCTCGTTATTTTTCGCTTTCCATTTTCCATCTTCGTACTATCAGATGTTATTTTTTTCTTTCTATTTTCAAATATATCGTCCATAACTTTACAAACTTCCATCGATTTATCTTTACCAAGAGTTGTAACTTCAAGAAAATTACACGTTGGCGCAAATACCTTATAGTCCTCCATCTGCCAATGTAATAGTCCATTGAGAGAGCTTGTCTCATCCTCCGAGAAGCTTCGAAGTTCCAACACCCCTTCATTGGGTTCTATTGTCCTTCCTCCATATCAAACTCTTCGCCCTCAGACTCTGATTCCAATGCAAACTCCTGGCTCATTGCCCGACTCTACGGGTCGATGACATACTTCCTCCCATCACTCTTGATGGAGAGTGTATTCTTCTTCCAATTGTGGTTTTCTTTCGCCATGATCAGTCAACCCCTTCCAAGGAGGGCTTCGTACATCTTCGTTTCCAGTGCAATGACAAAGAAATCCAAAAAGAAATGCTAAATGCCAATAGTGACTTGTGTCATGAGTGTCCCAAGTGGTTTGATGCCATGCTGGTCAGCATCTAATAGATGGAAGGTTGGTGGGAAAAGTGTTGGCTTTTCAAGCCCCTTACATGTCTCTTCTGGTAGTACATTCCCACTCGAGTCTTCGTCTATGATGGTGTTTGTCAACGTTCATCCCATTATCTCCATCTTGACAACAGACGACTTCCTTCCAATGCCCACCATCAAAAACATCGGGTCAGCCACCAAACTGTGTGTTGACTTCTTTGTTGGCTTGCCATGCTCTTGGTTGACTGTGTCATCACGAACTACATTGGCAATGGCCATCTTTAATTGTAGCATGGTTTGCACAAGGTCAAGTGCCCGTACAAACACAATGGCTTGCAACATTTGTCTCGTGATAATTTTCTCCGACTCAGACTATAGTGGAGTACTGGTGGTGTCACTCTAGGCCTTTCTCTTCTCTGACATCGCCCTTTCAACATCAGTCTTCACTTCCCAAAGTCTTTCCTTCTCCGTACAAGGGTCGGGATATACTGCCTTCTTAGTTTGGAGTTTGGTGATCGCCAGCACTTCGTCGATTGGCTCCTTTACGTCCAACATGTTTGCAAAAGGTCAGGTTCCCGTACAGACACAATGGCTTGCAACATTTGTCTCATGATAATTTTCTCCGACTCGGACTGTAGTGGAGTACTAGTGGTGTCACTCTAGGCCCTTCTCTCCTCTGACATTGCCCTTTCAATATCAGTCTTCACTTCCCAAAGTCTTTCCTTCTCCATACAAGGGTCGGGATATACTGCCTTCTTAGTTTGAAGTTTGGTGATCGCCAGTACTTCCTCGTTTGGCTCCTTTACGTCCAACATGTTTACTCCTTCAATTTTGGGCATCGTTGTCTTCATGGTTCCGAAGACCACACCACTTGCACAAGAAACTCCCATTGTTTCTCCCACTTTGATAGTACTACACGAAGTGACCCCACTCGTTACATTATCTTCATGTGCCCCTTAATTTCGCACTCAGTACACCATTGTTCATTACTTTCTTTATCGGTTCCTTTTTCAGCCTTCAATTTCTTTCATCATTCTCATCATATCCCGCCGTAGGGCCTAGATTGTTGTCGATTAATCATCGCTACTACCCTCGGTGCTCTTGTCATCATCCATCTTCCTCTTACCTTGGGAGGATGTCTTGTTTTCACTCTCGATATCCAACATCTGATTGTAGACATTGAAGTATGACAATGGAGGTGCCACTTTCATCTTTTTGCACAATGAAAGAATCAGCCCCTTATGAACCACCTCTTCAATCTGTCAGCTAGCTAATTTTGCAACTTGGCTAGCAATTCCTTGAGCCCGCGATTGTAAGCCTGTACATTCTCATTCTTCCCTTGTTTGGTATTACAAATTTTGGCAAGAATCTCATTGTCGTGCCTTAACAGTTTAAACTCAGCCTCAAATGTCCTACACACATCCCAAGAGGCTATAGATGAAATGAAATAACCCCTTCAAGTTCTGCCCCAAAACTCAACTGGTTTGGTTTAACATTTTGTCAAGCAATTTGTGTGCTTTCTTTAGAAAAGGGTTCTCTTGCATATTTGGGAATATTCAGAGTTGTGAAGTTCTTATTGCATTGCATAATCAATATCACCAAATAGAATTAAACCATATTTCCACTCTAATACTGAGAGTAATTCCATCAAACAGTTACTTGCACATAAGGATAGTTCATTGCAGATTCTTAAATTAAAATATTGTCTCAGATTTGTAACTTAATCCGTTGTCCACCATTAAAAAACAAGAAAGTATACCAAAAAGGGCACTCTAACAATTTGCTGTCGCTCTTTATAACAGATAAGCATAATATCATAAACTTATTACATACCACAGCACCTAACACAGAGGAATCACTGTGCAGTAACTAACAGATTTCACCTCGCCTGGAGCTTAGAAATGGTCTGTCTTTTCCAATTCGATATACAGCAGCATAGATCAACAATGGTCGTAACACACATACCAGATATTAACAGTTCTTTAGTTATGCCTGAAAAAAAGATATTCCAAGTTGAAGTAGTCCACGAATACTCCCAGACTGATGCAACCAATCGCACTAAGAACCCACGACCTCCTTCAAGAATAATGTGTTAACGTAGCAGCTAATAACAATTATCAGATTTAGAAGCCCTGGTAATTTTACCTGCTCAGATATCAATCAGTTCTTTAATCAAGCCGTGGGAATCAATATCCTTTATTACTGCTAGTGATATGTCCGCTAAAAGGTCCGGCATGGAAATACTTCAACGCACAACAGTAAAGAGTTATGATCGGGCAATGTCCAGGAAATATTTCTTAATCTTCTTTCCTTCATCAATAGTCAAAATTTGATGTCGCACAGAAGCCACACTATACACTACGATATTGGCTGAAGTCTGCTCAAGACCTGCGACGAACCTTTATACTGGTTACAGCTAAATACTGACTTTGCAATATCATCGAGCTCCCTTATTTGAAACGGGACTTTACTTCTTATTCTCCCCAATAGTAGAAAAAACAATTATCTTTCCAAGCGGGTAATACAATATTCAAAACAATTATCTTTGCTTTCCAAACAACTACAAATTACCTCTAATTGATATTTAACAATTATCTATGCTTTCAAAACAACTACAAATTACATCTAATTGATATTTAACTTTATTTTGTGAATTTGTCTCTACTAGAGACTTCACTAATTTGATTCAGCTCCGAACTCGATCACAAATCCACATTCAGAAAAAGTTAGGTTTTCATCCAACTCTTCTATTGAAAAATTTACCTCATACAAATTATCAAATTTAATAAATATCTAAACATCTCAAATACATTACAAACCCATTCTTTTATAACAATTTGATGAACCTTCTAGAATCTCCATTCTCCACTTCATGATGTGGCTTCTAGAATAAGCTAGAGAACTTTATTAATTGAAGTGACTTTTAATAATATTTATTTTATTTCAGTCACTTCTAATTAAATTAATTAAACTATAGTCATCTATTTTATATTTTATTTATTTGAACAATTTTAGAATAATTAATTTAATTCATTCATTTCACCAAAATTTTGGGATATTATTGTGAACCAATTGATGCATGTACCTCATAGAATTGTTGGAAACACTTGCAACCAATAGAGCATTTGATACCCACATAGTCGCGTACGTCTTCTAGTGCCTTCTAGGGTATTTTGGCTCATTCCCCATGAACTTTGGTATTTTTTGTTGATCCACATTCGGACTTGTCAGAGGAGTCACCATCTTTATCATTTGCGTGTTCCCTTGTCGAACTTCGATGGACTATTCCAAGCACTACATCTGGTAGTTTCCCTACACTCTCGGTCAAATGTGTGTACTCTACATATCCACCTCCAGCATCCCCAACATCTTGGGTACTTTTAGGGTCTGACTCGATCTTGTACTCCCTCTGTCTAAGGGTCTTTGGTTCTAATCCTCCAATTCTAGGTTCCTTTGAGATGGAAAGATTCTCAATGTGGTGGAGTATGTCCATCAACTCAAGTCTCCTTTTGTGTACTCCTTGTTTGGCATTGTTAGTACAAACGACTATCTTGCTTGGTTAGTGAGGTACATTTTGTCAGGGAATAGTAAATTTTTTGGCAATTTCTCGTAATCTTCTTCTCGATTATTTTTGTTCTACAATCCTTACAACACTTGGTCTTGACCACCTTGTGGCCTCTTCTTGTCTTTATTGGGATCCAAGGTATGAATCATGCAATTCTAATTTGATTTATTTTAAGGCAACAGTTCCAAATGTTTACTACTATAGTTGGTAAATTACATACATGAAATAATAATACAGATGGCATTACATACCAAATATTCAAGTAAAATATATCTTTATTCGCTCATGAATTCATTTTAGAGAAGAAGACCAAAGATGATCGGCCAAAAATTACAATTCATCGGACTATGCACTAGTCTCTTCCTAAGCAGTCCACCACATATTTAAAGGATCCGATGGTTGCTAGGAGAGACACAAGTGTCAGCCAATTGACACTTACAACTACCTAAAAGTGACAATTAAATGAACAAATAATACATTGACGGATAATCAATATTATCAAACATAACGATAGGCATTGTACATCGACTACAACTAGGAAGGCTCTAGTGCCATAAACCAAGAACTAGGCATTGGCTCATGTTTGTACAATGGAATAGGCTTGTTGATAAATGCCACATAAAAATGGGCTAGGAGTTTTATGATGTCTTCTATGACTTTTAGCTAACAATTATGGTTCGACCTCCTTACAATCCTCCCTCTAAGGAACATTAGGGGTTGGTTTGGATTTTGGATTTATCATTCATGGATTCTTAGATTTTCTAGTCTAGAGGCTAATAACAAAAATAATATTCATTAGGCCAATATAAATATGAGGATGAATCTAATATTAGTTTCCATGAACATTTTTCTTGGAAAATTGAGGAAAATCTATCGACTTCTATACAAACAACATGCACAATTGACTTAAATAAAATTATCAAAAAAGTTGAAAAGTAGCTTGGGGGCTTATGAAACACAACCAAAACATGAATTAAAGATTAGTAAAGAATGAAACTGTAAAATACAACCCAATTGAAACAAGACATAAAAACACATTTAAAATTTGTTGTCCAAGACTTATAATAGATGTAGATTAGGTTGAATTTTTTTATCCATGCATAGAAAACTTTAGCAGTTAACCTCAAAAATTCTTTGGTTGAATCTTAGATACCTATAAGTTTCAAACCATAAAAATCTTATGTATGTTAGATGAGTAATTTTGCCAACAATTTACACTACTAAACTATATCTCTCATAGTACTAGGTATTTTTCTAATGTCTTTTATGACTTCAAAGTATTTGGGTTGACTTTTAGCTAACAATTGTTGTTCAGCCTCATTACCACCCTCCCTCTAGAGAACATTAGGGGTTGGGTTGAAATTTTGAATTTTTGATTCATCATTGATGGATTCTTAGATTTTCTAATTTGGAGGCTAACAACAAAAATAATACCGATTAGGCCAATATAAATATAAGGATCTAGGCTCCATGGCATTTCAGAGACAAGGATAGAGGACATCAAGAAACATATTTTAGGGATGATAGTTTGAGGGCCATCTTTAGGGGATGATGGGGGGATAGTGATATGTGTGTGAGTGATATATATATATATATATATATATATAGAGAGAGAGAGAGAGAGAGAGAGAGAGAGAGAGAGAGAGAACAACAATATCAATATATAAATAAATTATGACATAGTAGCATAACAGCATAATAAACCTCAATAAAGTAGTATAACGAGAGTTTAAACTATAAGACAACAATTATATATTATGATAGTGATAAAATTAGTTGGTGTGGTTCTTGATTTTGGTCTTCACTCTCAAATCCCCTCATTATAATCGATTTTCTTATATGACAAGGGATCCCAATAACTAGTAGGGCTTTGGGAGTGGAGACTCTAATGGGTTTGAAGGGCACTAATGATAAGATGCACAAAGGTGTTACATGTGAGAAAAACCTAACAATAGAGAGGGTGTGGGGGAACCGTTCCCCAGGGGCGGAAATGGGGCCAAATTTCTTTTGTTGGTTGATTGAAAATGAAGTAGAAACGATTTTTTTTACAATACGTCTCGCAATCAAAGGAGACATATGATCTACAATAGTCCAATGGTGATCTGGAGGCAGTCCAGAAGAGCAGAGCAGTCCGAGGATGATCTAGAGCACTTTGAGGGTGATCCAGAAACATCCAGATGTGACAGAATGAGCAGGGATGGGAAAAAATTGAAAATCTAATTTCTCAGTATTTTCTATGTCTCACTAATTGGCATTTTCGAAGGCCTTCGAAGCAGAATTCAATGTCAAAACTATCATCAGTCCCTTGAAACAAATAGTTGTAGGCATAGTTTTAAGGGACTGAAATTGGAGCTTGTCGAGACATTTTCAACGATGTAAATGGTTTTATATTTCGAGCACTAAGCCCAAAGTTATGGCCCCAAGTTATGGCCCCGCCAAGTTAGGGCATCTAAAATTCATAATTTTTAGACATTTTTAAATTTGTTTGTTTGAATGTATTCAGAAAAACTGTTCATTTCAAATTCATATGATTCTGTAGTTTCAGATCATTTGTATATAACCACTTTTGGATCGAATAATAGATGACTTTTGATGCATACATTTCTTGTTCTGAATTTTTCTATTGTCCATTTTTAACACACAATACTTACAGGTTTTCGCATACCTAGTATTGTAACTGAATTTACCATTAAAATCGGATCAACACCTAGTCATCCTCTCCCATTTCTAGGATGTTTCCTGCATTTTGGTACATTTACCATGTTGGGGGACGGCAACGTCCCCAATATACATGTCCCTGTGGAACACAGATGATGAGCAATCTAAAATTAGTTTCCATGAACCTTTTTCTTGTAAAATTGAGGAAAATTCTATCAAGTTCTATACAAACAACATCCACAATTGGCCTAATAAAAATATCGATAAAGTCTAGAAGTAGTGTGGGGGCTTACAGAACACAACCGAAACATGAATTAAAGATGCCCAATTCGAAAAAAGAAATAAAACATATTTGAAATTTGCTGTCCATTGTCATTATTTATGTTACCAGATAAGAAAAATAAAAAGTTAGATTTCATCAATTGCCACTTCTTAATGAAGCAACATGCAAAATCATTAGATCTTACATTATGTTGTTTTGTGTCTTCACAATGCATGCTCTTTCCTTGCTAGCAGGATGGACAATTAAGGGCAGTGCTTGGTGCAAGTGGAGGAATCAAGATAATTGCTGCAACTACTCAGTTATTTTTGAATTACTTCGTCAAAAAAATGAAACCATTGGCATCTATCATGGAGCCTCGAGTTTATCATCAGGTATTACCTTTTTCTTTTTGACTTCATGAATGTATTTCTAATGGAGCTTTCTGTACATTCCTCGAGGCAACAAATGCTTATATTTTTGTGATGAATCACAGCTGATTCCAAATTTTGTTGACTATGAGAAGTGGACAAGTGTTCTTGGAGAGCATATCGAACTATCAGACAAGATAGTAACAGGATTAGAAAAACGAGGTCACAAACTCCGTGGAGTGATTGGTGGATCAATTTGTCAAATGATTGTTCATGACCTCCATAGTTATAAAAGGATTCAACATGTTCCCAGGAATGTTGTGCATGGAAAGCTCATTGCAGTCAGTGATCCAAGAAAAGGTGGTTTTCCTGCTGGGTTTTGATTGTTCCACTATATATAAACAACATCTAACTTAGTGGTTTAAGTTATGCTTTACAGCAATTGCAGAGGCTGCATTATAATTTGAGTTTGTTTTTTCAGCAACATTTTTATTTGTTTTTTATATAATAGTCAACAAGAACATGTTCCAATATGACCCACAAGGCTGATAATGATTTGCTAAATCAAAACATTAAGTACATTAAGGAGAAACAACAGTAACAATAATGAGGTAAAGTATTAAACATAGTAATTGTGTTCACCGTTACTCCTCTTCTTCATGACGTATCACAAAGTGTGATCCTAGATGTCTAGATAAATAAAATATATACAATTTTCGTTAAAAAACAATAGAACAATAGTACAATAATTCATGGACTTAGAAAAAATCATAGATATGTTTACATTTGTTTAACATACTGTCAAATTATCAATCATAATATTCATTTATGCTGTCTAAGTTTAAAACAAGATACTAAAAAATGTGTACATTTTTTTGAGTTATTTCCGTATATGCTCTGGGTCTTCTTTATTTTCCGCGCTGCTACCAGAATCTAAGATTGCCAACAAAATTGACAACCTTGATTGGCTATGAAACATGTTTTAAAATGATTAATATTATCAAGCATGTCTACAATGAGATCAATATTGTCAAAATCATAAGCAGGCAGAACATTCATCGAATCATCATCATTGTCACATTTTCATCTTTAAGTCATCCACCATTTCTAAATAAACAAGTGCCATATAGTGGCTAGTACTTGCTTTTATTGTGCAATTAATTATAATTATAATTATAATTGTATATATAAAAATTAATTCTAATTTCAATAAGTTTGCCATAAGTATTAAATATATTTTAATTAATAATTCTAATTCAAATAATAATGTCATAACCATATCGTCAACTTTAATTGTAATTTTAATAGTTAAAAGTATTTATTTCAATTGGAGGCCTAATTTAATTAATTAAATATTATATCTAACCCTATTTGTAATTTATATCTTACCCTATTTGTAATGCCAAGATGCCAAGATTGTAATCTATTATATAAATTTAATAATATTCAAATAAGATAATTCATATTTAATTATATTTATTTATAGCATTATTGTAGATATCTTTAATGTATCTCTCCACTAAATTGATATAATAGCATGTGTGTGAAAACAATTGAAAATTTTGAAAAAAGCATTCTTATACACAAATTCTAAATAAATAATTTTCTGAATTTAAAAAATAAAAAAATGTGAATTTTAACTTTAAAAAAAACTATGTTTATTTTAAAAATTAATTAACTAATTGGACACAAGTGAATGCAATAGTATTGCCTACCACAAGTAGAATAATATTAAAAAAAAAAGAAAACATAAGTTTTAAAGAGTTCTATAAGTATTTATTTTTTACATGTTTCAAAATAAAAGTAAAATAAAAGAATAAGAGAATAATGCATGATGACATTTTGGAAAGTAAACTGGAAATTTACATTAAAAAATAAAATAACTCAAAGAACTTGAACATAATTTGATCTAGAAAGAAGATTATCAATAAAATAACTCTTCAAATAAAAGTAATCTTAAAAAATAGGAATTTGAAATTATTTTATTTACTTAAAGTTTTTTTCATTATATTGAGAGAATTTTATGTGAAGTTTATTTGAAAAATTTAAATTCATTAAATATTAATATTTAATATTTTATTTTGCACTATTAATTTTTATAATAAATTTTAAATCAAGTTTTTGAAATAAAGTTATGATAATAAATTTAATATATTTTAATTTAAATAAAAATCAATATATACATTATAATATCACAAGTTCTATTTAAATTGTAATATTTTGTAAAAATAAATAGCATAAACTACAAATAAATTTATAAAATATAATTTTTAATCTAAATTTATTGATATAAATTTGTTTTGTTAATAGAATATTAAATATGTTAAATTGTTATTGATTCATACAATTAGTTTTAATCACTCGTTAAGCTTAATGATGCAATAGTACTTGTTGAGCCTACTCACAAGTACTAATAAGTCACTACTCTAAATTAACATGTCCCAAAAGGTGTCTAAATTCTTCCAATTAAGCTATAATTATTATACCATACTATATATGTTGAACAATTTTAAAAATCAATAACATGAATAATGTAAATTAGAATATCATAAGTATAGAATGTAAAAAGGTAAGAAAGTAAAAGAGGTTTTGGAATCACCTTCCTAAGCTAATTTTAGAGAAGTTTATAAAAAACTTTAAAATCTGATCTAAAATAATTATAGAAATAAAGAAACAAATAAATTAGTGGCATAAATAATCAAACACATTGAACTAGTTTTATGTGGGAAAAACATTTTTATAAGACAAATAACACTCAAAAATCTATTAAGTGCATTATTTAAATTTATTAGAAGATTACATAAAACTTGCAAAGAAAGCTTTCATAAGAGTTTCAAAAACATACAATTGAGCAGCAATTTTTGTATATTAGAAGTAATTTTCATAGCAGCCTAATATTTACAAATTAACATGCATGAAACTCCTTAAGTACCCAATTTATATACAAATGAGCAAATTGAAAACTATTTTTTGACTTAGAATGTGTTGTGCTAAAACTTCCACAAAGATGGTGCCTAATTTTGAACCATTTTTCAATGCCACCTTGGAGATTCCCAGGTTGCCACATATTAAAAATTGCATATTTTTTTATGCTCTTACAAGCATCATTACTAACTAAAATTATGCACCCAACACAAGTGACCAACTTGTCATTATTTTTCATCTCAAAATATGCACTTCATGATGAAGAATAAATCTTTTCACAATTAGTCAAGATTCTAAATTAACCTACCTCTTAAGCTAGAAGCTATTTCCCATAATAAGATATTTTCATAATTTTTTTTTATAAATATGACACTTTGAATTCACTAAATATAACTACCTTAATGACATCTCACACCACCTTACAAAGCATCAACATGTGGTCCATAATGCCAACTGAAAAACCCTTACTCCATTTTTCATGTTTTTAACTAAATAGTAATAAAATAAAACATTGTGGGAAAAATGCTAATTAATTAATAAACAATGCCAAGAACTTCTTTAAGGTTGAAGCATCTCGATTACCAACATTTTTCACTTTTCAACTACCTTGAAGAGCCAAGGGAAACTCGTCGTCACTAAAATATTGTTGGGGACAAAAAATCCGTAGAGTCCAAACACCATCTAAATTTGTTTGTGCTCACGAGTGTTGTTAAAGTATCTATAACATGCATCAAAGTTTAGACTTTCTAGAAATTTACCCTCCCATCTTTGATCATGTCTTTCATCGAATGGCATTACACAACTATGTTATGTCCTTGCATGAAAAGTTGGATTCTTTGCTAAACATATCACACTGTAACTATCACAATAAAGAGTAATTGTAACCCATTTCAACCCAACATCTAAACACAAGTCTTTCAACCAATTGACATTTTTGCATGAATGAGTTATTTTCATATACTCTATCTTAATAGTGGATAAAGTGACCACAACCTATTGCTTGTTCATCTAGCTTATTGTAGCTTATTGCACTAACATTGAAAGTAAACAAATATGCATTGGTAGATCTTCTATTATTGACATCTCCAACCAAATTTGAGTCCACATAACTATGTATCTAGGGCATGTATGTCTTCTATAAAATTGTCTTGATAACTCAAGAAATACCATTAAGTGTCCTAAAAATGTCTTAATACTCTTTTAATTACAGATCTCAAATGAATCCATTTAGGATTAGACATAAATTGCTAAGCACTCCCATTTCTTGGGTAATGTTTGGTTTAATACATATTGTAGCATGCATATCAAACTTTCAATTACATTCTAATAAGAAAACCTAATTATGTCTTCCATCTCTACCAGGCAAGTGGGACATTGTGTAACAAATAATTACATTCCCAAAGAAATAGGAATACATAATAGTCTAGGATCTTACATGTTAAACTTTTGCAAAAATAAATTCATATACTTACTCTAGTTAAGTCATAGCTTTCTATTTTCTCTATCTTTGGTTATCTTCATATCAAGAGTGTGCTTAACTACACCTAATTCTTTCATTTCTAATTTGGCTAGAAGTTGAGAATTTAATTTTAAAATTAACACATTCTCTTCCTATAATTCACTTATCACCAACATATAGTAAGAAGAGATCAATATTATATTTCTAGTAAACATAGTGATCCAATTTAGAATAAGATTCCAAAGAATTGCAATAAACTTAAGGAAGGGTTTATAACTATAATATGTGTGTTGTAGGTAATAGATCCCACTTAAGTCTGTGAATTTTAAATTAACAATAAATAACCAACAAAAATAGGATCAATGTTTATTGTTTGATATTATGAGATGTAAACTTAAAATTAACTATTTCACCATTAAACTAGATTATGTTTAAGTATAGTAGTGCAACACCTAGAAATCTTCCATAAAGATTCTAATGAACATATAATTATAACAATGATTATTGATATTGACAAACATAAATCATGTATATGTTACCTAATTATGAAATTTTTGATAGATATCTTGTAAGGGGAATCTTTGACCAAATTAATGACATATTTGAGAGAGCATTATAGTATTTAAAAAAGAATTGAAAGTAAAATTATTTATTTAATATTAAAATAATGATTCATTATTTCTATATTAAGAAACATGGAGATATTTCCTAAATGTTAGATAAAAACATATGTATTACCTAATCACATAGGTTAGCCATATCAATAGTGAACAAGTCAAATTGGCATTCTTAGATTTTTAAAAATCTATGTAAAAATATGAAATATGTCGATAGATTTCATTCTAGAGAATAATTATTATTTTTAATTATTGAATGAAGCAAAAGAAGGAAAAAATAATACATTAAAGACAACTAAGCTAATCAGTTGTCAATAAAGGCATTACAGTTTTGAGGTCTAAAACAACTCCAAAAGAGCATACATCATACGATAGAATACAAAGCTACCCCCAGAGGGGTGAAAAATCATTACATTTTGAAATAACATTTGTTGAAGTTGCTTATTCTAGAGTGTAATTAACCTTGCATTTAGGTATAAGAGGTTAAACAATTGGGTTGTGTATGTTTAAATGAAGGGGGGACAACAAAACATGATAATTAATTATAATTAACTAGTTACAAAACCTAAGAACTAGTACACTAGTATTCAAATGAAAGTAATCTACCAAAACATTTAACACTTCTATAGACAAGTGCTTCTTGAGGGCTCATTGATTTGAGTGAAAATGTAAAGTTGAACAAAATTTTGTTAGTTGTAGGCATCTGAATTCAAAAGCTTAAATCATTTTAAAAGTAAAACAAAGTAGAGAATCTAGCAAGAGAAAATTCATATTAATAAATATAATGTTTTTTCACTCTTTTTTATAGCTATATTTATTTTATTTTATCTACAATAATTTTGCATACTAAAGACAACATGATATCCTCTGCAATAGCAAGTACTGACAAGTATTCTCGATATTTTAGGGTTTCATATTAATAAATATAATATTTTTATACAGGTATAACTTATTTTATTTTATTTTATCTAGAATTATTTTGCATACTAAAGACAACACTATATTCTCTTCAATAGAAAGTATTATGCCACTTTGTAATATTAAATTGCCAAGGCAAAAGGGTGGCAAGTATCTTGATATTCTAGTGTTTCCTATTAATAAATATAATATTTTTAATACCTATAATTTATTTTATTTTATCTAGAATGATTTTGCATTAAAGACAACACTATGTCCTCTACAATAGCAAGTATTATGCCACTTCGTAATATTATATTCCCAAGGCAAAAGGTTGGCAAGTATCCTTGATATTCTAGGGTTTGGATCCATTAACAATTTAAATGCTCTCAAGTGAACCCTAGTTCCATGTGTAACATCTAACAAAGAGGAGACAAGTTATTTGGAAAAATTTATCAATTGAGTTAAAGGAAAATCACAATACTAAATAGGAAAAGAGTATCAATAGTTGTGTGTGTTCTAATACTAGTGCACTTTTGGTATACACAATCCTCCAATAACTAATTTTAAAGGAGTCAAAAAAATGATAACTAAAAGCTTGTTAATAAGTTTCACATGTAGCAATAGCCCATCATTTTTTAATTTTTTTAGTTCATAATTGACCTATTTGTGCATGACTATTAGAACATTTGTGTATTTGAATGTGTATTTGTGCATGACTATTAGAACATAGGTTGTCTAAAAGCAACCTAAGAGTACTAGACACATTTCATTTGAATGTGTATTTGCACAGGAGATTTGAAACATGTTTTTAATTGATTTTGTGGGGGCAAGGAGAAAAAGGTAAGGTCGATTAGAAGGAGACTCTTTTTGGTTTTGTGAAGGGATAGAATCAATATTATAAGTTGTTTTAGCTTATTTTTTCATCTGACCATTTGTGGGAAATGTAGAAGGCTAGAAATTAGAATATTTTATAGGGTACTTGGAGAGTTCTTACTAAGTCTCTGAGAAGAATCATGTTTTACAATATTTTTGTGTAGGTAATGTACAATAGAAAATTGGGGAGAAATAGGCAAATTGATAAATGAGTCAATTCCCCATTTTATTAAATTGCATATTAGGATGGAAGAATGCCCCCAATAGGCTCAAGAGGTGACTCAAGAACTAATTCAGGATAGGATATGTCCTTCACTAAGTAATGTAATTGAATTAAATGAGAATGGTTAAGTAACACAATTAATCTATTAGAAAAGTCACTAAAAATGATAAAAATGGATTGTAGCAGTCAAACAGTGAGTTGAAACTAACAAAAATAGAAACTAGAAGATGAAACTAACCTATGATAGAAATTTTAGCTCAAAAAGGCAGAGACATGGAAAAAATGGCAATGTGTTCCCAAGACATGTTGACATTAGTGACGTGTCCTTGACATTTTTTGGCTAAAAATTTCACAGATCCTACGACTGTACCTTTTCTACCCAAATCTGATCTGACGGCTTTGTATCATGTTCCTACATAGAAAAAATGGGGAAAAAGTTAGCTAAAGGGGTTTGCCTTGGTCAAACCTCTATTTAGAAATCAACCTTAAAAATGAAATAAAATTGCATAAAGGAAAGTAGATAGAAAGGAAAATAATAGATTTACCTTGCATAAACCCTCATGGATAGATGTAGAAATCGCTCATACCCATGAAGATGCTTGAATGTGCTTGAAATACAAAGATTTGACTTTAGAATGTAATGTAGAATCAAGGATGCCTTCACAAATGAACAAATCTATGATTTTCACTCCTAGATCCTAAATATAGATATGCTTGATAATCACTTGTGAAAAGGAGAGAGAAGATGGATGAAAGAATGAATCTTATAGCTTGATTTGATAATTCCTCTACTTAGCCATAATAGGATAGAATCTTGCATAAAATGGAGAATATTGCCTTGGATTTTAATTATCTTGAAGGAGACTTGGAAACCTTGATCTTGGATGCTTGCCTTCAAATCTTGAATCCAATTACTCTTTCTTGCTTAAAACCTTGATAGCTTGGTTGCCAAAATACTTGTTCTTGGTAATGGATGTCAAAATGAGGAGCACAATAAGGATTTATTATACTAAATCCATCATTTCAAGATTCAAATTTGATCAAGGATGACCATAAATGAAAATCTCATAATAGGACCCTAGCATCGAGCCCCAGGGAAAGTTTAGGCCCCAAAATCCAGGGACATGTGCCATGTAGAATGAGCTCAAATTTTAATGGAAGATCGGGAAGATTGAATAGGAGTAAAGGGAAAATACAAGTTGCTAGGATCAAGCATAACGTGCATTCAAACCTCAAAATTGCCAAAATGGGGCCTAATAGGTCCTAAAGCATCCAATTATGGGTCCTAATTTATTAGGACTATACATTTAGCCCCCACTTTAGTAGAATATGAAATTAAATCATGATCATGGTAAAGTAGTTCAATGCATAAGAATAATCTTATCAAGGTAAATGAGACAAAGAAACATCAAGTCCCCAAGTGACTCAAGTCTTCATCAAATCAAAAATCAAGATAAGAGAGGCATTGTTTAGAAGAGAGAGAAAGAAAAGGAGAAAGAGAGACTTGTATGATCACTATCCTATTAATGGATTTCCTTACTATGGATCACACAAAGGGAAAGCACTGAAAAATATGGTATTGAAGGTCTAGAAAGTTGTGTTATGCTAGTTAACCCGTCAAAGAGGATCAGTCCCTAAGGAAAGCATTATCTATGTTAAGGGATCCAACAAGGGTGATCAATCCTAAAGAAAGAATTGTCTCTGTAGGGATCAAGAAACAAGAAAGATTAGTCCTTAAGGAAAGAATTGTCTCCATTAAGGGATCTAGAAAAGTGATCAAACCTAAGGAAAGCATTATCTCCATAGGGATCAAAGAAGGGGAATTAGTCCTTAAGGAAAGTATTATCTCCATTAAGGGATCTAATGAAAGGATGAACAAGAGGAAATAATTCTATCCTTGGCCATCCACAAGAGAGGTTCTATTGAATCATTGTGTATGTATGTGTGCAAAATATGAAATATGGATCATAGTGTATGCCTCCATGTTAAAGTGAGTGCAAATGCCTTAATGGGGGCAATGGCTTTAACAGAGGTTACATGCTCCCATAAAAAAATGTTTCCACTATGAGATGCCCCCAAGAAAAGACAAATCAAAGGAAATGAACACATGACTAAAGAGATCACATAAAAAATCTACCAACTTCAGGGTTAGTATAATCATATGCTAATACATGCTTAATGTTATATCAAAGTGAAATGTCAACATACCCCAAAGGTAGTATAACTAAAAACACAATGGAAGAATGTCACATGAGAGTTAAAAAGAAGAGTCTTTTTGGTTCAGCATCACAAAGACCAAAAAGAATAGGTATCTATTATTTTGAATCATCCCTAATCAGGAAATACAAGGCACATTTACAAACAATGGCACATCCCTGACATAACATATAACAACATATAGAAGAAGTGAGATACGAATAGAGGAATGTTATGACATTTTGACTCCTTTATCCCCTTGCACCAACAGAGAAAAAAGGGTCGTCTAAAGAAATATTAAAAATAAATAAAAAGAATCACATCATGGAGGAAGCACATTACAATAAGAAAACACACAAAATCTACCGCACAAGAGAATCTAGTCAAGCATATTGACTGCCCCCCTCTCCCCCCAAAAAAATCATGTTGTAGTGTTTATAGAAGGTGGGAAACACACAAGAGGAGAAACATAAAGCATGGTAGATCTAAAATAATAGCTAATTCCAAACAAGGACCATGTTGTGAAGATGGGTCACTTTGTTTGTCACTAGAATTGGGAAATCATTTTTGTAAAAACATAGTTGGAAAATCATGATTAACATCCATAAGCTCAAACATATCATCATAATCACTAGCATGAATATCATCATTAGTTGCATTATGATCATCAAAAGAATGATCATCAAGAGTATCTTCTTCATCCAAAATAATTGTAATAGAATCCAAGATACAAACAGAATTAGATCATGTTTGTTCAATTTCATTTTTTTCAAGTTAACTTCCTCCTTTGGTTCAATCATAGGTTGATCGAAGGGAATCAAAGCATTAGTATGTGTTTTAAGTGATGAAATGTTTTGGGAATCACATTGTTAGGCTGTAGCACGACGTTTATATTAGTGGTCATGAATACAATTTAGTTACATTTTGTTTTGCTAGAAATTGAGTTTGGTTCAGGATCAATCAACATCGGTCCCTTTTCTTCTTTAGGAGGAAGAATGGAAGGAACCACACTAGGTTGGGAGATAGAATTGATAAAATTATTATAAGATATAGGAGGTGGAACAAAATCATATATAGGATGTGTAGAAAT
This sequence comes from Chamaecyparis obtusa, assembly GCA_027943335.1. NCBI lineage: Eukaryota > Viridiplantae > Streptophyta > Pinopsida > Cupressales > Cupressaceae > Chamaecyparis > Chamaecyparis obtusa. Next base: position 166,555 of record BSBK01007075.1, read on the forward strand.
AAGTCCATGCCCAGGGCAAGGAGATGGAATATCCTTAGGATTGCTAAGCTCACAAACCTTTTGGATTATCTCTGGGGGATTGGGTTGGTTGAGATAGAAGGCCAAAATAAATTAAGGTCAATAGACTCTTGAGGTACTAAAGGTTGATAGAGGTTATGGCTAATAGTCATGATTTGTCCATTGTGAGGAATTTTAAACACTTAATAATAAGAGAGGCCACATCTTTCATGGAGGTAAGCCAAGGAAGACCAAGTTTGGCTTGAAATTGATCAAATTTGGAATCATGATAAAAGTAACATCTAAAGTTTTACCAAAAACTTTAATAGGAAATGAAATGGAACCATGGATAAGATAAAGGAAACCATTGCAAGTTTACATCATAACATTGCATTTATCATATAAAAATCACATTGCAATTGTCTATTGAAAAGATGTTCTTTAGTTATCACATTCACCATGAAAGTAGGGTCAATAAGAACACTATGAGAATGAAGGTCATTAACCTTTTCCAAAATGTAAAGAGGACCATTAGGTGCTTTAATCATTTTAGTAGGGTCAAAGGTAATGCAAAGTTTAGGTCTAGGTTTGGTTTGATCAATGAGGTTGACAATGTTGTTGGCTTCATTACACTTATCATCATAGTTAAGATGAGTGGAATATGAAGAAGGGAAAGGTTGAGTAGACTCAATAGTATTGGTCAAATGAGATGGAAAAGGGTTGGTATCGATTTGAAAGTTTTTGTTGGGGGGTGCTACTGATTTGTTTCCTTGATCATTAACACCCTCAATAGATATAGTATTAGAATCAATGAGGTATTGAATAACATATTTCAAATGGAAACACTTTTCAATATCATGACTAGATTGATGATGGTATTGATAGAAAGCTTTACAATCAAAGTTTTTGCATAAAGGTTTGGATGTTTCAATTGGCTTAACAAGAGGAAGAGTTAATACTATATAGTGTTAATCAACTTCAACATCACATTATGAAAAGATTCAATAAGATGAGTAAAATTATGAGCAAGTATAAAAATAGATGACAAAGGAGCCAAAGGAGCCACACCTTTAGATGTTGTTGCCACTTTCTCATCAACATTTTTAGTTGAATTATTAATCTTAATAAAATTCTTTGGTTTCTGAAACTTGTTAAAATTATTAGATGCAACATCACTCTTATCAACCAAATCCATTAGAGTGGTTATCTCTGTACACACAAAAGTAGTGCACTTCTATGAATCCTTACAATCAAGAACACTCAAGAATGAGGTCTCAAAAATTGATCCATAGCTCTCTATGTATGGAGTTGCAAGATTTGTGAAATTGCTCTCAACTAGAGCTATTAAGCTAATGACCTTGCTAGTCAACCACACAATGAGAGATTCCAAAATTGAAGACAAGGGCAAGAGTGCCAATATCCCCAAGAATCAAATAAAATGCAATGCAAGTAAACTAAGAATGAAGATGCAAGCTAATCTATGGAAATGAAAGAACAATGCAACTAATCTATGAAAGGAAAGAACAAGTGTTACAAATCCTTCCTATTTAGACTATGTGAGATTAATCTATAGCATAAAGGAAATCTAAACTATGAATGCCATGATAATGAAACTACTATGCAAGAATGAAAGCTATGAAAGCATGTAAATATGATGTCCAAGAACGCTCCAAATCTTCAAAAGCTCCAAAGTGACCTAGAAAACTTGCAGCATAACATTAGCATAAAAATGAATGACCTAGAATAAGGAAGAGAGCTCTTCTTTTATAGGAAATGAAAAGGAATGGACCATGGAGATTAAGAGGCAAAAGACTTAAATGTGCACAAATATCCTCCAGTGAGAAAATAAGAGTTGACTTTTGTGTCCATATGAGACAAAAAGTGCTTTCTTCTTTTTATAAAATAAGAATAATGCTTTATTTGTGCAACTTAGGATAAGATGAAAAGTGGGGGCTTTTTATTTATTAAAAGGGGAGGAAATATTCCTTTTAAATAAATAAAGAATTTAGGATAAAATGGTTAGCCCAAGGCAAATAATCGAAAATGATGAAATAAGACTTGATCAAGGAAATTGATATTTGAAAAATGCTGATTTTTGAAAATATTGATTCAGGGATTTGATAAATTACTGAATGGGGGCCCAAAGTCTAGGCGATCATTTTAGGGTGCATACATTTACCCCTCTTTGACTAATGTGTGATCATTCTGGGAACACATGCAGTCAAAGAAGTTGAAATATGAGTTCATTTTGGGATCACAAAACAACTCAGACATGTGTTCATTTTGGGAACATGCCCGGACAAAAATAAGCAAAAGCTGAAAGACAAGACCAACACCGTCACTGCTAGGTGCAAATCAAGCTTTAGAAAAAACTATCATCATCGCTGCTAGGCAATAATCAAGTCTGAAAAATAGGAGATAAAAATCGAAAGACAAAATCACCACCGTCGTTGCTAGGTGATAATCAAGTCTCAAAATAAAAATCTCAAGCTGAGCTAAATGATAAAGCTGAATCAAAGATTAAAGTTGATAGGTACTGCCCCCTTGAAATCAAAATCAAAATCAAGTAGAGGAGAACAACAAATTGATAAACTTGAAAAAATCACGAGAAATCATAATCGAAGGATAGGACCATAGGATAACCATCAAGTAGTAAAGACATGCCCTAGGTTGACTGTGAAAGATATAGGATAAAGATGAAGTCAAACCTCAGAGAAAGGAATCAAGTGAAAATGAATGATAGACTAGGAGTTTGAAAGAGATGGGGGCGAAGAAATGAAGATGCCCCAACAAAGATCAAAGGATCAGGCCTCAAATGGTTAGCCAACTACGTAGAAGAGGGAAAATTTTGAAATGTGATTTTGACTATCAAGAGTAACTCAGATTTTGATTTTGAGTCCGAAAATGGATTCAAGACGTCAAAATTAGCTAGGGGTGCAATTTTTGCGCAATTTTTGCGCAATTTTGAGGTGTTTTGAAATTTGGTCAAAAAGTCAAAATGCTATATAAGGTGCAAAAAGTGTCATTTTCAAAATCATTTTTCATTTAGCCATTTGAGAATTTTGAGAGCTTAGAGAGAGAAAATGGCCCAGCAAGCAGTGATTCCCATCCACAAGCATCAGTTTGAGCGCGGTCGGTTCCACAACCGGCCTCCACACTATGCTACCTTGGTGAGTTTTCAAAAAACTTTTCTTTTTGAGTCATTAATGAGCATTTAATATATTTAGCACATTTTTTTTCAAGAATTTTCAAATTAAAAAATTTCAATTTTCAAGAACTAGGAGATATATCGCGCGATACTTTAGAAGTATCACTCCCTTTAGAGAGAAACATCATGCAATACTTCATGGGTCACAAGTGTATCGCACACGCGTAGACACCGGTATCACATGATAACTGGTAAAATATCACGTGATACCTGGTGAAGTATTGCACAATCAAAGGTATATCACACCGCTACAAGAAGAAGTGTCGCATGACACTTGTCCCAAAAGCAATATCGCCCAAGTTAAAAAAAATTGATATTTTTAAGTATTTTTGAGCAAAAATGACATGGGTCTAGACAAGTTTACATTGTATATGTCTTGTACTAATTTTTAGACATTCATCATGATATGTACTGACATCTAGCTTGGTTTAATGGTTTGCAAGAGCACTTTCTAGTGCTGATTATTAGAGCGTCGAAGGTGGTCAGGTTGAGATGCATGCAAGACCTGGATGATCTAGGTCATGTTGACATTAGGTCGATGGGGTTCTGCTACTTATTGTAGTTCTCCACCATCAGGGCTGATCATGGGTTGTTGACTGCTCTTGCTGAGAGATGGCACAGTGAGCACAACACCTTCCACCTGCCCATCGGAGAGGCATCCATCACATTGGAGGATGTCTATCGGATTCTCTGAGTACCATGTCATGGAGATCCGGTGAGTAAAGTAATGCTTTAAGATATAATCATTTAAATATAATATTTCCATATGATGAAAAACTAACATGATTGTTTGTTGGCATAGGTGTACTATGATCAGGACGCCATTGAGGGATGACAGGTGATACAGGCTATGTTCTAGGACATCACCATCCTGGATCGTCATGTGAGCTGGGACAGATTGATTGATGATTTTGGTAGAGACTTTCTAGTCCCTTGTATTGTTGCATCCATCATCTCACAAGCCCTGATGACTGACCGTAGTCAGAAGGGATTTCCACTCGGCTGGGGCAGGTTATTGGTGGATTTGGTAGGCAAACCTTGACGCATGGCATGGGGACCTGCCATACTTTTAGAGATGTATCATGAGTTACATGAGATCATCTACAGGGATGGTCAAACATGGGCTTGCGGTGCCATCCTGGCACAGGTGTGGGCTTGGGAGCACATCGCTATGGTGCGCCCTAGGGTTCAACTAAGAGAGTGAAGATTTCCATACATATATAGGTATGAAGGATTTATATCATATTCCCATACTGGGGATGTGACATACTACCGACAGATCTTGGATGAGATGACCTCCTTCATATGGAGGCCATACAAGGAGGTTGAGGGTTGGGGGGATGCAGAGGATGAGCTGAGCTACATGCTATGCAGTTGGCCATTAGTAGGATGACATGCAGAGATAGTCGAGAGATTCTGCATCACTTAGGTATGGCAACAGTTTAGGCGGCAGCAGTGGGTCTCAACAGAGACCACCACTTATGCGAGGTCTAGGGATGAGGAGGGACATGGGTGGCTACCCATGTTAGATCATCAGATAGCCATTAAGGAGACATATGGCATTAGGAGGGAGCCCTGGGAGTACCTTCTTGATATGGCTAATGTAGGATCTGATGCAGCATACAGGGCTGAGCGGCGAAGGGTACCATTCCCATGTTTCACAGTACTTGATGCCCCGATAGCAATCTAGGGAGGGGATGGGGGTGATGGGGGAGACATAGTAGATGGAGGGAGAGGGGGAGGGAGAGGTGAGGGATCCAAATTAGGTGGCCAAAAATGGTCATGGGGATGGAGATCGATGACTCCAGAGGATGAGGTGAGACCAGCTCACCGACAGGCAGAGGTACAACAGGATCAACCTATAGGAGGGGAGGATCTGAGAGCCAAGATACATGCTCTAGAGGTAGAGATGCAGTAGCTAAGGATCACTATAGCTGTGAGAGATCAATAGCTAGCTAATTTGAGGGCAGAGAGAGATCAGTAGATTACGGATCTCAGAGTAGAGATAGCACACTGGGAGAGGGTGGCATAGGAAGACGCAGTAGAGATATGGAGAGACACAACACGAGCTACCTATTATCATGGACTCTACCTACAGGCTATGCTAGAGGATTAGAGAGCACCATCTTACTCTTAGAGGGCAGGCAGATTGGACATGGTACCAGATGTGGCACCACCTCCTCGACCACCAAGTCCATGTGATGGGGAGAGCGAGTCCTAGGTCTAGGGCTCAGGTTTACATGTTTTGGACATATCATGAGACTTTGTGATCCAGATTTTGGGATCTCATTTGTATATTGTATGATGACATTGTTATATATATGAGATTACTAGATGTTTGATATATCTTGTGTTTACGTCTCACATGTGATGGATGTATCAGTTTATGTATTGTCTTGTCATTTTACTCAAAATGTATGTTATAAATGCTCATGTATATCTTCTCTCATAGATGTATGTTTAATTCTCATGTGTATGATATAGACTCATGTTTCTAAAAATGACATTTTTGAGATATAGATATGATGATATGATTAACCCCTTGTGATGATAGGAACAGGTTTGAGATGAAAGATAAGGAGCGAAAGATATGATCAAGAAAAGTAAAGGTGAGCATAGTTGACCGACAGGTCCACATAAGATGAAAAGGAGAGCTCTCTCCATATGCAAGATGAAAAACTAATCTAACATGATCCTAAGAATGCAAGCTACTATGAAAAGTGGTTGACTTGCAAGGTCACAATGCTTATAGACATCTAATTATCATCATCGAGCGTTATTGATAGTGTCATAAGATCATACAATACACACTAGTATGACTATGGGTATATGAATATGATCTATATCAGATAAGAATGTGGAAATCTCACTTAGGCACCAAAGACATGTAGGTCAAGATGACTAGTGTAGTGAGATTACCTTAGTTTTCTATAGCAAGATTATGCTTGCATCAGGACACAAGAAGGTCAAGATAGCTATAAGCATGCACTTGCAAAATAGTTAAGGATAACACTTTGTAGATCCCAAGTGTCAAGTGGATCAAGCATAAATGCTAATGACAATTAGGACCAACAAAATATACCCACAAGTAGAAAAAGCAATAAAACATGTCATCATACCCTCAGTCTTCTAGCTATGCATCATCGAAAACTTCTCAGGGAGAGACCACTCATCAAAGAAATCATCATAGATAACACACAAAATAAATAAAGTCAACATATCTCAATTGAGTTGAGTGTTTAAGTGTGTGTGTGTAGGTCATAGAGTCAATCCCTGAGTATTGCATCTTCTAGTGAGAAATATCATATCATACTAGACTGTGGGTAGGATATCTGATAAGTGTTGAGAAACACTTGACGCTAGGGTAGTGTTGAGAATCACTGTTTAGGGTGGTGTTGAGGAACACCGTTTGTAACATGTCTTGAAGATTGACGCACCTAAAGGACCTATGCTAATAGGTATGCCCCCTAGACAAAGACAAAGGCTAATTCCAAACCAAGGCAACAAGGTCAAGTCATGATGGAGAATGGCTAAGTGTCGAGGACACATGCTAAAAGACAAGGGTGTAAAGGCCTCAAGTAGCACCTATTTCTAGGTTTTCACCACTTGACAAATTTTTTTGATTTTTTCAATTTTTTTGTATTTTTGCTACCAAGGCGCCTATTTCCAGGTTTTCACCAAGGCACTTTTTCTATTTTTTTTATTTTTTTTGAATTTTTTTAGGACTTTATATGCTTTTTAGGATTTTTTCAGCATCATATATGAATTTTTTTGGTATTTTTTTTTAGGATCAATAAATATGTACAAAGGATGCCCCCAAATAGAATAGGCATCATGGATAGAACTTCTTGAGGTGCAAAACATTAATAGGATCAGGGAGCTATTCCCCCTATTCATCAAATAGCAAGTAAGCACCTGTCCCAAAAGCAGCAGTAATAATGTATGGTCCAAGCCAATTAGGTTCAAATTTGCCATTTTGGTCTCGATGTTGTTGGTTCATAGGATTCTCACGCAGGACAAGAGCTCCTACTTGAAATTCTCTAGGGAAAACCTTCTTGTTGAATGCTTTGGACATACGCTTTTGGTAGACTCTCATGTGATCAAAAGATGCTCTACGTTTCTCATCAAGAAGTTCCAATTCTTGCAATCTCATGGCACCATAATCTTCATCTGTAATCAAACCTTTGAGAGAGACTCTAAGTGAGGGAATCTCAAATTCTAAAGGTAATATTGCGTTAGCACCATAAGTGAGGGAAAAAGGAGTAGCCCTTGTGGGAGTATGAATACTCGTTTTGTAAGCCCATAAGGCTAGATTGATCTGTAAGTGCCAGTCTCTACCATTCTTGTGAATTGTTCGATGGAGAATCTTAAGAATGGTTTTATTGGAGGCCTCTGCTTGTCCATTTCCTTGTGGGAAGTAAATGGAGGACCAATGTTGCTTTATCTTGAATTTCTTGCAGAGGTGTGTAAGGTCCTTATTTTTGAACTGACCTCCATTGTCAGTGATTATCTCAGAAGGTATCCCAAACCAAAAAATGATGTGATTCAATATGAACAAAGAGATTGTCTTTCCCGAAGCAACAGACAGTGGAACGGCTTCTACCCATTTGGTAAAGTAGTTAGTAGTAGTAATAATGAATTTATGTCCTCCTGATGAGTTGGGATGAATCTGCCCAACAATGTCAAAGGCCCAGCACTGAAAGGGCTAATGAGAGATAGAAGGAATAAGCTCCCTACCTAGAGCATGAATCAAGTTTCCTTGTTTCTGACACTTTTCACAAGATTTGGCAAAAGCTATAGCATCCATCTGCATTGTGGGCCAATAGTATCCCACCCTAAGCAACCTTCAGGCCATGGCAAGACCATTGGAATGTCCTCCACAAATGCCCTCATGGATGTCAACTAATGCTCAGTCAGACTCATCCTTTTCCAAGCACCTAAGAAGTATCCCATCTAAACCCCTTCTATATAGATCACCAGAGATAAGGGTATGGCAAGAGGCATTATGGACAAGGTTTCTTCATTCAGATCGATTAAATGATTCAGGAATGATGCCATCATGAAGGTATGAATAGATAGCACCATAATGGGAAGACTCATGAGTGACCAAGGTGAAAATAATGTGGCTTTCAGAGGATTCAAAGATGGGATGGTGTAGCTCTTCCACCAGGAATTCAAATCTTGATTCGTGTTGTTCCAACTGAAGGAGTGAAGCTAATGTAGCCATAGCATCTACAGCCTTGTTTTCTACTCTAGGGATCTGTTAAAATGTCACAAATGTGAAATATGATCACAATGAATCAACCATCCTTTTGTAAGGTATCAACTTATCATCCTTAGTTTGGTACTCTTCATTTACTTGGTTGATAATTAATTGCGAATCCCCAAAGACATGCAGCTCTATAATTCCCCATTCTATGGCCATTTTCAATCCTTTGGTTAAGGCCTCATATTTAGCAATGTTGTTTGTGCATGGGAACAATAATTTATAGGACTTGGGAATAGTACACCCATGAGGGGAAACAAACAACACTCCGACTCCTGATCCATTTTGCATATTTGAACCACCAAAGAACATTTTCCAAGTACGCATGGTCATGTACATGATATGCTCATCTAGGAATTCCACTTGAATAGGCATGCTATCCTTGACTGGGAAATTAGCAAGTTGATCTGCAATAGCTTGCCCTTTTATAGCCTTACGCTCAATGTACTCTATATAAAATTTGAACAAAACCATCATCCACTTAGCAAGTCTACCCGTGAGAGCGGCCTTACTAAGCAAATACTTAAGAGGATCAATTTTTGCAACAAGATGTATAGTATGGGCAAGCATGTAGTGTCACAACTTTTTGGAAGCAAACACTAACGCAAGACAAGACTTTTCAATACTATTATAATTGATCTCATAAGATACTAGAGTACGACTAATGTAGTAGATGGCTCTTTCCTTCCCAGTATCATCAAGTTGAGCCAACAATGCCCCCAAGGAAGATTCTGTCGCTGAGATATACAAAATTAATGGTTTTCTTAGAATAGGAGGCATTAAAATTGGAGGATTAGCCAAGTATTGTTTTATTTGATCTAAGCTCTTTTGGAAATCCTCATTCCAAGCACATGTGGCTCCCTTATGCAATGTCTTGTTGAATGGTTGTGCTCTATTTGCAAGCTATGAAATAAACCTTCGTATGGATTGAAGTCATCCTCGAAGACTTCTCATTTGACTAATGTTCTTAGAAGGTAGCATATCTAATATGGCTTGAACCTTTTTGGGATCCACCTCTATTCCTTTGGCTGAAATTATGAATCCTAAAAGTTTACCTGAGGTAATGCCAAATGCACACTTTTTCAGATTCAATCTTAACTGAAACTGCTCCATTTGATCTAGAATCACTTCCAAATCCTCTAGGTGTGTATCCCTTTTCTTAGACTTGGCCAAGGTATCATCCACATAATCCTCCATGTTTTTATGCATCATATCATGAAATATTGTGGTCATAGCTCTTTGATATGTGGCTGCTACATTTTTTAATCCAAATGGCATGACATTCTGACAATAGGTTCCCCATGCACATGTGAAGGCTGTCTTTTCTTGATCGTCAGGAGCTATTTTTATTTGGTTATAACCAAAAAATCCATCCATTAAAGAGTATATCTCATAGCCCGCAGTCATATCCACTATCATGTCTATGTTAGGGAGTGGAAAGTCATCCTTTGGGCAAGCTTTGTTAAGATCTCTGAAGTCTATGCATACACGAATGGACCCATCATGCTTTGAAACTGGAACAATATTTGAGATCCACTCGGCATAGTCGATAGCTCTAATAAATCCTACTCCTAAGAGCTTTTCTAATTCAACCTTAATAAGGAGAGCTATGTGAGGATGCATTTTCCTCAACTTCTATTTTACTAGTTTAATTCCTAGAGCTATAGATAAGTGATGCATAATAAGATTAGTGTCAAGCCCTGGCATGTCTGAATATGTCCAAGCAAAATTGATTTTCTTCTTTTGTAAGAACTTTGTGTATGCCTCTTTTTCTTGCACTGATAGAAACTGAGCTAGATGAATCACCTATAGAGCCTCTTCTGTATTCAAATTTACTGGTTGTGTAGGCTCAATAAGAATTGATGACCTATCTTGGAAATAACTTGACAGGTTATTAAGTGCCCCATCCTTAGGTGCCTCAAAGAGGTTTTCACCTTTGAATATGTCCTTTATTTTTACTTTTTTGGGTTTTGACACCGCCACATAGTGGTTTTCACCATCAAAACCATTTCTCTTTTTTTTCTTTTCTTTTATTTTGTGACTAAGGTACTTAATATCTGGCTCCGTCATACTTGTTGTAGGTTCACTGGTGGAAGAGACTATGAGTTTAAGAGCATTCAGGTAGCAAGCTATTTCGTAGTCATTATGAAAAGTGAGGAGCTGAGGCTCTTGAAAAAGTTGTGACCAATCAATCAAATGATGGTTTACAAGGGGTAGGTCAATGACTAGTTCAACATTATTGATACAAAAGGTATTATCTCTGGTGATCGCATAGTTAGGATTTGTCAAGTCTCCCTCTATGATACCTGAATTAGGGCTTGTCTTACCAAATGAAGCGTCATCCACTAAGGCAATTTAAGGAGTCCAATCCTCTAGTCCTACACTAGGTTCGTTGGTCACATCGGGTTGAGTACTATAGGTATGGACAACATCCATGTCCAAATCAACTATTTCATCTAAAAGAGAGTCCCACTCAAACTCATATGAATCTATTTCTGAATCTCTACTGAGATGTTTACACCAAGAAGGCTTGGGATGCCTTGATGTAGAAGGTTCAAGATTGTGAAGGGTATCCCCTTCTCTAGCATTTGTGTTTGTGCTTACAATTGTTAAGTCATCTGAATCCCCCCAAAGGAGATTTGTAGAAGGCACCTAATCATCAATCACGTCTTGTTGGTTTTGGAGATTAGGTGTATAATCTGAGTCACTGTCACTATCCATCATAGCTAGGATATGACACTTTTGCTCTTTCCATTATCAAACCCCAAGCCAACCGTTGACTTAGTCCTATGACCAAAAAGAGCATGGTTGAGTGGTTTAGCCTTGGCATCTAACCTATTTTTGAGAGGTCCATGACCTGGGTAGCCCATGTTGGTGACCAACATGAATCCTCTCCCATAAGTCTTAGGAGATGGAGAAAAATTTTCATTATGTAGGTACTTTTCTTCTCTGTATATCCAATCTCTAACAACCACCTCCTCTTTCTCATCCTGAATAGGTACTAAAGACTCTACAAAAGTATCGAACAGAGTCATGGCTGAAGACAAGGGACGTATATCTTGTGACAGTTTACCATAGGACCTAGGTGAAATTGGCAATTTTGTAAAAGAGTCAATTTGATATCCTCCCATACCAAGGTCTATGGATTTGAATTTATCCTTACATTGCTCAAGAGCTGCCCCAAAATTGTCTACTTCTCTATTTAAGGGAACATGGGTCCCTGCTAAAATGGCATTAACAGATAAGGTACTATCACCTGGAATGCAGAGTTTTACGCCATTGTATGGGAACTTGACACATTGGTGATAGGTAGATGGTACTACTTGCATGTTGTGAATCCATGGTCTACCTAGTAGGATGTTGTATGCTAGAGGACTAGCATCAATGATTTGAAACAAAATGTCCTTTTCAACAGGACCAATTCTGACTGGAAGAATAGCTAACCCCTTAGAACTTCTCTCAGCCTCATCATAGGCTTTGATAGTAATTTTCTTCCTGGTATCAATGGCATGCTCGGAGTAACCCAAGTTTTTCAAAAGACTTAAAGAAAAAATATTGAGCCTAGCACCCCCATCTATCAACACATGCCTAACATAGGTTTTATGGATCATGACCTCAATGTGAAGGGCAAGATTGTGCAGATGGCTTAAGGTTTTATCGTCTTCTTTAGAAAATGTAAGGTAATGTGGGCTAGCAAGGTGGTTGACCATGTTCTGGAATTGGTTGACATCTATATTATTAGGGACATTTGTTGCATGCAAAGCATCCTCAAGGACACGCTTGTGTCTAGGAGACAATTCTAAGAGCTCAAAAATGGAAATTTGCACTGGCATTCACTGTAACTGATCAACAACGTTGTAACTCATATCAGGACCAACTGCACATTTGGGAGGAATGCTTTTGGACATTGGTTGCTTAGATTTGCTAGAATTAGGACCTCTAATGATAATAGGACCTTGGGACTGACTCCTAGTAATAGCATTGAGAGGCTGAGATGACCTTCGAGATTGAGGACCTCTAAGCACAACAATGGGTCCTTCATCAAATATGGGAGGTGAGCTTACATTATAATCATAGGGATCATTCCCTCTCATCATGTTGACATCATTGTCCACAACCTCAAGCATATTAATGACATTTTCTACAGTTGTATAGGTATAATTGATTGCGGCCTTGCCGTTCTTGTTTTTAGAAGTCTCCCCCTTCTCATACTTAGGCAAGGGCTCCTTAAAGGCCTTGTGGTCTACGTTTGTGGTCAACCCATCAACTTGTAATTTCCCATTCTCAATAAGGTCTTGAATAAGATGTTTGAGTTTAAAACAACCTTTAATGTCATGTCCAATCCCATTGTGGTATACATAGTAAGCCTTCTCATTCCACCAATGAGGTTTAGGATCTGGTATGCGAAACTTTGAAGGATCATGAGGTTGTACCAAATTATGAGCAATCAAGGTCTTAAAAATATCTACATAAGAGTACCCAAGTTTAGTGAATTGCCTCTTTGCTGACTTAGATTTATCTTGATACTTGGGCTTGTGCTCTTGTTGATCTAAGGATGTTTGTAGCTTCATAGCTTGAACCGCATTAGATAAATTAAGAAATCCTTGTTCCTTAGGTTGTGGAGAGTCAACAACTCCATCATTGACTATGTGCTGATTTTTGTTCCAATATGAGTTCTTTTTATCCTTATTATTATTGTTATTGTTTTGGCCATTGTTTTTGTTACTTTGTTTAGCCAAAATACCTTGTTCTTTTAAAACATCCTCGATGCAGCGTGCAGTTTCTACCATAGTGTCAAAAGAATTAAAGACCATTTTTTTAGCTTCATATCTTAATTCTGGCACTAGATTGCTCACAATGATATCAATCCTTTCTTCCTCAGGGATGGTCCTAGAATATTTTGAGCATAAGCATCTCCACCTTTATAAAAATGTCACAAAGGGTTCCCCTTGATTCTATTTTAATTTACACAAATCAAGCATTGTGACTGACCTTGATAAATTATATGCAAAATGTTGCACAAATCTTTGAACAAGTTCTTTAAAAGTTTTGATAGGAGGGGTAATGTTGGTAAACCACTCCATTGCTTGACCTTTTAGACTCCTTGGGAATAACCTCATGAGATAGGAATCTTCATAGTGGAATTCAAAACTCATAATATAGAATTGATGCACATGATCATGGGGGTCACCACTACCATCATATTTGTCATATGTGGGGATTTCAACTTTTCTAGGAAAATATACCATAACCACACTTTTGTCAATGGGATTAGGACATATAGAATCCAAGTTGAAGGAACTCTTAGGAGACATCATTTTTTCCATAGTCTTTTGCATCTGCTTAATCACCTCATCAGTTGAAGGGTTTTGCTTCTTAATCTTTTGGTCCACATCAAATTTGTATGGGACCTTTGCACCCTTATTGATTAGACTTTCCAAGAATTGATCCTTATTTTGTTCTACATACTTCTCCACATATTGTTGGAAGGATGGTTCTTGTTGCATTGTCATGAAATTAATAGTGTCAAAGTTGGCATTACTTCCTCCATGTTGAGAGCCATGATAAGCTTGTTGGGAGGGTTGTCTTGAATATCTAGGAGGTGATTGTCTCCTATGATGGTTATACCGAGAAGTCCTTCTTCCTCTAGGACTAGGTGATCTTGATGGGGTCCTTGACCTTCTTCTTGGACTTGGTGAGGGAGTAGATGGTGGAGAGTTTGTTCCACTATTGGTACCCCTATTGTTGAATTGATTATGGAGTTATTGCGCTAGGAGCCTATCTTGTTCTTCTTGTGTGGCTCTTCTCCTTATGTCTAGCAAAGCTCGTTCCTCATCCTCCAATTATTTGAACCTTTCTTTCTTAGCAGCTTGTTCATCTAAGAAAGCTTGTTTCTCCCTCTCAATGCACTTGAACCTCTCACTTGTGTATCGTGAGGTGTCTCTAAGTGGAGAAGGTTGTCTTGAATGTCTGGATAAATTAGCTGCATTGATATGAGCATCACTAGATTCATTGTTTTGGTCTTCATGTTGTGACCGTGCATCTGAGTGAGCTTGCCTATGATGTCTCTCAGCCCATTGATGAGCATCTAGATACCTTGTGTTGATAGGAGGTGATCTAGGTGGTGTATTCACCCAAAAATGGTCACCTAGACTTTGGGCCCCCTTTATTTGATTTATTTATCCTGAATCAATAATCAATATTTTCAACACTATCAATTTCTTGATCAAATTTTAATTTCGATCATATATTGGATTTTTATCCTATGGGCTAACCATTTTATCCTCCCCTTTTAATAAATTCAAAAGGAATATTTCCTCCCCTTTTAATAAATAAAAAATCTCACTTTTCCTCTTATCCTATGTTGCACAAATAAAACATTATTCCTATTTTATAAAAAGGGAAAAAGTACTTTTTGTCTCATATGGACACAAAAATCAACTCCTATTTTCTCATTGGAGGATACTTGTGCACATGGATTGCTCCTTTTTCAAGCTCCACCGTTGATTAATTCTTTTGCCTCTTAATCTCAATGGTCCATTTCACCTCATTTCTTATAAAAGGAGAGCTCTCTCCTTCATTTGCATATCCATCTCTTTTATGCTAATGTTATGCTGCAGGTTTTCTAGGTGCATTTGGAGCTTTTGAAGATTTGGAGCTTTCTTGTTGCATTACATCTACATGCTTTCATAGTTTAGACTTCATTTCTTGCATTATCATAGCATCCATAGCTTCATTTCATAGCTTAGTTTCTTTTATGCAATAGATTAGCTCACATAGCTTAATTAGGAGAGATTGTAACACTTGCAATTTCTTTTTCATAGTATAGTTTGCATTTTCCTTTCATAGATTAGATTTCCTTTCAAGTATTACATTGTTATCATTGAGCTTAGCTTGCATCTTTAATCTAGCTTGCATTGCATTTTCATTTGGATTCATTGGAGATATTGGCACTCTTGCCCTTGCCTTCAACCTTGAACCTCTCATTGTGTGGTTGACTAGCAAGGTCATTAGCTTCATAGCTCTAGCTGAGAGCAACTCTACATCTTGCAACTCCATACATAGAGAGCTATGGATCAATTTTTGAGGCCTCATTCTTGAGTGTTATTGATTGTAAGGATCCATAGAAGTGCACTACTTTTGTCTATACATTTTTGGCACCCACCGTGGGGTAGAGTAGATAGACTTTGTCCTTTAGTTTCTTGCATTTTCATCATTTTTCGAATATTTTGGATTCTCTATTTTTCTATCTTAGAGTATCACGTGACACTTCTCAGGTATATCGTGCGATAGACCTTATAATATGGGCGTGAAACTTCATGCAAAGGAAGAATCTCCCACCAGTATTAAGTTCTATCGCTTAGCATCGCGTGAAGTATCACCCGCATGTTCTGAAGTGTATTGCCCAGACTGAGGTATATCACCTGGGTATAGGAAACTGTGTCACATGATTCTGGTGAAGTCTGAGGTAATATGCCTGATTTGACAGAGAGTTTCAATTTGAGTTTTATTATCCGAATCTGATCATATTTAGTTTGTTAGTTTACTTTATTGCATTTAGATAGATCTAACTTGTATTTCTTAGCCTAGATTAATCAATTTTTTTGCATCATTTCCATTTTTATTTTGGATTTCCCTAACCATAATTGTCTAACAAGTTGTGGTTGTAGGGGCTTTTCTTGAAGGAGATTACCATAAATTGCATACTAAAGGGCTACTAATGGTTTTTGCAGGGCCGCCCAAAGCATAATCAAAAGAAAAAAAAGAAAAAAAGAAAAAAAAAATTTCAAGTGTTTGTGATTTATTTCCTTTCAAGTGTGGCATCTACTAATTGTTTTAGGAATCTTAATACCTTGTGGAAAAGATTTTGAGGTGGTAGGAGAAGTATGTTCTTCACCTTTAGGTGAACTAGAAAATATTGACCCATCTTAAGGTTTTGGAAGCAAGGGAGTAATTGGATATTTGCTTGGTGTGTTTGGGAGAAGTTTTTGAGATAGGGGAGTATGCTCTTCACCCTTGTGGTGAACCAAAAACCTTGAACCTCAAAAATAATTCATTCTTTGTTTAGTTTAGGATCTTTTAGAAGGCCTTCTCTTGAGAAATCAAGAGGAACGACCCAAGTGGGGACAAGCTTTTTGCCGGCTATTCTGACTCACTATAATCTTAAGGCTATTTAGGACACAAAACCTTGGTAGACATAACACTTGTCTTCGCTTGATGTGAGTAGCTCATGGGATTGTGACCATGGGGAAAGCATTGAGCAAGAATGCTTAAGGTACTCTTGAGGCCACGAGGTCTGAGTCCTCTATGAGGAGCAAGAGGGGTGTTATGAACGGAAGCCCTTACTAAGAACCATAGGTTAGAGGCTACCTATTTTAGCTACTCATCTTCTTAGTGCAAGGATTGATCCAAGTGGACTAACCCGGATCACCCCAAGATACTCACCATATGTGCTCCTTTGGTTGTGTTGTTTGACACTTCCATGACAAAGCCAATATCTCTTGTGGGCAACCACTTGGTGTGAGGCAAGGGGGCATCAAGTTGTGGGCTAAGTTGGTAAGTATTGAGCCTTGTCTTGTAGGTAGATATTGCTTGAAGTGTCTTTGATTGTGTGATACCAGTGTAAATGTTCTCAACATATAAACAATCGGTAGCATTCATAGGGTGCAATTTTATTTTTGATATCACAAGTGTTTGTCTTGGCAAGGTTGATTTTGCCCTTATTTTAAGTGTTTGAAGACATGTTTAATCCTCTACTATTTGCAAACCTGTCCAAATGCTGTTAAATTTGTGATTGAAATCAGACATTTTCACCCTAACATTTGGAGAATCCAAAATCAGACCTTAAAAACTTGAAATTTTGCACAAATTGGTCAAAAACTACATCAGCATCGCCTGCTTAAAAAAGAAATATCATGCGATAGTTCCCCTAGAACTGTATCACCTAATAGTTATTAGGTCTATCACCTA
Source organism: Chamaecyparis obtusa (assembly GCA_027943335.1). NCBI lineage: Eukaryota > Viridiplantae > Streptophyta > Pinopsida > Cupressales > Cupressaceae > Chamaecyparis > Chamaecyparis obtusa. Next base: position 183,996 of record BSBK01007075.1, read on the forward strand.
TCAGTTTTGAGGTCTATCACCTAGCATCATGCGAAGTATCACCCGGTCTTAGGTATATCGCCCGGTTTTCCTGGAGTCTGTCGCCTAAGCATTTTCAGTAGTATTCTTAGTTTTAGTCATTGAGTTGCTTTTGGTACGACTTGGCCTTTGAGTAGGTTATCTAACCTTGCTGTTAGAGACTTGTTTTGACCACAAATTTTTGATTATAGCCTTCTAGGGATCATCTCAATTGATTTATAAAGTTACCTTGAAAATAATTTGTCAAGTCAGAAAGATACTCCTAGTGAATAGTTTGTCTTTAGAATTGTTGATTACACCCTTGGAAAATTTTGGTCCTCTTATTGTCCAAATCATTTTTCATCTATCTCAATTTCAATTGAATTTTGGCATAGTCCAACCTCCTGATTCAAAAGTACAAGGATATTCATCCTTTGATTTAAAGCACCTCTTTGACAGTGTTGGTAAAGCCCTTTTATTATCTATCTTTTCATTTTCTCTTTGGACAATAGAGAATCTTAATTATCCTAGGTTGGCATTGACACTTTGAGAGATTGACTTATCACCTAGATTTTCTTTCTTTCATATCAGTTACAACAAGATACCAAGTTAGTCAAAGGAAACAACATCCAGTTGTCAAATCCTAAGTGTTTTCATGTTGCTCAACATCTCAATGAACATTATGGTATCAATTGCATAAGATGAATCTTAGTCTTCTTCTTTCTTCTCCATTTCCCATGTTCTTCTAAAGTCTTATATTCCCATGGGAAATTCTTCTTCTTCTTCTTGATTCTTTTCTTCTTACTATCTAGTCTACCTTCTTCTATTCATCTATTCATTTCTTCCATGCTTGATTCCTCCTCTTCTATAACCATGAATCTTGACTATCTGGTTTTGGAACCTTTATTAAAAATAGATGATCTTGAGCTCATTGACATATTCAAAAAGTGTTGTTCCTACAAAATTCTCATGAGTGACGAATTTATGACAAAAATAAAAGAAAAATCGATTAAATCAAATGCCTTTGCTAGAATCATACTCATGATCTCATCCAAATATTCTTCATCTTCTAAATCTTCTCATCATTCCTCACATTCTAAGTCTTATCATGATTTTTCTAAACACTATTCACCTTCTTCATCTTCCAAATCTTATCATGACTCTTCTAGACATTCCTCATTATCCAAGTCTTCTTCTTCCATGAAGTCTTTGTATTCCTCTTCTTCACGATCTCATTCTTCTTCTACTTCTTCAAAGAGTCTTACTTCTCTTTAGAAGACATACCATAAAGAGCAACATGATAGTCCTTATGATGTCTCTTCCACAAAGAGTGATACACCCACCTATGATGACTATGATGACTATGATGATGGACAATGTAGTGATTCCCATGAAACTTCTATTCCTAAGCATCATCCTCGTGGTACACTTATGATTTCTAAGGGGGAGTCGTATTGGGTAGACTGTGATGGTGATCCATATGACTCTAAATTTGAAGAATTTTTTGATAATTTTTGTGAACAATACAATATTCCTACTGAGGAAGAGAAAATCTACCACACTGATTTCAAATATCAAAAGAATCTCTCCTCTAAAAGTTTTGATGCTGAAAATAAAGGTTGTGCTCTCAAGCAAGATCATATTAATGTTGAACCTTTGTCTTGTGATGGTTCCCTTCCATCCTCTACTTCCTCCAATATCCACACACTTCCTAAAGCTTCCAAGTCTTCCAAATCTTTCATAAATCCTTCATCCAACAAAGATCCTAAGGCTTTTCATGTGGTTCCCTATAGTTATTCTCAAGAGCCACCTCTTAAAGATACTCAAGCTAACCTTCACTTGGATGAGAATACTTTCAATAATGCTAAACCTAAAGAGCCTAAGCCTTCATGCGCTATAATGCCTACTTCAGCTATCCCTTCACCATCTCTTCTAAAGTCTTCCATACAATTCCAACATGCTTCCTTGTCCTTAGAAGTGGCTCCATGTCAAGAGGACTCTAAAAATGATAAAGAAAAGAACATAAAGAAAGATCAAGATCAAGAATCCTCCATGTCATCCAATCCTATTCATGATGTCTCTCCTCCATTTCATGGTTCTTTTCATCCTCTATGCTCTTCCACATTCATTCCACCATCTCCTAAGCAAGATCAAGCTACTACTTACACCGTTGAGCTTATTGATAATCAAAATAACCTTACCACACTTGCGCTTTCCAAAGATGATACTTCCATTAAGGTTATTAAAAATGATGTTGTTACTTCTGATGTAAAGCCTATTGAAAATCAAAAAAAATTTGATACGCTTATGCTACCCAATGATCCTTGTCAAGATCAAAGTCTTCCATCTTCTTGTTCTACCACTCCATGTTCACTTCCACTTTTTACTCTTCCTAAATCTTTGCAAGCTACGAACAATCCTATCAAAGAAGGTGCTCCTATTCAAGATGTGCTTGATCCTATTGAAAATTCTAATGCTCCCTCTAAAGATGCTGATATCCTTGGTTGTGATATAGATGCTGATGAACTTATTGATTATCCTTTTGTGTCTTCCACTTCCATCCTTGGACCTCTTCCACCACTGCTAAGGACTTCACGTCTACCTTCCATATTGGGTCCTTATGTCTATTCACTTTCCCCTCATAACTCTCCTAATTCATCATCCATCTTGGGTCCTTATGTCCCTCCATCTCCTATCTTTCCTCAAGATCAACATAGATGCATACCCTTGAATCATTTTCATTCACCCACCATCTAAACCAGTCATATTATCCTTCTTCCTCCATAAGTCCCAAGTCTTTTGGAAGTAACTTGAATGTTCAATACAAGGAAAAGAAGCAATATAAGAATCCATCAAGAAAAGATCACCATGTCTCTTCTAATCGACATGGGGGCATAAAGTCAAAAGAGATATCTAAGAAGAAAATTACAAGACAAGTATGGGTTCCAAAATCCATCATTCAAGATATTCTCTCTAAATCATCAAAAGGAAATGAAAAGACAATGGCTATATTGATTCCAAAGTCTCTCTTGAAAGAGTCTAATGTTGAGAAAAAAGTGAAGTTGACATTCAAGCTTCCAAAGGCATCCACCTAATCTTCTTCCAAAAACATTCTTCCATTCTATGTGCCTGAGCCACAACCTCTGCTAAATATTCGCTATATTCCTTCTCGTATTCCTTCCTTCACATTTCCTTCATCCTCTCGCCACCCTTCAAGGTGTGTGTCAACGTTGATCTTGCCTTCCTTTTCATCTACTCTTTCACAATCCTTCCATTCATTATCCTTCTACCTTCTATCCTTTTTCCTCATTTACCTATTCGTCCTATCTTCCAACCTCACTCGCTTTACATAAAACCTTTTCCTCCATTTTTCTCTTCTATCTTCCTTTCCCTATCAGCATCTTTGAGCATATCATTTTGAATCCTTGGCATATTATGGTTTATCCTTTCAAGGAGCACTATCTAAAAAGCTTGCCTTCTTCCAAAAAAAAGAAAATTTAAAAAAAAAAATAGAAAAATGAAAAAAAAGAAAAAATGAAAAAAAAAAAAAATGTGCCATGGTGAAAACCTGGAAATAGGCACCTTGGTAGTAAAAGTAAAGAGAAATAAATTCATCCTATGGTGAAAACCACTCTCTTGTGGCACCTTGGATAAGTACCGTGATGAAAATCTGGCAATCAGGCATTATGCATAGTTCTTCTACATATTTCATCCATTCCGTCTTCTCTCTTTGATCTTGAAAATGTTGACCTATGCACAAATATTTGGCTATTTTGTGAGCTATCTTAAGATGATCTTGCTTTCATTCCTTTCATGTTTAGCCTTCATATTCATTTTCCTTCATTCATTCTAACCTTTCTCTATCCTTTTCCCCTTTGGTCTTGATCTAATATAAAAAAAGAGTAAAACAAGATGCTATGAAGCCTCTTGACATGTCTACTCCTTTGGACTGCATCCCTTCTTTCTTTTGCAGTGCACTTTTGAGGCTTATCCTATGCTGGCTTTTCATTGCTTGTCTAAATGTTCTTCACATGATATTTTTTTCCCTAACCTGGGGTACTCTTGAGGAGTTTGACCTTGAGTATTTCTTCCCTCTGTACGCCTTCATTCTCCTTTCCTCCATCTCAGTCACCAACTTGCTCATCCATCTTGTCCCTCACCTTGCTAGACATTAGGAATACATGATGTGATCTTGCTTGGAAGTTTGATGCCCATTCTATCTGGGGGCATCTTTTGTACATATTTTTTGATCTTGAAAAAATGTCAAAAAAAAAAAAATTCATATAATGCTGAAAAAAATCCTAAAAAGCATAAAAAGTCTTGAAAAAATACAACAAAAAAAAAAAAAAAAAAAAAAGATTCCAAGTGGTGAAAACCTGGAAACAAGTGCTACTTGAGGCCTTTGCACTCCTATTTGTTAGCATGCGTCCTCAACATTGAGCCTTTCTCCATCATACCCTGACCTTATTTGACTTGGTCTAGAATTGGTCTTTGTCTTTGTCTAGGGGGCATAACTGTTAGCATAGGTCCTTGGGGGCATTTGTCTCTTGGGGCATTTCACAACAGGTGTTTTTCAACATCACCCCAAACTATGTTTTTCGACACTACCCTAGCGTCGAGTGTTTCTTAACACTTATCATATGTCTTTCCCAATAGTCTAATTATGATGCGATATTTCTCATTAGCAGATGTGATAACTAGAGTCTGACTGTAATACCCACCCGTAGGATGCTTTTTAGTTTGCTTTATGTTTTAGATGTATGACCGAATTCTTTTAGGTCACTTTCCTTGTGATCGATTATTGTTTCATTAATGATGATTGAGGATTATTATTATATGTTTATCAAGTGTATGCGTAGATTAGATGATGATGCTTCATAATGTTAGATTACATGTTTTATATTGAATACGATGTACTTACCCCATACTTGCATGTGTATGGTAATTATGTGTCTGTATCTATTTGACATGCTTGTGTGGTAGAGGACGGAGGCGTAGTTACTCACATAGTCGAGATCCACACGTCTGATCGTACCCTATCATTGTCTATTATATATTGTATGTACATGCTTTGTCTTTTGATGACAGGTTCGCAGGTACAGGGCATCATCTTCCCTGAATTGGCAGGAGTGAGCGTGCCCACAAACATTCGTCTCAATGGTAAAGAGGGGAGATAATTCACAGACCCAAACCCTAGCCCTAGCCTAATTGTCCTATAATTGGACAAGTTTCTGTTTGACTCCTTACCCGAATTCACCTGGTTGGCAGGAATTTGTGGATCCCGTTCTTGAGTCTGTGCATGTGGTTTCAGTTTGCTTGATTTTATTGCGTTTGATTCAGTTGATTTGTGAATTATTTAGGTGATTTTATATGATTATTAATGATAGGATTATAGTTGAAATTAATGATTTAATTATATTCCTATGTTTAATTTAGAATATTGTCCAAAGTCAATTATTTGATTAAATGGTATTAATTGATTATTTAATTGAAGTTGGATTTAATTATGTTTGAATGTATAATTAAATAATTGAATATTTTAATGCATGCTTTAGGATGTATTAAATATTTAATTTATTTAATTTGGTTTTGATTATTAACATGTGCTCAAATGGTAAATGTTTAGAATTATGCTTGTTTATATTATTAAGTAATTAAATAATTAATTACATGAATTTGTGATGCATTGATTATTTAATTTATTTAATAATTAAATTTAAATTAAAACATGTGCAAATTAGAAAAGGGAATTGTTCTCAAAAAGTTAACAACTAGTTTTAGAAAGTTAAGTTGAGTTGTGCATATAAATGATATTTTAAATTAATTAATTGTAATTTCTTTCAATTTTAGAGTTTGAGTTGAATTAGGAGTTGTCTTATGAGTCACTTTTCTAATTGGAGTTGAACTCTGAGTTATCTATTGAGTTGTCTTCTGTGATTGCTTGGATGTTGGAATTGAATTCCTATTAGGGGAATTTTGCTTTCATTTTTTGGGGAGACAGGTTTTTGAGAGGAATTTTGGAGAAGGCTTGTGTGTTTGGCATTTTGAAGATTTGTGGAATGTTGTGTCTGCTTGTTGAATTGAATCTCTCCATGCTTCTGGATTGGGCACCTGGTTGCAAATTAGTTTTCAAATCTGCAGGTTGTGTCTAAATTTGGAGAGAATTTGGTTCTCATATCTATAAGGGTTTCCATTTTAAATCCGTTTCTGGCATTGGATCTAAGGTAGGCATTGTATTTTGTCTGTTATCTCTATTTTCACATCTATTTGTCTTTCTGTACTTTTATAGTTTTCTATTTGGTAGATCTGTGTATTTGATAGATCTGGGTATTTAGAAAACCCTTATGTAGTTAATTTTTATATTTTATTATTACTTGGCATTGTAGTGTTACTCTGGCAAAATTTTATTGAATAATTCTTTATGGTTCTCCTACAAATTGAAATATTAAATCTGTTCTATAGTATGACTATAGGGAATGAAGAAATAAATTCCTATTGAAAGAAAACCCAATTTTAGTAAAAATACATATTCTGGTATAAAATATATTCTCTGTTTAAATAAATACTCTGTTTGTGCAAAAAAAAATTCTTCATGAACATAGTAAATTGTTTGTTTTGGGAAAGGAGTAGATTCATATCACAAAAGTATTTAAAATTTTGTTTATAAAAGAAATTCCTAAATGTTAAATTTATTCTGTATAAGAAATTTGTGTTTGTTAAATATCCTATTTCCAAATTTGATTAAAACAGTAAAATATATATATATATATATATATATATATATATATATATATATATATATATATATATATATATATATATATATATATATATATATATATATATATATATATATATATATATATATATATATATATATATATATATATATATATATATATATATATATATATATATATATATATATATATATATATATATCATGCTTTGTGAAGTTGAAAATTATTATCAACAAATTAAAAAAAAAACTTATGCTTTGAGAGTGTGTTGTTTTTAATTAATAAACAAATTAAAAAAATATATATAAAATGAAATTCTTTTACTGCACGGTTTCTCGTGGAGGGTGCGCAGTCCTTTAAGGACTGACGCACGGACCCATAGGGCCTACCATGTGCAGTCCCTATGGGATTGTCACGGTAGAGCCTATGGGCTCTGTCTCAAGGTGTTGGGTGGGGAGCCGTGGGCCCCCCCACACCAAAAGTTTTTGCTCTTAAAAATTTTGTTTTATATTTATTTATCATTAAATAATTTTATTGTTTAGTTTATATTGTAAGATAATATTTCGTTTGTAAATTAAATTAAGTTATTAAATTTTATTTTTATTTATTATTAATTGTTATTTATTAATTAGTTAATGTTATTTGGGATTAATTGTTAATTAAAAATTTGTTAGTTAAATGAAATTTTTGAATGTGGCTTAAATAAATACTTGATTTATTATTTAGATTAGTCATATTAGATGGGTTTTCTAATTTGAATAATAGATAGTATTATTAATTCATGTAGGATAGAATTTATATTCTAGCTTGTATAAATGTAATCTTAAAATGGTTGCTCGCAAATTAAGATTGTTAATTAGTTGAATAAATTTTATTCTTTTTGTTAATTAGATAAATGACTCTGTACTACCCTATCCCCGGGAAATGTGGTGTCGGTATTGCTTATTTAGTTCATTTCAGTAGTATGAATTAATCTTACAATTTGATCCTTTTGACACTTGTATTTTGAAAGTGTTAAGTTCTATATTGAAATTGGGTCTCTCATTCTGTTAAAGCCATAGTTCAACATTAGAGTTGATTCTTTATTTAGGACATTGTAGTGATGTTTACGTTTCATATCTCCTAGTAGGTTTATGCTTTTCTTTATGTGAATTTAATCATGTTCATATGGAATTTGAATGATTATGGCTCAATTTTCATTTCTTTATTATGTGAGTGTTGACTTCTCGTTTCTGAATTGCAATCTTGTGCATTATGTGATTTCGGGCATTAGATGGCCTAGGGGAAACAGAGGCAGGGTTATGTATCAATTGTACTTGCTTTCAATATCATGTTTATGTGAGTGTTTATTCTGAATGTCATCTATGAATTAGTCTTGTGGGCTCTTATTGGTTAATATCTATTTTCTGGTATCTGTGTGATCTTTTGAGTTCCTATGTGGGAAACTGCATTTAGGATTACTTGGTTGCATACCTATTGGGTACTTATGGGATTATGAGCCTAGGAGAGATTGATTAAGTGCATCTTAGGGGAGTGGCTTACAATAGGGGCCGGGACCCGAAGTGGTCAGTACCTGGGTAACCTATTGTAGGTTATGTAATTAAGTGATAACATAGTAATTAAAATGTGTAGAGATCATTAAAAAGATAATATAGAGTATGGTTGATTAGAATTCCTCATATCTGAGAGAGAGTATTCTAATCCCACATGGATTGTATTGAGGGTCCGGGGCCCAGGGTGGTCAGTTCCAGGGTAACTCAATGCTTGAGGGTCCGGGGTCTAGAGTGACCAGTCCAGGGTAACTCAAGTAGTTAGACATGTGATGACACTCCCGTAGCATGTAGCTTAAGTCATCTCCTGAGTTTTCTATTTATGCCTCTGTATTACTGTGTTTCTTCTTTCACTGTATTATTGTGTGCCTTGAGTAGAAAGCTTCCAGGATTCCTTGCTCAGTGGTTTTATCCTTGTTTGGTTTTGGTCATCCGATTGGGGTTTGTGGTTATCTCCTCAGCACAGTGGGAGTGGACCATTTAGGTTCACAAGGTCGGGTGGTAGTGACTCTTTACCATTTGAGATTCGACATCCTGGTGTCGGTGCTGTGGATACTCTGCAGTTGGATGCCTTCTTGGTTCTTCATTGTTCTTCATTGTTGGTTTCTTATCATAGCTTCTTTATTGTAGTCCTATATTAGAGTATCGCATGTGATACCTAATATGGACATTGTACTTTTATGTTAGTTTTATTATTACATACCCTGCGGCATGTGCAGTGGATGTCAGTGTATTAGTAATCATGGTTGTCCATGAGATTTGTAATATTGATGTAAGTTGTAATTGTATCATTTATGTTATGGAATCTTTTGTTATCTTCTTTAGTTGTTTTATTTGTTCTTAAGTAATTCTACGTCATGGGACCCTCAAGTTTTGTAATCTATGTTGAATGTTGTTCATGTGAGTAAATGGTAATTGCTTCCGCACTGTTGTGTATCTTGTATGTTAACTTTAAAAAAAAAAAATGTTCACCAAACTTAGTAGCAAGTTATAGGTTAACTTCTCTTGGGTTCCCTGGCGGGGCCTTACATTTGGTATCAGAGCAGAGTTTCTACACTAGGAACTCTGGGTATGTACGCCTATTAGGTTTCATGTTGTCTAAACTTGAAACTAAACATAGACATGAAACATTTTGTTTGCAGACCATTGCTTTGTGATAATGTTTTCTTTTGTTTTTTTTATTTGAGTTATGTTGTGTGACATTGTCTTGATTTCCTTGTGGTGCAGGAATCATGCTTGTCACTAGAGCTTCTAGAGGTAGAGGTAGAGGTCATTCTGGTGGCCATGGAAGGGGTAGACATCATAGCCCTTCTATGAGTGTTAGTCAGGAGAGTCACCACCAGTAGTCTCGAGATGATCAGAGAGAGGATCGTTAGGCTGAGTCTAAGGGACTAGACACAAGACAGTTCTTGCGAGCGATTCTCAATCGTCTTGGTCCTGAGCAGGCTAGAGTAGAGCGGGCTAGAGAGAGATCTAGGAGTCCTCTGAGGAGGACTTCACAGTTGATCCTACAGTGGTGGTATCTAACCACATGAGGGATCTATTAAGAGGGAAACCTAATCCTTTTGATGGGAAAGGTACTGGTTTAGAGGCAGAGACTTGGTTGATAGCCTTAGAGCAGAGTTTTGCCATGCATCCCTTTAGTAGCAATACTAAAGCTAGGTATGTAGTGACACAACTCACAGATTTTGCAGCTATATGGTGGAGGATAGAAGAGGAGAAGCTAGGTCTTTGGATGGACACAGTTACATGGGAGTTGTTCTTAGAGCACTTCTGAGAACATTTTCTATCTGATCAGTGGAGGAAGCAAAGGGCAGATGAGTTTCATAATTTGAGACAGCTTACTGTGTCAGTGAGTGAGTATGAGCACAAGTTCTTTGAGCTCAAACAATATGCTGGATTTGGTCAAGACACAGCCTTGCTAGTGCAACACTTTGTTAGGGGGTTGAATGCACGCATTATTGGGAATGTCTTACCTTTTGAGCCTAAGACCCTCAGAGATGTAGTTATTAAGGCTACTATTATGGAGGCAAATCTAGCAGCAGGTTTAAGTGCTCACTGAGGTATTCAGTCTAGTGGTTCCAAGAGGAATCAATCTCAGAAGAATGGAAATTTTCAGAATCCTTCAACCTTTTCAAAAGGTAATCAAGATCAACAGGATAAGAAATTCTTTCATGGTAGCAGTGGTGGTTCTCAGTCAGGGAACTATCGCAACTGGCAGCGTAGTTTGCACAATAGGGAGGATCAGCAACCCCAGAGTTTTGGAGGTAGAGATGGTTGTTATTCTTGCGGACAACATGGCCACATTGCGGTCAATTGTCCTAATCGATCGACACAGTTTTCAGGACAGAGGCCTGTAGCTTCTAAGCCTACAGTTGGGAATGCTAGTGGATCTCATAGGGCCTTTGCGATAGGGAACGATCCTCAGTGATTCATAGTTTAGATTTATTTTTAGTGCAGAGATTTTTGTGGGACTCCTATCCCTACTTGTTTCAGGCTTCCAGGAGTAAGCCTAATCCTAGGGGGGGTGAATGTAATACCCACCCGTAGGATGCTTTTTAGTTTGCTTTATGTTTTAGATGTATGACTGAATTCTTTTAGGTCACTTTCCTTGTGATCGATTATTGTTTCATTAATGATGATTGAGGATTATTATTATATGTTTATCAAGTGTATGCGTAGATTAGATGATTATGCTTCATGATGTTAGATTACATGTTTTATATTGAATACGATGTACTTACCCCATACTTGCATGTGTATGGTAATTATGTGTCTGTATCTGTTTGACATGCTTATGTGGTAGAGGACGGAGGCGTAGTTACTCGCATAGTTGAGATCCACACGTCTGACCGTACCCTATCATTATCTGTTATATATTATATGTACATGCTGTCTTCTGATGACAGGTTTGCAGGTACAGGGCATCATCTTCCCTGAATTGGCAGGAGTGAGCGTGCCCACAAACATTCATCTCAATGGTAAAGAGGGGAGATAATTCACAGACCCAAACCCTAGCCCTAGCCTAATTGTCCTATAATTGGACAAGTTTCTGTTTGACTACCTTACCCAAATTCACCTGGTTGGCAGGAATTTGTGGATCCCGTTCTTGAGTTTGTGCATGTGGTTTCAGTTTGCTTGATTTTATTGCGTTTGATTCAGTTGATTTGTGAATTATTCAGGTGATTTTATATGATTATTAATGATAGGATTATAGTTGAAATTAATGATTTAATTATATTCCTATGTTTAATTTAGAATATTGTCCAAAGTCAATTATTTGATTAAATAGAATTAATTGATTATTTAATTGAAGTTCGATTTAATTATGTTTGAATGTATAATTAAATAATTGAATATTTTAATGCATGCTTTAGGATGTATTAAATATTTAATTTATTTAATTTGGTTTTGATTATTAACATGTGCTCAAATGGTAAATGTTTAGAATTATGCTTGTTTATATTATTAAGTAATTAAATAATTAATTGCATGAATTTGTGATGCATTGATTATTTAATTTATTTAATAATTAAATTTAAATTAAAACATGTGCAAATTAGAAAAGGGAATTGTTCTCAAAAAGTTAACAACTAGTTTTAGAAAGTTAAGTTGAGTTGTGCATATAAATGATATTTTAAATTAATTAATTGTAATTTCTTTCAATTTTAGAGTTTGAGTTGAATTAGGAGTTGTCTTATGAGTCACTTTTCTGATTGGAGTTGAACTCTGAGTTATCTGTTGAGTTGTCTTCTGTGATTGCTTGGATGTTGGAATTGAATTCCTATTAGGGGAATTTTGCTTTCATTTTTTGGGGAGACAGGTTTTTGAGAGGAATTTTGGAGAAGGCTTGTGTGTTTGGCATTTTGAAGATTTGTGGAATGTTGTGGCTGCTTGTTGAATTGAATCTCTCCATGCTTCTGGATTGGGCACCTGGTTGCAAATTAGTTTTCAAATCTGCAGGTTGTGTCTGAATTTGGAGAGAATTTGGTTCTCATATCTACAGGGGTTTCCATTTTAAATCCGTTTCTAGCATTGGATCTAAGGTAGGCATTGTATTTTGTTTGTTATCTCTATTTTCACATCTATTTGTCTTTCTGTACTTTTATAGTTTTCTATTTGGTAGATCTGTGCATTTGATAGATCTGGGTATTTAGAAAACCCTTATGTAGTTAATTTTTATATTTTATTATTACTTGGCATTGTAGTGTTACTTTGGCAAAATTTTATTGAATAATTCTTTATGGTTCTCCTACAAATTGAAATATTAAATCTGTTCTATAGTATGACTATAGGGAATGAAGAAATAAATTCCTATTGAAAGAAAACCCAATTTTAGTAAAAATACATATTCTGGTATAAAATATATTCTCTGTTTAAATAAATACTCTGTTTGTGCAAAAAAAAATTCTTCATGAACATAGTAAATTGTTTGTTTTGGGAAAGGAGTAGATTCATATCACAAAAGTATTTAAAATTTTGTTTATAAAAGAAATTCCTAAATGTTAAATTTATTCTGTATAAGAAATTTGTGTTTGTTAAATATCCTATTTCCAAATTTGATTAAAACAGTAAAATATATATATATATATATATATATATATATATATATATATATATATATATATATATATATATATATATATATATATATATATATATATATATATATATATATATATATATATATATATATATATATATATATATATATATATATATATATATATATATATATATATATATATATATATATATCATGCTTTGTGAAGTTGAAAATTATTATCAACAAATTAAAAAAATATATATAAAATGAAATTCTTTTACTGCACGGTTTCCCGTGGAGCGTGCGCAGTCCTTTAAGGACTGACGCATGGACCCATAGGGCCTGCCGTGCGTAGTCCCTATGGGATTGTCATGGCAGAGCCTATGGGCTCTGTCGCAGCGTGTTGGGTTGGGAGCCGTGGGCCCCCCCACACCAAAAGTTTTTGCTCTTAAAAATTTTGTTTTATATTTATTTATCATTAAATAATTTTATTGTTTAGTTTATATTGTAAGATAATATTTCATTTGTAAATTAAATTAAGTTATTAAATTTTATTTTTATTTTATTATTAATTGTTATTTATTAATTAGTTAATGTTATTTGGGATTAATTGTTAATTAAAAATTTGTTAGTTAAATGAAATTTTTGAATGTGGCTTAAATAAATACTTGATTTATTATTTAGATTAGTCATATTAGATGGGTTTTCTAATTTGAATAATAGATAGTATTATTAATTCATGTAGGATAGAATTTATATTCTAGCTTGTATAAATGTAATCTTAAAATGGTTGCTCGCAAATTAAGATTGTTAATTAGTTGAATAAATTTTATTCTTTTTGTTAATTAGATAAATGTCTCTTTACTACCCTGTCCCCGGGAAATGTGGTGTCGGTATTGCTTATTTAGTTCATTTCAGTAGTATGAATTAATCTTACAATTTGATCCTTTTGACACTTGTATTTTGAAAGTGTTAAGTTCTATATTGAAATTGGGTCTCTCATTCTGTTAAAGCCATAGTTCAACATTAGAGTTGATTCTTTATTTAGGACATTGTAGTGATGTTTACGTTTCATATCTCCTAGTAGGTTTATGCTTTTCTTTATGTGAATTTAATCATGTTCATATGGAATTTGAATGATTATGGCTCAATTTTCATTTCTTTATTATGTGAGTGTTGACTTCTCGTTTCTGAATTGCAATCTTGTGCATTATGTGATTTCGGGCATTAGATGGCCTAGGGCAAACAGAGGCAGGGTTATGTATCAATTTTACTTGCTTTCAGTATCATGTTTATGTGAGTGTTTATTCTGAATGTCATCTATGAATCAGTCTTGTGGGCTCTTAATGGTTAATATCTATTTTCTGGTATCTATGTGATCTTTTGAGTTTCTATGTGGGAAACTGCATTTAGGATTACTTGGTTGCATACTTGTTGGGTACTTATGGGATTATGAGCCTAGGAGAGATTGATTAAGTGCATCTTAGGGGAGTGGCTTACAATAGGGGCCGGGACCCGAAGTGGTCAGTACCTAGGTAACCTATTGTAGGTTATGTAATTAAGTGATAACATAGTAATTAAAATGTGCAAAGATCATTAAAAAGATAATATAGAGTATGTTTGATTAGAATTCCTCATATCTGAGAGAGAGTATTCTAATCCCACATGGATTGTATTGAGGGTCTGGGGCCCAGAGTGGTCAGTTCCAGGGTAACTCAATGCTTGAGGGTCCGGGGTCCAGAGTGACCAGTCCAGGGTAACTCAAGTAGTTAGACATGTGATGACACTCCCGTAGCATGTAGCTTAAGTCATCTCCTAAGTTTTCTATTTATGCCTCTGTATTAGTGTGTTTCTCCTTTCACTGTATTATTGTGTATGTTGAGTAGAGAGCTTCCAGGATTCCTTGCTCAGTGGTTTTATCCTTGTTTGGTTTTGGTCATCCGATTGGGGTTTGTGGTTGTCTCCTCAGCAGGGTGGGAGTGGACCATTTAGGTTCATGAGGTCGGGTGGTAGTGACTCTTTACCATTTGAGATTCGACGTCCTGGTGCCGGTGCTATGGATACTCTGCAGTTGGATGCCTTCTTGGTTCTTCATTGTTCTTCATTGTTGGTTTCTTATCATAGCTTCTTTATTGTAGTCCTATATTAGAGTATCGCATGTGATACCTAATATGGACATTGTACTTTTATGTTAGTTTTATTATTACATACCCTGTGGCATGTGCAGTGGATGTCAGTGTATTAGTAATCATGGTTGTCCATGAGATTTGTAATATTGATGTAAGTTGTAATTGTATCATTTATGTTATGGAATCTTTTGTTATCTTCTTTAGTTGTTTTATTTGTTCTTAAGTAATTCTACGTCATGGGACCCTCAAGTTTTGTAATCTATGTTGAATGTTGTTCATGTGAGTAAATGGTAACTGCTTCCACACTATTGTGTATCTTGTATGTTAACTTTTTTTAAAAAAAATGTTCACCAAACTTAGTAGCAAGTTATAGGTTAACTTCTCTTGGGTTCCTTGGCAGGGCGTTACACTGACTCTATGACCAACACACATGCACTTAAACAATCAACTCGATTGAGATATGTTGACTTTATTTTTCTTTGTGTGCTATCTATGAGGATTTCTTTGATGAGTGGTCTCTCCCTGAGAAGTTTTCGATGATGCACAGCTAGAAGACTGAGGGTATGAGAACATGTTTTATTTCTTTATCTGCTTGTGGGTATATTTCGTTGATCCTAACTGTCATGAGCATTTTATGCTGGTCTTACTTGACACTATGGATTGACAAGATATTATCCTTGACTATTTTATGCTAGTGCATGCTTCTAGCTATCCTGACTTTCATGTGTCTTGATACAAGCATAATCTTGCAATAACAAACTTAGGTGATCTCACTGCACTAGTCATCTTGACCTATATGTCTTTGATGCCTAGGTGAGATTCCCACATTTTCATCTGATATAGATCATATTCAGATTGACATAGTCATACTAGTGTGCATTGTATGATCTTACAGTGCTACCTAACGCTCGATGATGATAATTAGATGTCTATAAGCATTGTGACCTTGCAAGTCAACCACTTTCATAGTAGCTTGCATTCTTAGGTTCATCATAGTTTAGTTTTTGCATCTTGCATATGGAAAGAGCTCTCCTTTTCATCTCACATGGACTTGTCAGTCAACTGCACTCACCTTTTGCTTCTTCTCGATCATGTCTTTCACTTCTTGTCTTTCATATCACATCCTTTTCTATTCCTATAGCATTTTGAATTTTTGACCAAATTTCAAAACACCTCAGAATTGCGTGAAAATTGCACCCCTAGCTAATTTCGACGTCCTGGATCCATTTTCGGCCTTGAAATCAAAATTTGAGGTCATCTTGATAGTCAAAATCACATTTTAAATCTTCTCCCTCTTTTGCGTAGTTGACTGACTTTTTGAGGCATAATCTAATTTTCGATGGACTTTCTTCCTTCCATGTCTCTCAAATTTTCTAGTCTTTCATTCACTCTATTTCTAGTCTTCTACTTCCTCACTGGGGCATGTTTTTTTGCCTAATGGTTATCCTATTATCCTTTACCTTTAATTGTGATTTTATTCTAATTTGATCAAATCTTTCATCAGTTGTTGTCTCTCCTCTACCTAATTTCGATTTCAATTCTGAGGGGGCAGTATTTATGGGATTCTCATCCCTGATTTCTTGATTTTCTTGATTCAAACATCTTTTGTGAGCTTTTGCTCAAATTTGAGATTCTTATCTCTTACTTTGAATGTGATCCCGAATCGACCTCATGTTCAAAGGCCTTTGTTTATGTTTTATCCGGATATGATCCCGAATCGACCTCATATCTGAGTTGTTTTGTGATCCCAAATCGATCTCACATTTCAACTTCATTCTTTGACTACATGTGTTCCCAAATTGATCACACATTAGTCAAAGAGGGGCAAATGTATGCACCTTAAAATGGTCGCCTAGACTTTGGGCCCCCATTTCTCAATTTATGAAATCCTTGAATCAATATTTTCAAATATCAATAATATCAATTATATCAATTTCCTTGATCAAATCATAATCAATTCAATATTTCTTAAGGTTTGAGCCTTATTTAATTTAAAAGAGATAAAAATAAAAAGCTTATTTAATTAAGAGAAAATGCTCCTTTTAATTAATTAAAAATCTCTTTAAATTAAATAATAAAATCACTTTATCCTAAGTCTTTATTTAATTAAAAAGAATTTCCTCCCCTTTTATTTAAATAAAAAATCCCCACTTTTCCTCTTATCCTAAGTTGCACAAATAAAATATTATTCTTATTTTATAAAAAGGAAAAAGCATTTTTTGTCTCATATGGACATAAAGTCAACTCCTATTTTCTTATTGGAGGATATTTGTGCACAAGGATCAAGCTTCTTTTTTTCTCCATCGTTGATTAATTCTTTTTCCTTTTAATCACAATGGTCCATTCCTTTTCACTTCCTATAAAAGAAGAGCTCTCTTCTTCATTTTCATATCTTAAGTTTTCATGCTAATATTATGCTATAGGTTTTCTAGGTCATTTGGAGCTCTTTGAAGACATTCTACATCCAAGCTTTGAAGACTTGTTACTCCATTTCATTTTAGTTGCATATTTCCTTTCTTAGTTGCATTATCATGGCATATTAGCTTAGATTTCATTTTATGCAATAGATTAACTTGCACTATCATATAGATTTGCATTGCATTGCATACATTTGATTTCATTGGAGATATTGGCATTGTTGCCCTTGTCTTTGATTTGGAATCTCTCATTGTATGGTTGACTAGCAAGGTCATTAGCTTCATAGCTCTAGTTGAGAGCAACTCTACATCTTGCAACTTCATACATAAAGAGCTATGGATCAATTTTTGAGGCCTCATTCTTGAGTGTTCTTGATTGTAAGGATTCATAGAAGTGCACTACTTTTGTGTGTATAGGTGGACTATCAGAAGAAGACCCAGTAGACATCATGTCACCCCTATGTTGTTGGAACATGTCATTAAGAGTGTGATTCATTGCTTCTCTTTATTGTCTAGTGAAGGTGTAACTCATATCCATATTTGAGGAACTAGGTGCTAAAGAGGTACTCAATCCATTAGGATTACTCTTTGGGTCAAAACCAACCTCAGACTCACTCTTAGGGGATTGATAAAAAATGGGCTCCTTCTCCTTTCACTGTTGACAAGTCTTTACTAAGGGTAACTGATTAAAGACAATCGAGGGTCATTTTCCTTGATTCACTTGGTACCTTGTTGTAACTGACATGAAATAAAAGGATTCTTGAAGATAAGATGATCTCTCAAAGTGTCAATCACCAAACTAGGATAATTAAAGTTCTCTAATGTCCCAAAAGAGATGGAAAGATAGAAATTGCAAATGGCATTACCAACACTATCAAAAAGGTGCTAAAAATCAAAGGATCAATATCCTTGCATGTTTGAACTAGGAGGATGGACTTAGCCAAATTGTATAATTTAAATTGAATTTGAATGGAAATGATTTGGACAAAAAGAGTACTAGAATTCTCCAAGAATGTTACTAACAACTCTAGAGATGCACTTTCTCAACAGGAATAATCTTCTAACCTGACAATCCTTCCCAAGATGACTTTGTAAATCAAGTGGCACTACCCCTAGAGGGCTAAAAATAGAAATTCAAAGTAAAGATAGGCTTCCAACGGCAAGATAAGCTACCTTCCTAAAGACCTAACCAACTAAAAGCAACTGTGAAATGACTAAAACTAGGTATACAATAGAAAATTCTTAGGTGACACTTTCTAGGCTAACCAGGCAATACTTCTCACTAAGGTGATATTTCACCTTTCACCAGGTGATAGACCTCATAATAACCAGGTGATAGACTCCAGGCAGGTTGGGCGATAATCCAGAAGGAACGAACTATCACCTGATATCTCTTCTCAAAGAAGGTGATAGTGTTGCTAGTTTGTACGTCACTTGACTAGAATTGTCTGAAATGTGCATTTTCAGGTCTATTTGATCAAAATTTTCAGTCTAAGGGTTGATGTTTTCGATCTCAATCACAATGACAGCAATAAATTGGTAGTTTTGTAAATAGTATGGGATCAAACGTGTCTTCAAACACTTGAAACAAGGGCAAAAGCAACCTTGCCAAGACAAACACTTGTGATATCAAAATAGAAAAACACCCTATGAATACTACCAATTGTTTAAATGTTTGAGAATGTTAACACTGGTATTACACAATTGAAGACACTTCAAGCAATGTCTATCCTAGAAAGTCAAGGCTCAATACTTAACAACTTGGCCCACACTTGATACTCCCTTGCCTCACACAAAGTGGTTGCCCACAATAGATATTGGCTTTGTCATAGAAGTGCCAAAGACACAACCAAAGGAACACATATGGTGAGTAATCTTGGGGTGATCCAAGTTATTCCACTTGGATCAATCCTTACACCAAAAAGCTAAGTGGAAAAATAGGGTGGCTTCTAACTATGGTTCTTAATAAGGCCTTCCATTCGTAGTACCCCTCTTGCTCCTCATAAAGGACTAGGACCTCATAGCTTCAAGAGTACCTTAAGCATTCTTGCTCAACATTTTTCTCATGGTCACAATCCCACAAGTACTCATATCAAGCAAAGACAAGCACTATGTCTACCAAGGTTTTGTGTCCTCGATAGCCTTGAGTTTATAGTGGGTCGGAATAGCTGACAATAAGCTTGTCCCCACTTGGGTCGTTCCTCTTGATTTCTCAAGAGTAGGCCCGCTAAAGTATTCTAACAATCTAAACAAAAATGGATCAACTTATGAGATTTAAGGATTTTGTTTCACCACAAGGGTGAAGAGCATACTCCCCTTATCCCAAAGCTTTCTCCCAAACACACCAAGCAAAGTTCAATTACCCTCTTGTTTCCAAAATCCTAAGATGGGTCAAGATTTTCTAGTTCACCATAAGGGTGAAGAGCATACTTTTTCTACCACCTCAAAATTCTTTTCACAAGATATTAAGTGCCTATGAAATGAAACAACTAGTGTATGCCACACTCAATAAAGAAAGTAATTAAACAAGCACTTGATTTGATCTTTATGCTTAGGGCAGCTTTGCAAAAACCATTAGTAGCCCCCTTTTTTTTTTTGCATGCAATATGGCAAAGCTAATGCACCTACAACCACAACTTGTTAGGCCAACAAGGTTAGAACAATCCAAAATTTAATTAGCTCTAAAAATTAAGCAATCCACTATCAAAAGTATTTAAAGCACTAAAGGTGGAACACTTAACTCTTCAAATAAATGTGAAGTGAGTCCAAAAAGTGGAACATTTAACTCTTCACACAAACTCAAAGCAAGTCAACACCTTAGAAAACTAATGAGATCAAGAAAGCATAAAAGGGAGAACTTTGTGGAACACTTAATGCTCTTTTCAAGTAGACCCCTCCCCTATATATGAATGCTGATATTGCATCCAAAGGGTGGAAATGAGGGGTGATTAGAAATAAGCAAGTCCAACAACCCAATGTAGCTAACAAGATCAATCAAAAGTACTCTTTAAGTGAGTGTGAAGTGAGTCCACAAGGTGGAACATTTAACTCCTCACACAAACTCAAGGTGAGTCCACACCTTAGAAAACTAATGAGATCAAGAAAGCATAAAAAGGGGGAAACTTTGTGGAACACTTAACGCTCTTTTCAAGTAGACCTCTCCCCTATATATGAATGCTAATATTGCATCCAAAGGGTGGAAATGAAGGGTGATTAGAAATAAGTGAGTCCAACAACCCAATGTAGCTAACAAGATCAATCAAAAGTACTCTAAAGTTGCTTATCAATACTACTCACAAATGAAAAAGGGTTGAATCAATAGAATATTTAAATTTCCAAGAAAACATAGAGTGAGTCCACAAAGTGGTGCATTTAACTCCTTATGTAAACAAGGACTGAATCCATGCCCCCAATCACTCAATGAGATATTTGATATTGGAAACCAAGAAGCATTCACTTAACAGACTTGTAAAAATAAATCTATGTTCTTTCATTCACCATTAAGAGCATAAAAGAGATGTGCCTATGAAAGTAAGTAAACATTCAAGCCAAACACATGAGAGGTTCTTTTTAGATCCAAAATCCAAATGAAGGTGCAAGAAACTAAGTACAACTATGCAAATTAATTCTTTCTAAGTGTAGGAAATAGAAACAACAGGCTAACTAAATCAAGATTCAGCCAAAACACCTCAAAAAGGCTCATTGCTGGGTATAGAAATAGATTGTAGACACCAGAATTATCGCGTGACACTTTTCAGTGTACTGGAGCGATAATATTAGTCCGAGCGATACTCTGCTCTATACCCAGGCGATACTTCACTCGAGACCAAGCGACAGTTCCTGAAACAGGTGGGCGATACTTCCCACATGTGAAGTATCGCTCATGTATACAGAGAACTATTGCATGATATTCTTGGAATTATCTCACAATACTCTGAGATAGAAAACCTAGAGACTGTGAATAATGTCCAAAAATTGCCAAAAATATGATGAAAATGCAAAATTTAAAGGACAAAGCTAATCTACTCTGCCCCACGGTGGGTGCCAGAAATGTATACACAAAAGTAGTGCACTTTTATGAATCCTTACAATCAAGAACACTCAAGAATGAGGTCTCAAAAATTGATCCATAGCTCTTTATGTATGGAGTTGCAAGATTTGTGAAATTGCTCTTAGCTAGAGCTATTAAGCTAATGACCTTGCTAGTCAACCACACAATGAGAGATTCCAAAATTGAAGACAAGGGAAAGAGTGCCAATATCCCCAAGAATCAAATGAAATTCAATGCAAGTAAACTAAGAATGAAGATGCAAGCTAATCTATGGAAATGAAAGAACAATGCAACTAATCTATGAAAGGAAAGAACAAGTGTTACAAATCCTTCCTATTTAGACTATGTGAGATTAATCTATAGCATAAAGGAAATCTAAAATATGAATGCCATGATAATGAAACTACTATGCAAGAATGAAAGCTATGAAAGCATGTAAATATGAGATCCAAGAATGCTCCAAAGTGACCTAGAAAACCTGCGGCATAACATTAGCATAAAAATGAATGACCTAGAATGAGGAAGAGAGCTCTTCGTTTATAGGAAATGAAAAGGAATGAACCATGGAGATTAAGAGGAAAAAGACTTAATAAATGGTGGAGCATCAAAGAGGAGCAATCCATGTGCACAAATATCCTCCAATGAGAAAATAAGAGTTGACTTTTGTGTCCACATGAGACAAAAAGTGTTTTTCTTCTTTTTATAAAATAAGAATAATGCTTTATTTGTGCAACTTAGGATAAGATGAAAAGTGGGAGCTTTTTATTTATTAAAAGGGGAGGAAATATTCCTTTTAAATAAATAAAGACTTTAGGATAAAATGGTTAGCCCAAGGCAAATAATCGAAAATGATGAAATAAGACTTGATCAAGGAAATTGATATTTGAAAAATGCTGATTTTTGAAAATATTGATTCAGGGATTTGATAAATTGCTGAATGGGGGCCCAAAGTTTGGGCGGCCATTTTAGGGTGCATACACTCTCAAGATGACTCACTTGAAGTTGATAATTATGAATTACTACTCATAATTGAGTTAAAGAGGAAAATTCAAAAAGTAGAGTCTTATCTCTAATGTATTTTTGTAAATTAGAAATTGAAATATGTTGCACATCAATATCAGGCACATGATTGGAAATATGACCATGCAAATGCTTAAATCTACAAATGAAATCAAACAATTTTCTCTAACTCCTTGTTTACAATGCATTAAATCAGCTAAAGAAATCTTAGGACCAATGTTGTTTTTAAATTATTGAATGAAAATAATAACAATTTTTTGGAATGAATTGATAAAATAAGTAGGCAAAAAATAGTACCATTGCAAGGATTTTTCTAGAAAGGTTCTAGTGAATAATTTATTCATGAACCTATGATCATGAGAGAAATCACTACAACATGTTTGAAAGGTTTTGACATGGGTTAAAGGATCACCTTTACCATTGTATCATCTTAAAATGGAAGCACTTCCATGTTAAGAATGTTTAGCCCTCCGAGTGAGTAGTATGGGTCATGTCAAGCACTTGGAATCAGCTCTTTGCTCAAATCATACTTGTTCTCCTCATTCTACTTCTATCTACCCCTAATTTTCACTCTAATCTGCATTTCCTAGCATTCTGAGTCTGGATCCTAAGGTTTTTGACCATAAGGTCAAAGTCAACCTCTATCCTGACCTAGTCAGGATCAACCTTGACCCTGACCTAGTCAGTTCCAACCTCATCCTTGACCCCCTTTCTATATTTCAAGTTTCCTTGATTTTCGGGTGTCAGGTTTTGGGGATATTTGTTTTCTCACCTCTGGGTCAGCCATTTTGGGTTTCAAGATAGTAAATCCTTAAATTGAATTTAATCTAGGTATATTTTCTAAAGGTTAGGACCTAATTGGGATTTAATTCTCCAAGGTGGCCCCTCTAGAGGATTGTGCCCTAGTTCACTATAAAAGGAGGCCTTCCTCTCTCATTTTCACATCCATCATTCATATCTTCATTGCTCTCAAACTCTCAAGGTGATCAATCAAGCATTCAAGTTCTATTCTCCATCCAAGTTCTCAATTGAAGATCAAGGATTCAAGCATTCAAGCCATTGAAGGGATTTGGTTTGAGCATTCAAGATTCATCATTCAAACCCTAGATCTAGCCATCATGATGATGTGATCTTCCTTCAAGATCCTTTTGTTCATCTTCAAGATCCATTTATTATTTCCTTTATGGTGGATTCTAAGCATACAATCATGGAGGTTTGATTTTACCATTGTTATGTTCAAGCTTTCATATCAATATACTTGTTTACATTCAAAATACAATTACATATCTATCGAATTGCCTAGCTTCATTGTTAGATCCATTTCTACTACTTGCTAGCATTCTTATTTCAATTTCAATATCAAGGTTGATTCCAAACCGGGGTTTGACCAAGGCAAACCCCTCAAACAAACAACAAAACCATTTTTCTTGCAGGTACAAGTGTGAAATTTTGGATTTGAGAGTAGATTTGGATACCATTTTTGGCAAACTTTCGGGATCTATGAACAAAGTCAGAATCGACCTTCAAATAAAGAATGTAGCCTTTGACCTTTTATGAGGGTCAAAGACTACCTGCCATCGGAAAGACAAAAGATTTATGGGTTTTCTTCATCTTGGCATTTTCAATCTAAAACAACTTGCAAAATTGCCTGAAAGTACACACAAACATTAGAAATTGGCATTTTCAAGATTTTCCCTGATTTGAGGTTAGTATTTGTATTTCAATTATTTTAGATTTTAACTCTACAATTCTCCATAGGGAAATATAAGGTTTTTCTCTCTCTTTCATATTCTCCATAGATTGATTTGATTGTGAATTAACCTTTAGGTTGATCAAATTGGATCTCTCCTTTGAGAATTTGGATTTAGGAGTGGATCTCATATTTCCCCCATACACATATACATCATATACATTTAAATAGAGGTGATTCAATTTTACCTCTATTCAACCATTATAAGTCTCAAGATGAGGAATCTCCATGTATTGTATAATAATAGCACAAATGATAACCAAAGAAAAAGGACTAGAAATGTCACAAGTAAGAATATTAAACTTGGATTGAGTCATTGAAGAAATTTATTGTTGCAAGGAAGACACAATTTGAGCCAAGCTACTAATAGTAGAATTGGTAGAAAGAATGACAAGATGAGATATGTTTGAAATGCTTTTAACATTGTGGGAAATTGAGGGAATGGTTGAATATTAAAAAGGAACACTATTGTAAGTGTGCATTGATGAAGGTAAATAAAAACACAACACACTTGAAATAATAGTAGTAACAATAGGATTAGGAATTATAACATGTGTAGGATTCATATTTTGAATGGAATTTGTTGTGATAGGTGGAGCATAAGTTCTCACACAATGAATTAAGGTATAAATATGCATGGAGGTCTCAACACTAGTAATAGGTAGAATTAAACCTAGTTCTTGAGCGCAGTCTCTAATAGGCTTAACATTGTTATCAATGAGATCAGAGATATTACACAATATATTAACACCATGTTCATCTTTATGAATTAACTTCCTTAAGCCCTCTACAGAGGAAATGACTTCAAGATTACTATTTTCTTGTCCTAACCATTGTTTAAATTTTGCAAAGTCATTGGAAAGTTTTTGGTCTTGCATAAGAGGGACTCTTAAATCCTCATCTTCATCATGAGAATAATGGGATGAGTTTTTCTCTATAATAGTATTGATGTCACTAGTATGCATGTTGGTCTCATCGTATAGAAAAAATAAAAGGCTTGAGATCAAAAGAGCTCATAAGTCTATGACTTCTCCTAACCAAAATGATATAAGTAGGACTCAAATTAATAACACTCATGCACAAGGGAATGAAATAAAAAAGGGAGAACTAATACAATTTTAATATTTGAAAGAGATATGAAATAGCAATGTTTTCATGAAAATCACATCTAACTAAAAAATTTAAATATTTAATGTAAAGCATACAAAGTAGATCTAAACACCAAATGGGTTTTGAGAATGTTATTTTAAATATAGCAAAGATATGATGTAAATATTTCATATTAAAATGCATACAAAAGAGATCATGCAAAAAGGATCTAAATACCAAATCAAAAGTATGTCAGAGGATTCGAGCTCACCAAAATGTACAATAGGAAAATCGGGAGCAATAGGTAAAGTGATAAATGAATTACTTCCCCATTTCATTAATTGCACATTAGCAAGGAAGAATGCCCCCAATAGTCTCAAGAGATGACTCAAGCACTAATTGGGGACAAAATTTGTCCTTCAGAAAGTAATGTAATTGAATGAAATGAGAATGGTTAAGTAATGTAATTGATCTATTAGAAAAATCATTGAAAAAATGATAAAAATAGATTGTAATAAGCATACAATGAGATGAAACTAATGGAAATGGAAACAAGAAGATGAAACTGACCAGTGACAAAAAATTTAGGTTAAAATGGTAAGGACATGGAAGGAATGGTAACGTTCCCCCAAGATATGTTGATATTGGTGATGTGTCCCCAATGTTTTTGACTAAAACTTTCATAGATCCTATGAATGTACTTGTTCTACTTAGATCTAATCTAATGGCTTTGTGCCATGTTCTTGTGCATAGAAAAAATGGGAAAAAGGTTGGCTAAAGAGGTTAGCCTTGGTTAAACACCTATTTAGGAATCAAACTTATAAATCAAATGAAATTTCTTAAAGGAAAGTATATAGAAAGATAAATAATAGATTTACCTTACATAAACCCTAATGGACATATGTAGAAATCACTCAAACCCATGAAGATGCTTGAAATCTAGAGATTTTACCTTGGAATGTAACATAGAATCAATGATACCTTCAAAAATGCATGATCTATGATTTCCACTCCTAGATCTTAAATGCAGATATACTTGATAATCACTTGCAAAGAGGAGATAGATTGTGGATGAAAGAATGAATCTCCATGCTTGATTTGAGAATTCCTCTACTTGGTCATAATGGGAGATAAAATTGCATCAAAGTGAGAATATTTCCTTTAATTTGAATGATCTTGAATAATTGGAGACTTGGAGACCTTGATCTTGGATGATTTTCTTTAAATATTAAATCCAATTGCACTTGCTTGCTTGAAAACTTGATAGCTTGGTTGCCAAAATTCTTGCACTTGGTAATGGATGTCAAAATGAGGAGTGATAGGGGGTTCTTATACTAAATCCATTATTTTAGGATTCAAATTTGATCTAGGTTTACCATAAATGATAATCTCATAATAGGACACTAGCATTGGGCCCTAGGAAAAATTTGGGCCTTGGGGAAAGTTTGGGCTTTAGAACCTAGGGACCTATCTCCATTGTTGATGTGTCTAATGGAGAATGGAATAAAATTTCACTAGGAGCTTGGGGAGAGTGAATAAGAGTGAAGGGAGAAAAGATAGGTTGCCAAGATCAATCATAATAGGTATTTAGACCTCAAGACTACCAAAATAGGGCCCAATAGGTTCTAAAGCATCCAATTATGGGTGCTAATTTTTTAGGACTATAAAGGTAATAATTAAAATAAAGATTTCCAAAGAAAAATATCTAAAGTAAATTCTAAGGAAGGAACTATGGAAATCAACAAGATGATGGTTAAATATGGAAGACCTTGGACTTTCAATAAAGCCACTAATATTCTTTTTAAGAAATGTTTCCTATATAATTTCAAAAGAAGTATAACAAAAAAAGCCAATAAAGACATTGTAGAAACACCTTAACTTCCTGAAAGTATCGAGGACTAAGGTTTCAGGAAAAATATGAGGATGACTTCATTGTTTTAGGGATTAGATTTAATGAAGACATCTAGGATATTAACCCACCATGGAATCACATTAATAATTTAAGTGAGAGTAGGAGATTTTGAATAGTTTATAACAAGATATATTTTGATAGAATACATATCCATCTATCATCCTAGAAATTAATTTTTAATATGATTTAGAACAACAGAGAGGGGGGGTGAATCAGTTGTTCTTAGGTCCTGATGTATAAAACAATCCCAAAAACTTTTCCTTAAATCAGATCCAATAACCAAATCAAACTCGGTCATCACTGATTCAATAATAGAAACATATAACAATGCAGTCCACTACCCTGTTGTAACTTAACTTGTAAAACATAGAAATGTTCAAACCAAAACATTCACACAAGTATTAACACCAGGATTTATACTGGAAACCCAATTTGGGAAAAACCACTTTGTAACATGCTACTATTATTTTCACTCTTCTGAAGTGAGCTCGATAAAAAGCCAACCCTGTCAAAGGTTACAATACACACTATCAGGTGTGACCTAGTTAAAGGATTTCAATCACCCTGTTAAAAGTGAGCCTAGTCATAGGACTTACATACACTCCATTAGAATGCAACCTTGTTCAAAGGATTTAACATATGACTATTAGGTCAACCTCTGTTAAAAGGATTTTGACTGTTACAATGGTTAGAAAGTAGTAGCAATATTTATCTGAAAAATATACAACTCACTTTGCAAATATCAAATTTGATTCCATACACTAATGCTAGTTTATTGACTTTGAAACTTTGCCATCTCCATCTCTGATCTGCTTGGAACTTTTCTTCAAGCAACCACCACAATTCTCCTTCAACCTTTTCTTCTTATTTAGTCAATAAAACTTTATTGATCTTCCAACATTCTCTATTCGCCCATGCACTTGCATATCCAAATGCTTAGGTACCCTTTATACTTTCCTCAATTAGGTTAACTCATCTTATGCCACTCAATCTCATTCGTAGATCTTAGGGTTAGGTTAGATTCATTGAATCTACCCACTTCATGTTCTTCGGCTCCTTTTCTAGAATCATCTCAAATCTCTTAAAGATTTACAATAAAACATTTTACAGTGCATTTAATGCTTTCAAACAATCAATAAATAAAATCAACACATTTTACATAATCCAAGAATTCAACAATGTCGGCTCCAAAATTAAATTCTCTTCAAATATAAAATTGTTGATGCTTGGTCAATACTGTGATCAACTACTCGGTCTTAATGTAGAAAGCTCGGTCATTACTAAAAATGTTTCCTCGGCTTACACTATCTTCCTCAGCAATTAACTATTGTTTGGTTGACACTATAATTTTGCTTGGCATACATTGACTCGGTTGACACTAACATTACTCGGCTTAAACATGATTTTTCCATTCTTTTCTCGGTCAAGCCTACCAGTTTAGTCTTTAGTCTTACTAGTATAAACAATACATTATCTCATCATTGTGCAACATATTCAAGCACACTTTGTAGTATCAAGATAACTCAACCTTTCCTTAGGTGCTATTGTTACCAACCTTGCCTTTCCCCTTAGCAACACTCAAATAGATATAGTACTTTCCTAAGTAGCAACAGTCTTACCAGTTAAGGTTTGACATCAATGAAAATACAACAATTGTTTCGATTGTAGTTTCCAATAGTAATCACTTGACTTGTGCTCTTTTTGGGACCATTTTTTGCCTAGTTTAGTGTGTTTCCTATTGTAGGATCTCATATTGCACTTCAATACATACTTAATTCAAATACGATTCCTCCTCCTCCTCCTTCAATATTGCTTTAACTTGAGGTTGGGTCTCACTTCTAAGCATGATTTTCCTATTTTCCATCCAATCTCATAATTCATTTTCTCACCTACGACCCATTAATTTATTTTTGGATTTTTGGATGTGTCCCAACTTCGTGGAAACCTACATTTTCATCCCTCGTTCCTTATCACTTTCCCCTACATCTTGACAAAATGAGTTGATTTTACTTGGAAAAAGTTGACGATTTGATTTTCCCTAAGGTACAAGTTGAGATCTCAACTTTTTCTTAGGGTACAAGTTGAGATTTGACTTTTCCTTGGGCTTTTGAGCCCTAATTTGGTTTGGGGCAGGATGGCAGGGTTTTCCTCCAAGGTTTAGATTTTTGGTTGGCCTTGATCTAATTTGAGTCCTAAAATAAGTTCAAAAGGACATCCTCTCCCCTCATTTAGCATCAATCATTTATATGAAAACTAGATCTATTATATACATGTGAGAACACATGCATTCAAGCATTCAAGCAATCAAGTGTAAGGAATCCATCAAGAGCCATCAAGCATCCAAGTCTCCATTCTTCTCATGCAATCAAGATTTTCTCCTCCATAGATCTATCTTCTTTCCCCCATTGGACCCCAAGAAAAATATTTTTCTATCAAGGAGGGAGATCTTCATTCATCCATCAAGCTTCATTCTTCTCTCTCTTCCCCAATCAAACATTGTGGTGAATTTCAACATCTACTACATGAGGTTGATTCCTAAATAGGGGTGTTATAGAAGAAAATCCAACCTTACAATATACATATCCTAATCAAGTCAACCATATTAAATCTCCATTTCCTTCCTCAATTCTTCCTCTAATAAAAAATATTCAAGCTAATAATTGGGGAACATTAGACTTCAAGACAACTTTCCATAACAAAGACAAAAGTCTTGAACTTGAGAATGAAACACCTTCATTTGACAAATGTACGGATATTTATTGAGTCTCTTTAAATTTTAATCTCATTCCACTTAAAATTGGTTATTATCTTACTAATATATCAAACCTTCCTGATGGACATGATATAGGGTGTGTACAACAAAATCTTTGAAAATCATGAGAAATCTACATCACATTTTTCAAAATAAACTCTAGGTTTCCAATCTTCCCATTGGTCCAATAAATATATAAAATTTTCTCCTAAGCTCTCATCATAATGAGAGAATTTTTTGTTGGATCTTCTTAAGGACAACTTTATTATTCTTCTTTTTAAAAACAAATGAAAAAATAGCAAACATAAACAAGACAATTCTTCCATTTGTATGTATCATCAAATTCATGGCCATAAGATTAATGAATGTTATGATTTGAAGTGTAAAATTCAAGAATTCATTGAATTTGATATGCTTAAAATGACAAGAAATAATGAATGACACCTTTTTCATGATCATTCTAAATAACATCTATGATCCTATTATGTTGCTCCTCATTATTGTCATTCCTAGCCTATCCTTTGAGGGCTCATTGTCATTTATGGTGATGCAATTTTAGGTGTTATCATAATTTGTGAGAAACATAATAGTCCTTATTCCTTGTCTCCTGACTTGAGTGGAAAGGGTACTATTTCACTCTCTTGTTCATCTCAAGGACCCATTTTTCTCCCTTTATAGACTCGTTTCTTTTATAACATGACATCCTTGTATGCATTTTTTATTTTACATAAGGATGTTCTCTTTTTTGGGAGATTGACATCCCAAGTTTCAACCTTATTCTTTCTTGAAAGCACATGTATATTATAAATAAATAAAAAACACTTAGGAAGTATAATATGTCATCCTCTATCTAGTATCCCCTTACCTAGAAATAGGGAAGGTGTGTATATCTCTTGTGGACTTGTTTCTTTTATGTTATGATTTCGTTTCTTGAGTGAATTTGTTGTTTTAATGCAAGGATGATCTCTTTTTCTAGATATTTGTATCCAAAGTTGTAACCTTAAGCTTTCTTGAAAGTGCATGTTTATTATAGAAGATATATCATTTAGAGTATATATTGGGTTATCTTTTTCCTTGTCTTCTTGCTTGAGGGGAAAGGTCTTTCTAGCTCATCTTTTTTTCCTTTCAAGGGATCCAATATCTCTTTGGTGATCATCTCTTTTATACTATGATGTTCTCCCATGTATGGAATTTTTGTTTAGTATATTTATCCTTTATGAGATTGATATCATTACAATTTATTCCTTACTTGAAGTCTGTGTATTGTATAATTAGGTTTACCACTAAGTTGGCATAATGTGGCATCCTTAGTTATCCTATCTTCATGGATCTATATTAGTTTATGATGGTACATCCTTTTTGGTATGAGATACTTTGTTTCATGCAAGATAATTACATCTTTTATTAACAATATTTTTGATGCCTCAAAGGGGATTCCTATCACAAGATATCCCTCCATCATTCATCTCTTTCCTTGATGAATTTCTTACTTTATAATATGATGTCTTTTCTAGTGTAAATCTATTTGTCTTACATTAGGAGTTTTCTCTGGTTTGCAACTTATTTTGTTTGGAATCATGTATCTATTATAAAGTAACTATCAATGGGGATGCATCACATATTTTATCCTTCCTTCACACTTGGGGGGGCAAGGTTTCATTTTTTTTCCTGTCTCTTTTTTCTAAGGATCTATGTTCCTTTGTATAGTGGCATTTTTTTATCACGTGACATTATTTTTCCTATTAAGAATTGTTCATTTTGATTCAAGAATCTCCCTTATGAAAGAGGCATGTGTCCTTGATCACAAACTCTTCTTTATTTGTAAGAATATGTTCATCATAAATGAATTACCTTACTTTGGGTTTTAAAGTATGTCATTCTTCATCAATAATCCCTTTTTCACCTAGTAGAAGGGGGCTAAAAGGGTGCATCTTTTTCTCTTCCCCTCTTTGTCTTGAAGAGATTATCATTGTTCAAGAAGTCCTTTTAAAGGTAGATGTCTTGTAACCAAGGTCTCTTCATTTCAAGGGTCTCTTTCCACATGAAGATTATCCTATCATGATTATCAATTTTCTTAGCTCACAAGAGTCATCCCTCTTGGCTAAGATTATGGAATACATTGTTTCTTTAAGGATATCCTCTTATTGTTGGAAGTAAGTATCCTTGATTCTCTTTCCTTATGATGTCACCTATGTTTCCATCATAAGGAGGGGGGCATACATGGCCTCAATTGTATAGTATATGTAGAATTTTGTTTATGGATCTATGAGACTGATCCCTAAGCCACCTCTATGCACAAAACATTTTAAAGCCACCCATGTGCACAAATTTTTTTAACCCGCCCTATGTGCAAAAAAATTTCAAATCTACCATCGTGCACACATTTTTAAAGTGGAATTGACTAGCATAGCATAGTTTTCTATCCCATCAATTCTCCTTCCTTGTATCCCTTTCTCTCTTCTTCTCCCATGGATCACCTAGCATAACATAGTTTTCTATCATGTCATATTGGTGGCCTCTCTCCTCTTTACATGATCTGATGGCTATGCTAGTAGGTTAGATCATGGAGTTTTTATCATATTTTTTGATGCCCTTACCCTTTATATGTGATCACTTATGGTCTTGCAATAGTCTTCCATACATGATATTAGTGGATGAGACATTTCTGGTTGAGGTCGCTTCTACTAATTGATTTGGGATCTTATTTTTTGTAATAACCCCTTTTGTGTGTTGTATTTTTTGTCTTTTTTTTCCTTTCATTTTTTTTGTGCCCTTATACATGTATGTGGAGTTAAGATCCTTTGTTTGGGGCTAATGTCCTTAAACATGGTGATGTATTATCTCTTGTGCAATTCACCCATGATCATCTCTCTTTCATCATTCTTGTTCTCTTCTATCTCTTCATTTACCATGAGCATGATCTTGTCTCATACTCCTGCTAAAGTGGGGGCTAAATGTATCTTCCTAAAAAGTAAGCATTTGACTTGTGCTCATTTTGGGACCATTTTGTGCCTACTTTAGTGTGTTTCCTATGGTAGGATCTCATATTACACTTAATTACATACTTAATTCAAATATGATTCCCCCTCCCCCTTCAATCTCTCTTTAACTCAAGGTTGGCTCTCACTTCTGAGCACAATTTTCCTATTTTCCATCCAATACCATAATTAATTTCCTCACCTAGGACCCATTCATTTAATTTTAGATTTCAAGATTTGTCTTGATCTCATGGAAACCTGCATTTTCTTCCCCCATTTTTTATCACTTTCCCTAACATCCCAACAAAATTTGAGTTATTTTACTAATAACAAGTCAACCTTTCAACTTGTCCCTAGGGTAGAAGTTGAGATATCAACTTGTTCTTAGGGCACGAGTCAAGAGTTGACTTGTCCTTGGATTTTTGAGCCCAGATTTGGCCCAGGGCCCGATGGAAGGTTTTCCCTCTGAGGTTTAGATTTGTGATCTTCCTTGATCTAATTTGAGCCTTGAAATAAGTATAAAAGGACATCCTCTCCCCTAATTTGTCTTCAAGCATTCATATGCAAACCAGATCTATCTTATACATGCAAGCACATAAGCATTCAAGCAATCAAATGCAAGGAATCCTTAAAGAGCCATCAAGCATCAAAGTCTTAATCCTTCTCATGCAATAAAGGTGTTCTCATCCATAGATCTAGCTTCCTTCACCCATTAGAGGCCAAGAACAAGAGTTTTCTATCAAGGAGGGAGATCTTCATACATCTACTACATGAGGTTTTTGTCATAAATTATTATTTTTTGGGTTTTTTGTGTTTAGTCAAAGCTATTGCATCAACATACTTTATCATTGTTAAAGAGGTAATTTCATCTACATGGTATGGTATACTTCATTGTCTAGATCTAGCCTCTTCTACATGACAACACACTTTTCATTTACTTTATTTCATTTCAAGGTTGATTCCTAAATAGGGTTTTGACTAAGGAAAACCCCTTTCTTCAACCTTCTTCCCCATTTTTACTATGGGTAGGAATAGGCTATAGAATCATAGTCTCAGATATGAGAAGTACAGGTGCATACACAAGATCCTAGAAAGTTTCATTAGTTTTGGCACTACTAGGAATAAGTCAACTTCT
This sequence comes from Chamaecyparis obtusa, assembly GCA_027943335.1. Lineage (NCBI taxonomy): Eukaryota > Viridiplantae > Streptophyta > Pinopsida > Cupressales > Cupressaceae > Chamaecyparis > Chamaecyparis obtusa. The sequence continues at coordinate 218,062 of BSBK01007075.1, forward strand.
CAACTTTTCCCTAGGTACAATTTGACTTCTTGACTTGCCTTTGGGTATAAGTCAACTTCTAGACTTGTCCCTACACTTTTTTCCTAAAATTTGTAGAGAAAATAGTTATAGGTCTCAGTTTCCTAGATCTGGAGTTACGATTGATTCTGACATTCAGAGGATAATAAAATTCAGATTCAATGTTCAAATATCCTCTGCTTATTTCAAGGTACATTAATTCTTCCCTCTTATTGCACTTACTTTCATAGAGAAGATTTTCTATCAGTTACTTTATCAAATCAAATCTCTATTAAGGAATATACAAACCCCATTAAGCATAGATCTTGCATTGGCACACATCCTTCTTTTGGTTGTTCTAATAAGATTTACTTTGCATGGGTTTTAAATTCCAATGTATGTAGTATTTGGGTTATAGTAGCTCACATCTTACTTCTCCCATCTTCCTTTATACAATCCATATCATGATTTTGTGATTGTATTATTTTATAATCATTTTATTCACATATTTTCCTCTATACAATTTGACTTCTTGACTTGTCTTTGGGTACAAGTCGACTTCTCAACTTGTCCCTACACTTTTTTCCTAAAATTTGTAGAGAAAATAGTTATAGGTGTCAGTTTCCCAAATCTGGAGTTATGGTTGATTTTGACATTCTAACGATATTCAAATTCAATGTTCAAATATCTTCTTCTTATTTCAATGTACATTAATTCCTCCCTTTTATTACACTTAATTTCATAGAGAATATTTTCTATCAGTTACTTTATCAAATCAAATCTCTATTAAGGAATATACAAACCCTATTAAGCATAGATCTTGCATTGGCACACATCCTTCTTTTGGTTGTTCTAATAAGATTTACTTTGCATGGGTTTTAAATTCCAATGCATGTAGTATTTGTTTTATAGTAGCTTACATATTACTTCTCCCATTTTCCTCTATACAATCCATATCATGATTTTGTGATTGTATTATTTTATATTCATTATATGCACATATTTTACTACAAAAGAAAGAGCTTAATATATAGGTCTATTGATTTACTAAATAGTATTTTTTGTATGTTGAAAATGAAATGATATTGATATAATGGTACTTTATTATATTATCTTGATAAGACCTTGAATGGTCTTTAAGAACTAGTTTAGTAAAAAACCTTGTGTGGTCTACAATTAGAAAAAAAATTCTTTTGAAATGATTATGTAATTCTATTTATTTATGATATTTAATACAAAAAAGGGCCTAAACCCTTTTATATTCACTATAAGTAGGAAATAAGGGTCTCAACCATTAAAAATCTATCATAAGGCAAGGAGAAATAGGCCCAAGATACCCAAAAATAGAAAATAAAAAATACAAGCAAAAGAGAAGAATATTTACAACCAAGCTACAAAAAAACAACAAACTAATGAAAGAGTTTGGACCCATGGGATCCCACTTAATCTATACCAAGCCTAGAATGATTTTTCCTCTCACCAAATGTGGGTTTGGAGAAGTGATATAGGAATCCCTTTCTTCCTCCTAAAAATATTCTAAAAGACATTAGCATCCAAATTCTTAAAATAAATGGAAGAAAGGGCTATTCCCCACAAAGATCCACCAACACATGGGGAGAGAGCCATAAAATTTGATGAGATAAAAGGAAATCATACACCTCATAGATAATCTGTAGTTGGTTGGAATCCAAAGGTGGAATGGGATAAGAGGTTTGGAAATAAGGTCCCTAATAGAGTTTGAATAATACATCAAATTCATACCAGAAGCAAAAGACTCATCATATTTAAAGGATTCAAATGATAGATAATCAAGATCATGAATATTTAATTGATATTCATCAGCATCCTTCAACAAAACCCTTATGATGTGAGTGTGGGAAATTTGTAGCCATGTGACTGATGGAGAAACATTGATGGCATTTGAAAGGAAGGTCCTCATAATCAAGAGGTTGAGTCTAAGGTTTATCCCTAATCTTTAAAAACATATCCCAAGGAAGACATTGGAGGTGTTAATATCCATCAAAATGTGGTAAAAAGTAGAGCGCTCCCTATAGGACCTGAAATTGTCAACATTGTAAAAATGACCAATATAGTTGTATATGGTCTCATAACATGATACTCCCAAAACTCCAAAGGGATGTTTGGAATTATAACCCACATTAGTCACATGTTTAATGTCTTAGTAGGAGGTCTTAAGGAATTTAAACAAGGCTTAATTGAAAAAGAGTGCCCCCTAAAGCCCACAATTTAAACCCAACACCTAATTTCTATCCTTGGAAAAGGTAATGAAAAAATTCTAGCACAAGGAAAGACCTCAAACTTACTTTTAACAAGAGGCTACTAGGAATCAAGCACCCAGTTGTGAATATTAGGAAGAGAAGGCCAAATATTGAAGATTCTACACACTAGAACCCTACATTAGTAGAATTCCACATTTTTCACCACATACTGGCCACAAACCATCATCAAAGATAATTTGGTGCAAGAAAGGTTTATTTTTCTCCATGAATAGATGAACAAAACTAGTATCAAGGTAAGTACAAGAAGTTGAGTTCTCTTTTGGGGGACTTTTACACTTAGTGATTTTTTCAAAAAATTGGCTCTATCAAATGGGGTCCCACAAAAATAGAACAAGGTAGAATTCTATTTTGAGGTCTTGAGCCAAAATTAAAATCAGATTTGTGTGTGCTACAGGACCCTATGCCTAGATCCATAGAGTGCTACCCCATTTGGAACAATGTCACGTTCCATATGGCGTCTTGTTTCTTAAATTTATTTAATTTTTTTAACACCAAGGAGCTAATTTTTGAGGAGTGTCACCCCATATTTGAGCATCACCCAACCCCATATCTAAGCATCACCCCACTCCCTTCTTGGCCCCTACAACCTCCACCTAGGCCATTTTTTGGATTTTTTTATTTTCATTAGCATTTTTTATTTTTTATAGTAGTTTTGTTGTTTTTATTAAGAAAATAGTTTTTATATTTGAATTATATTTATTTTTGTTATTTAAATACAAAATAAATTAGGTTGCATATTATCACCATATTTTATTTAAAATTTTCATGTATTTTGTGCATATAGAATTAATTTTTATTAGGTTTTTATTACTTTTTAGTTGTGAAAATGTAGAAACCCTATAAATAGTGATCAAATAACATAAAATAAAAAAATAAAATAAATGAGCAACCTAGAAGACAAACCTTAAATGAATAACTTAGAATAGAAACCCTAAATGAATAACTTACAATAAAAACCCTAAACAAATTTAACATCTAGAATAAAAATTCTATATACTTCAATCATACAAAAAATAAACAAATAACCTCTAGAATAGAAACCCTAAACCCTCAGCCTTTTTCGCATCAAGTATAAACCACTAGTTGACTCTTACCCTCAACCATAAACCATCCATTAGATCTTAAGACCAAAAGCATAAATCCTAGAGGCTCTAGGATCTATATAGTTGAAATTAGGTATATGTTTACCTATATCCTTAATTACTATCCATCTCACCACATCTTCCCCCTAATTACCCTTTATCTCTACCATGTGTCTCTTAACCTCTCCCCATTTTCTCACTCTATTTCTCACATCTCTCTCCCCCTATTTACCCTCTTTCTCACTCTCTCCCCTCCCTCCCCCTCTCACCATCCCATCCCTTCCTCCATCTCACCATATACATCACATATCTCTCTTCTCTCATTTTTATTCCCCCTCTCTCTATCTCTTCACCCCTAATTCTTAACACTAAGGACAACTTAATACATCTAAAACATATTAAACTATCCTAAGGCCCTTTAAGACCACTTACGATGCTTATTGTGTGATCAAAAGGTGATACACTTATATAAACCATTACACTTGAGAGAATCCAGGAGAGAGGAAATCTCAAGAGGCAGTTTATAGATTCCTATCTATGGCATGCAAGAATCTAAATATTATGTGATGCAAGAGCATCTCAGGTCCTTGGCAATCTTATGTCACCAAACAATTTGGAGTTTGTCTATGTTGCTTGATTCCTTCTTTGACTAATTTGGTCAGTAGTTGGTCAGTTTCCTTTGGTTACCAAGTATGGTTGATTATCTCTTGGGCGGTTGGTTGTTTCACTGGTGCTTGGCATTGCTTGTCTGTTGCTTGGTTATCTTGCTCACCAACGGGTTTAGTTTTAGTTTCTATTGAGGCTGACTTGTGCATTTATATTGGGTTGTAGATTTAATGTTGATATCCATCATTGGGAAGCATGTGGTCCCAAATTTGACTATTCCTTCCATTGATTGTGGATCTGAAGGTCGACTCAGTTTAGTAGCTTCTTGTATAAATGTAGTTGTTTGGTTGTAGTTTAGGGAGTTTTTGGTGGATAGGAGTTGGATAGAAAATAGAAGTAGAGATTTTGATAGATCCTCACATGTTTGAGGAATTCTATAAATCATTGTAATATCTAGCCCTAACTGGGAAGGCCTTACAGCCTAGCATGTATCAGTCTATATGATGAATATATTTAAAAGATTTGGCATTCTCTCTCTCACTGTTATTGTTTGTTGCTTACGCATGTGTTGAGTGGGCTTGGATCATTAGGGTGCACCATTGTTTGGCCCCTCTTTCTCCCTACCTTGCATTAGGTGGTATCAGAGTGAGGTTAGATATTGATCTAGGTCTATGAATCTAGGTTTGTAGGTTCCTCTTGAAGCCCTAGTTGATTGTTGTGGGGCAGCAGATTGCATTCTGACCTACAATTGTAGAGGGTTGTCAGGATGGTTCTTGAGAGGTGAGATGTAGATCTAGGATTGGCAGATATGCTAAGGCAGATTTCTGCTAGGTTAGAAGTTGTTGAAATAGCCCAAAGAAGAGGCAAACATCTTGAAGATGTTAGTGATGATGAAGTTGAGGAAGAACAGGTGAATGCAAAACCTGCACCTATTATGGATCAAGGTGAAGAAAGATTTTTGAAGGCTTTGACAAGTCTGAAGTCAACACCACATTTCAATCCTCCTGAGTATGGTGGAAAGCTAGATTCTGATGAATTGGTGGACTAGATCACCGAGATGGAAAAGTATTTTGAGTATGAAAACATTCCTGAAGACAAGAAGGTGAATATTGCAAGCACAAAGTTGAAAAGTCATGCATCCTTATGGTGGGAACATCTACAATTGGATAGGAAGAGGAAAGGCAAAGACAAAATAAAGGTATGGAATAAAATGCTAAACAAATTGAAAGGAAAGTTCTTACCTTGTGATTATCAGATTAACCTAGTTCAGCGAATGCAAAGTTTGAGACAGAAAGATAACTCGGTAAAGGAGTATACTGAGGAATTCTATAGATTAGATATCAGATCTAGACATGATGAAGATGATGTGGAAAGAATTGGTAGATACCTGAATGGTTTGAGAGTTTCCATCCAAGAGGAAATTAGTATGGTCAAGTTGGAGAACATTGAAGAGGCTTATCAATTTTCTTTGAAGGCCAAGGAGATATTGAACAAGAGACATGAGCAAAGACAAAGAGGTCAAGGTGGTAGATTCCCTAGAGGAAGAGGTAGATCTAATGGTGAAAATGGTAGATCTGAAGCAGAAAAGATAAATCTGGACAAAGGCAAGATCGAGTGGAAAGGTGAAAGTTCATCTAGAGGTAAAGGCAGTAACTACCAAGGTGGTTATGGTAGAGGAAGTTTCTGAGGAACTTGTTACAATTGTGGAGAAGAAGGACATAGATCTTTTGAATGTAGGCAAGCTAGTAAGAAGGCTGGTAGTAGTAGAAATGTTTTGGTGCAAGAAGAGTCACCAAATGAACCTGAGAAAGAAAATAACTTGATGGTAAGGAGAGCACTGTGGAATGAAAGTAGGAAGGAAGATCTGGTAAGGAAAGGTTTGTTCAAGACCAGATGTAGAGTTTCTGACAAAGTTTGGAAGGTAATCATTGACAGTGGTAGCTCAGAGAATCTGGCATTTGAAGAGATGGTCACAAAGTTGTAGTTGGAAAGGTTGGTACATCTGAAGCCCTATCATATTTCATGGATCAAAGATGAGCATACACTCCTAGTAAGTGAACAATGTTATGTGAATTTGAAGATTGGAAAGTACTATGATAAGGTATAATGTGATATCATGCCTATGGATTGTTGTCATATTTTGTTGGGTAGACCTTGGAAAAATGATAGGCATACTATATATGATGGGAGATTGCATAAGTATACTATTGTGGCTAATGGAAAGAAACAAATCTTGTACCATTGATGGAAGAATGTGTTAGTAATGTTTGCACATCTGTAAAAGTTTGTTTGATGGAGGGAAGAAAGTTTGTTAACTCTTTGAAGAAGAATGATGTATGTTTTGTTGTGATCCCTAACAAACCAAGTAAGAAAAAAGAGGATAATGTCCCTAAGGAGATTGATAAGTTACTCACTGAGTAGAGTGATATCATTTTGGATAATGTACCTGATGGTTTTCCACCAAAAAGAAGCATTGATCATTGTATAGATCTAATCCCTAGAGCTAGCTTACCGAATAAGGCACCTCATCGGTTGACACCTATCGAGAATAAAGAATTGAATCGACAGATTCAAGAGTTGCTAGAGAAAGGTTTGATCAGAGAAAGTTTGATTCCTTGTGCAGTACCTATTGTATTGGCACTGAAGAAGAATGGAGAATGGAGAATGTGTACTAATTCAAAAGAAATCGATAAGATAACAGTGAAGTATAGGTTTCCTATACCGAGAATGGATGATATAATGGACAGTTTGAATGGAGCAAAGTGTTTCAAAAAGATTGATTTGGAAAGTGGGTATCATCAGATCAGAATTAGAGAAGGTGATGAATGGAAGACTTCTTTCAAGACAAAAGAAGGTTTGTATGAGTGGTTGGTTATGCCTTTTGGTTTAACTAATGCACTGAGTACTTTTATGAGGTTGATGAATGAATTTTTGAAGAAATTCTTGGGAAAGTTTCTGATTGTATATCTTGATGACATTCTAATATTCAGTAAGACCAGAGAAGAACATTTGTTGCATGTTAGACAAGTTTTACAGAGATTGAAAGAGGAAAAGTTGCTGATAAATCTGAAAAATTGTTCATTCATGAAAGAGGAGATTGTGTATTTGGGATTTGTTATTTCAGCTGATGGTTTGAAGATGGATCTTGAAGAGGTTGAAGCTATTTTGAATTGGCCTACACTTGTGAATGCTAGTGAGGTAAGATCATTTCATGGTTTGGAAAGTTTTTACCAAAAGTTCATAAGGAATTTCCCTTCAATTTGTAATGCTATGATTGAAACTATGAGAGGAGACAAAAGAGAATTCAAGTGGACACATGGAGCTGGAAAAAGTTTTGAGACTCTGAAGCAGAAGGTTGTTGAATTACCTATTTTGGCATTACTTGATTTTAGTAAAGTATTTCAAGTAGAATGTAATGCAAGTGGAAGTGGAATTTGAGTTGTGTTGAGTCAAGAAGGTAAACATGTTTCTTTCTTTAGTGAAAAGTTGAATGATGCTAGAAGGAAATATTTTGTGTATGATCAAGAATTCTATGCTATTGTTCAAGCACTGAAGAAATTGAGACCTTATTTGATATTGAGTGAATTTGTGTTGTATATTGATCATAAGGCTTTACAATATTTGGGTAGTCAGAATAAGTTGAATAAGAGACATATGAAATGGGTTGAGTATTTGCAGAGTTACACATTTTTGATAAAGCATAAGAGTGGAGTCACTAACTGAGTTGTTAATGCATTGAGTAGAAGAAGATCTTTGATGACTAAGATGAAAGTTGAAGTTCTTGGTTTTGATGAGATGAGAGACTCTTATGAGTTTGACCCTAATTTTTCTGAGCCATGGAGAAAGTGCAGAGAACCTATTCAAGATCAACAAGACACTAAATGAGATGAATATTTTTTTCAGGAAGGTATGTTGTTTAAAGGTATTCAATTGTGTATACTGAGAGGAATAATGAGAACTAACCTGATAAAGGAGAAACATAGTAGTGGTTTGGCTGGACATTTTGGTATTGATAAAACATGGAATTTGCTTATGGAAAAGTACTTTTGGCCACAATTGCATAAATATGTTCAGAAATTTGTGAAAAGTTGTGGAATTTGTCAAGTTGTAAAAAGAGTAAGTTAGAATACTGGATTATATACACTGATTGTTGTTCCTGAGAAACCTTGGATTGATATCAGTATGGACTTTGTTCTTGGCTTACTGAAGACAGTAAGAGGTAATGATTCAATATTTGTTGTTGTGGATAGATTTTCTAAGATGACACATTTTATACCTTGTAGAAAGACATCAGATGTAGTACATGTAGCATATCTTTTCTTTAAGGAAATTGTTAGATTGCATGGATTATCGAGGAGTATTATCTCTGACCGAAACAGTAAATTTGTTGGATACTTTTGGAAAACCCTTTGGAAGAAATTTGGCATTGAGTTGAAATATAATTCTACATTTCACCCACAAACCGATGGACATACTGAAGTTGTGAATAGAAGTTTGGGAAAGCTTTTGAGATGTTTAGTTGGAGACACACCAAGTAATTGGGATTCTATGTTGGCACAAGCAGAGTTTGCATACAATAATTCAATGAATAGGAATACTAGAAAGACACCATTTGAGATTGTGAATGACACACAATGAAGAGGTATATTTGATTTGAGAGACATTGTTGATGAGAATAAGAAAAGTGTTGAAGGAGTAAAATTTGCTGAGTACATGAAAACATTGCATGAAGATGTGAAGCTGAAGTTGGAAGACAGTAATAAGAAATACAAAGACAGAGCTGATAGATCAAGGAGACATAAAATTTTTGATGTTGGTGATGAAGTGATGGTTCATTTGAAGAAAGATCGATTTCTTGTTGGAACATATGGGAAGCTGAAGATGAAGAAGTTTGGACCTTGCAAGATTTTGAAGAAATTTGACAGTGGAAATGCATATGAAATTGAGTTACCTGATGACATGGACATATCACTGATTTTCAACATTGATGATTTGTATGAGTATCATGAACCTGATGAAGAAATTGAACAGATTTTGAAGGAAAGAGTTGGCAAGATTACTAGAGGAAAATAGTATATGGAATATCTGGTAAAATGGAAGAATAGACCAATGGAAGATAGTTCTTGGATTTCACAGTCTGAGTTGGATGCAGCTCGAACCAGACCTACTAAATGATTTGGAGAATCATTTAAAAATAACCCCAGGTGTCTGATGTAGGAGCATCTCAGGTCCTTGGCAATCCTGTGTCACCAAACAATTTGGAGTTTGTCTATTTTGCCCAATTCCTGCTTTGACTGAGTTGGTCGGTTTCCTTTGGTTACCGAGTATGGTCAGTTATCTCCTAGGCGGTCGGTTGTTTCATTGGCACTCGGTGTTGCTTGTCTAGTTCTCGATTATCTTTCTCACCAACGGGTTTAGTTTTAGTTTTTGTTGTGGCCAACTTGTGCATTTATATTGGGTCATAGATTTAATGTTGATATCCATCATTGGGAATCATGTGGTCCCAAATCTGACCATTCCTTCCATTGATTGTAGATCTGAAGGTTGACTCAATTCGGTAGCTTCTTGTATAAATGTAGTTGTTTTGTTGTAGTTTAGGGAGTTTTTGGTGGATAGGAGTTGGATAGAAGATAAAAGTAGAGATTTTGATAAATCCTCACATGTTTGAGGACTTTTGTAAATCATTGTAATATCTGGCCCTAACCGGGAAGGCCTTACAACCCGGCATGTATTGGTCTATATGATGAATATATTTGAAAGATCTGGCATTCGCTCTCTCACTATTGTTGTTTGTTGCTTCCACATGTGTTGATCGGGCTTGGATCATTAGGGTGCATGATTTTTTGGCCCTCTTGCTCCCTGCCTTGCATCATTATGCATAGTGGATCTCAAATGAACCTCAATAAAAAAAAACCTTGTAAGGTGCACCATAGTTTGGAAGATTCAAAATGATAATGCAAGCATGAGAGATCTATATGAAATGAAAGATCTAAGCTAGAATGAAAATGTGAGAATAAGAAATCAAAGCTATTTTAACAAGATTACAATTCCTCCTAGTTAAGCTATGTGATTTAAGGTAAATGAAATGAGGAAATATTAAGATAAGAATGCAAGAGAATGCTCCAAGGCTGAAAGTAAACAAAATGATAGCATAACACTAAAAATAAGAGAATGATATGAAAGAGTGAGGAGAGAGCCTCCTTTTAAAGAATTTAGAAATGAATGGACGGTCAAGATTAAGAGGCAAAATCCAAGGGTGAAAAATAAACCCTATTTTGACTTTAGGGCACAAGATTCTCAAGAGGAAAAATCAATGGAGATGAATGGTTAGGTAGAAATGAGTGGTGAGGATTAAGAGGCAAAAGAGATTCCACATTTGTCTTTTTCTTTCTTTTTTCAAATTAGGAAATTCTTTTTTATGTGCATACATAGGATAAAGTGGATTTTATTTAATTAAAAGAGGGCATGTTATTTTAATCAAATAAAGCTTAAGATAAAGTGGTCAAACTTTAGGATATCATCAAATAAATGATAAAGTAGTGATTTGATCAAGATATAATAAATTAAATTAATATGCAAGATTGATTAAGCATAAGATTTAGTCTAGTATTTTAAATTTTAATGTTAGAGTGGAGCTCAAGGTTTATTAGACCATTTTTGGGTGATTACATTTTCCCCTTTTTGACTAATGTGTGAGCGATCTGGGAACACATTGATTCAAAAAATAGATGATGTCATGGTAAGTGATAGAGATCTGAATTTGAACTTGATTGAACGAAGCATAGGGAGACAACTAATCTCGAACTTGATCGAACAAGGACTTGCAAAGGGTAGACAAGAGAGATCTAACTTCAAACTTAATCGAACAAAGTAGAGAAAGATAAGATAGAAGAATCAATTTGTATCTTTAAGAGATAGATGATAGATTATTCATGCCCCCTCAAGATCAAAAATGAATTGAGCTAGAGGATTTGCAAAAATGCGATTGATTTGATCAAAATCAAGATAAGGTAAGGTTCCAGATGATCAATTAAGCATATAAGACCAAGTTTGACCACCAAGTGATGGAAATTTTCCCCAATTTGAATAAGGTTGACTAGAAAGGTATAGCATTAGCATTAGGTTGAAACTAGAAGAAGGGATGATGAGATGATGATGCAGGAGAGGAAATGGTGATTGCCTCAAAAGATCGAAGGGATTATCCTCAAAAGGTTAGCCAACTATGCGTAGGAGAGAATAAATTTAAAACATGATTTTGATGATCAAGATGAAGCTATATTTCAATTTTGATCTCGAAAATGGGTCCAGAATGTCTAAATTAGGTAAGGGTACAATTTTCATAGAAATTTGAGACTTTGAAAAATTAGGTCAAAATGCTATATAAGGGTCATTTTCAAATCATTTGTGCATTTGTCTTCTAGTGAATCCAAAGTGAGAGATAGCATTCCTAATGGAAGATAGGTGAGTACCCATTGACCAACACTATTTCAAGCTTATCCGGTTGCACAACCAACCTCAAGGGTATCCCCAAGTGGTAAGTACCCCAAAAAAATTCTTATTTCACTTCATTTATGTCTATTTCAGAAAGTTTTTCAATATTTATTGAATATTTCTGCATGAAAATTTTAAGTTTTGCACGGTTTTACTAAGAAATGGCATATGACACTTCGCACAACCTTGAAGTGTCGCATGCCTTTTTAATGAAGTATTGTATGAGATATACCCATTGGTCATACGATATGGTATGAAATATCACACCATGATAAAGCATCACACTAGTATGTGATGAAGTATCATACAAAATTGAAGTTAACTATTGAAATATCATTTACCATTTTTTGAGTTTCTGACTGCTTAGAGATTTGACTAGGAGTACTTGGATTTGTTGTTAATTATTTGTTGATGCTTGTAGTCACTTTCTAACATATCTATGACATATTTTGATGCATTTCTACTTGTGTTTGTGATGTAGCATCAATTTACAAATTTGGCTATATGAGCACCTGACCCAGTAGGCCTTTGCTTAGTTCCTCATTTTTTTGTTGATTAGAGAGGCACTTTGGACTCTATGACCCTTGGTGAGTTATTGTAGATGCCCTATATTTGAGAAAACCATGGATTATTGACCGTACTTGTTGAGAGATTTCACTCAAAGCATAATACCTTTCACCTGCCCACTAGAGAGGTCATGGTGACACTAGAGGATGTATCGTACTCTTTGCATTCCTTGTCATGGAGAGCCAGTAAGTATCCTTGATAATTTTGGATTCTTGATTAAGTCATATGTTATGCTCACTATCATCGATGTTGATACTGATATCCAAATTTGATCTTGTAGATATATTTTGATCAGTCACGTGCAGATGGGATCACAACCATGCAGGTTATGTTTGGAGATTTTACCATCCTTGTCTGCACCATCCTCTAGGAGAAGATGATGGATAGCTACAATGAGGAGTACCACTTCACATGCATTCTTTTTTCTTTAATTGGGCATATCCTGGGTGCTGACAGGAGTTAGAGAGGCTTCTAGTGTGGTTGGGGCAAATTGGTTATGGATTTATTATCTTGCCCAAGATGAATGGCATGGGGACCCTCTGTTCTAGCACACATGTATTATGAGCTTCATGATATAGTCTATAAGGAGGGGAAGATATAGTCAATAGGGGCCATTCTTGCATAGTTATGGGCATGGGAGCACATTATCATGATCTATCTAAGCGTACATCCCAAATAGAGGGGGTGACCCTATATTTACAAGTATTCAAGTTTTATATAGAAAACCCATGTGGGAGACACTCCATAATGGTGACAATATTTAGATGATCTTCATTGTATTGTATGGCATCCATATATTGAGTGTGAGCAGTGGGAAGAGGCTAGGGAGGAGTTTTCATACATGTTTTATAGCAGGTCACTACTAGGAAGACACTCATACATAGTTGAAATATTTGTGATCAGCAGAGTGTGGTGCTAGTTTCGTAGGGTATAGGGCGTCAGCACTAAGACCACCGATTATGCTTGATACATGGAGGAGAAGGACCTTGGATGGGGTGCTATAATGAGGTATGATATATGTTTATATGATACACAACAACTCCAAAGGGTAGTACCCGATCTTCTCCCTAGTATCACAGATGCAGGGGCAACTCAAACTAGAGGAGGTGGATTCAAGAGCACCCATACCCCATATTTACAATGCTGATAGACTTGAGACCTGGAGTTGGAGGGGACATAGGTGATGAGGGTGGTGATGGGGGTGGCAGAGGGAGGATAGGAGGAGGCAACACTAGAAGGTCCAGAGGTGATGCCCCTTATAGCAGATGACCATCCAGATCTAGGTCCTAGGGTATGGCAGTGGCTATGGATATAGATGAGCCTAAGGAGCACCTAGTGAAGAGGCCATAGATAGATTGGGGGAGTATGGTAGAGGATAGACCTGCCATATAGCTAGAGCAAAGGACACATGTCGATGATGGGCTAGCACAGAGGTTCACTGTACTGGAGGAAGAATTACAATAATCACATATTATGATAGCCATGAGGGACCAAAAACATCTTGATGATAGGGCCTATATCTAGAATCTCATGTAGGAAAGAGACCAGGTGTGGTAGGAGGCACATCAACATGGGGCCAGAGCAGCCTATTACTATGTAGCCTATATTACTATGCTATCTAGGATTCAGAGAGTACTAAACTAATCACATAGAGAAGGTAGATCAGAGGGTGCAATATAGGAACTGGATAAGACCCAGGCTCATCCACTAGCTCCACCTGCTCAGGAGGGTGGAAGCCAATCTTAGTTTGTATTAGGGCTTCCCATCTACCATTTTTTACTCAAGATTTTGATCTCATAATTTTACTCAGACTGGTCTGTTTATACACACACACACACACACTCACAGATATATATATATATATATATATATATATATATATATATATATATATATATATATATATATATATATATATATATATATGAGATACCTAATTTTGTTAATGTATTATGTACTTGTCTCATTTCCTTTATGCTCATGGATGTATCTTTACTTTCTACACATGTGTCTTATGATATTGATTATGTACTCATGCCTTCTACTTTATTACTTGTAATGTGATGCTCGCATAGTTGTAGATTCTTTATGCTCTGATATATGTAATGTACTTCATGATTTGAAACATAATCCTTTGAGTAGATTAGATATGATGATATGATTAACCCCTTGTGATAATAGGGAAGGGCGAAAGAGTGAAAGATCAAAGAGGCATAGAAGAAAGGAAGATACACAAATGAGCGTAGCTAACTAACCACCCAATAGTGATGAAGGAGACTCTCTCCAAACTCGAATCCAACTAAGAATGCTCCTAAGAAATGCAAGCTACCATGAAAATGTAGAGTGTGATTTGCAAGGGTTAATAGGTCCTTGTTTTTAATCATTGAGTCTTATGAAGGGACATCACAAGATCATACAACCATCACTAGTGCGACCGAAAATATGAAGATACGAATATGATCTATATCAGATAGAAGGTAGGAAATACATGTAAGCATCAAGACATAAATGTCAAGATGACCTGAACACAATTTCCAAGTTAATGTTGCAAGATTATACCAGTATCAAGACATAAGTGTCAAGATAACCATGAGTACGGTCTTGCAAGAGAAAACACAATGTAATAGTCAAGGATAAAGCTCTAAGTCTCCTAAGTGTCCAAGGGGTCAAAAAAAGAGACACCTAGGATCATTAAATTGATACCCATAGGTAGAAATAAAAAATATGCCCCATGCCCCCAGTCCTCTAGTCATAACATCATGGAGAGACTAAGGAGGTAACACTCAATGAAAATCATCAGTCAAACAACACACAAAGAAAAGAAGTCATAACATGTCTCAGTTGTTTCATTTTAGGTGCTTTGTGAAAAGAAAAAGATAATCATTGACTTGATAGGACTCATGCTTATAAGTGAGAAATATCTTACAATTCTAGACTGTGAACAAAACATAGACTCAGGATAGCATATCTGATAATTGTTGAGAAACAATTGATGTCAAAGGGTAGTGTTGAGAAACACTGGATATCAAAGGAGTAGTGTTGAGAAACAATATTTAGGTTGAGTCATTAAAATACACCATCTCACATCAAAGGAAAGATACAGTTCATACCCCTAGTCTTAAACAAAGTCCAATTCCAAACCAAGGAGATGGAAGATAGAGGTTGAAAAGGTTGGGAGTGGAAAGTGATAAGCGCATGGGTCTCAAGTAGTGCCCATTTCTAGGTTTTCACCACTTGGAAGATTATTTGTTTTTTCTACTAAGGTGCCTCTTTCTAGGTTTTCACCAGGGCACAAATTTTCTTTTTTCAATTTTTTTCAATTTTTCATTTTTTGCCTTTTTTTTGCATCAAAGCACTTGTTTGCTAGGTTTTCACAAAGATGATAATTTTTTCAAGACTTTTTCTACTTTTTAAGAAATTTTTAGCATCATATATCAATTTTAATATTTTTTTGAGACATTAAGATATGTACAAAGCTCTTGTAGCATCATCTTTTTTTGCATCAAAGCACCTGTTTGCTAGGTTTTCACAAAGATGATAATTTTTTCAAGACTTTTTCTACTTTTTTAGAAATTTTTAGCATCATATATCAATTTTAATATTTTTTCGGGACATTAAGATATGTACAAAGCTCTTGTAGCATCATCTGTTTTTGCATCAAAGCACCTGTTTGCTAGGTTTTCACAAAGATGATAATTTTTCAAGACTTTTTCTACTTTTTTAGAAATTTTTAGCATCATATATCAATTTTAATATTTTTTTGGGACATTAAGACATGTACAAAGCTCTTGTAGCATCATGCATAGAAATTCATCAAATCAATGGTGTTGATAGGCTCAGAGAGTTGTTCTCCCTCTGGTGTATAAATTTGATAAGCACCGGATCCAAAAGCAACAATAACTATGTAGGGATCCAACTAGTTCGGTTCAAATTTTCCTTTATGTGCTCTATTCTATTGATTCTTGGGATTCTCTCTTAAGATGAGATCTCCAACCTAAAATTCTCTAGAATGAACCTTTTTGTTGTAACCCTATGACATCCTTTTTTGATATACTCTCATGTGATCAAATGCATCTTTTATGTGATCATCTAGAAGTTCTAATTCCTGAATCCGCATGATTCTATAGTCATCATCAGTGATAAGACCTCTCAATGAAACTCTTAGGGAAGGTATATCAACCTCAAGAGGCAAGACAACTTCATATCCATAAACATGTGCAAAGGGCGTAGCTCTAGTAGGTGTTTGAGTGCTAGTTCTATAAGCCCATAATGTAGGATTAATCTATAAGTGCCAATCTCTTCCTATCTTAGTCACTGTCCTATGTAAGATTTTTAGTAGTGTCTTGTTAGAATATTTTTTTTGGCCATTACCTTGAGGGTAGTAGATCGAAGACCATTTTTGTTTAATCTTGAAATTTTAACATAACTATTTGAGATCCTTATTTTTGAACTGTCATCCATTATCAGTAACTATGGAGGAAGGTATGTCGTAGCGATAAATGATGTGATTAAGGATTAACATAGATACTTTCTTTCTTGTATAAAATGAAAGAGGAACAACCTCAACCCATTTTGTGAAGTATTCTATTGTAGTAATGATGAATTTATGCCCACTAGATGAGTTAGGGTAAATCTGTCCCACCAAGTCAAAAACCCAGTGCTGAAAAGGCTAATGTGTAATTGAAGGAATAAGTTTTCATCCTAGAACATGAATCAAGATCCCATGTATTTGAAATTTCTTGCAAGACTTGGCATAGCGCATGACATATGTCTGCATAGTAGGCCAATAGTAACAAGCCCTTAGTAATTTTCAAGCTAATGCAAGACCATTAGAGTCACACCCACATACGCCATCATGGACTTTAGCTAATGCATGTTTAGACTCATCTTTCTCTAAGCACATAAGAAGTGTTCTATCTAAGCCCATCCTAAACAAATCACCAGAGATGATGGTATAACATGAAACATTGAAAATGAGTTGTCTTTTCTCATTGTGGATTAAGTTATCAAGAATTATTTGGTCATATAGATAGGATTATATTTTAGCATAGCGACAGGAGTCATGGCTAATTATAGTTCAAATCACATGATTTTTAGGGGATTCATAGGTAGGGTAATGTATTTCTTCCACTAGGAATTGAAATCTTGATTCATGTTCTTCTAGTTGTAGGATAGAAGCCAAGGTGGCCATAGCATTAGCCACCCTATTTTCAGCCCTAGGAATGTGCTGAGATGTGACAAAGGAGAAGTATCTTTTTAGGTCATCAATCATCTTCTTGTAGGGGATCAATTTTTCATATTTTGTTTGATAGTCATTATTAGTTTGATTGATGACAAGATGGGAGTCTCCAAAGATATGTAGTTCAAAAATCCTCCATTCAATAGCCAACTTAACTCCATTCATCAAAGCCTCATACTTTTCTATGTTGTTTATGCAAGGAAACAACAACTTATATGACTTTGGAATGGTGTAACCATGAGGTGTGATAAATTGAATTCCAACTCTAGCACCATTCTATGTGTGAGATCCATCAAAGAATATTTTCCAGGTGCGTTTAGTCACATACATGATGGATGTATGAGGAAAGTCAATCTGCATAGGAGTATCATCTGGTAAAGGAAATTCAGCTATTTGATCAACAATTGTCTATCCTTTTATAGATTTATGATTAACATACTATATGTCAAATTTAGAGAGAATCATCATCCATTTTTCTAGTCAACTAGTAAGAGTGGCTTTGCCTAATAAGTGTTTTAGAGGATCAAGTTTTTCCAGAAGCTATGTAGTATGGGCTAGCATGTAATGTCTAAGTTTTGGAGATGCTAATACCACAACAAGGAAAGATTTCTCAATATTATTGTAATTGATCTCATAGGAAAACAATGTTTTTTTTATATAGTATATGACTCTTTATTTTCCATGTTCATCTTGTTGTGCTAGTAATGCCCCCAAAGATGTGGTTGTAGATGAGATATAGAGAATAAGAGGTTTCCTTTGGATAGGAGGCATTAATATTGGAGCTTTAGTCAAATATTATTTGATCCCTTGTGTAGATTTTTCTTAAAAGGTTGAGCTTTTTTAGCAAGTTGAGATATAAACCTCCCGATAGCCTAAAAGTTTCCTTCTAGACTCCTTAGTTGACTTATATTCATGGGAGGTGGTATTTACATTATAGCTTGAACCTTCTTTGGGTCAACCTCAATTCCTTTTGCTGAAATGATATATCCAAGTAGTTTTTATGAGGTGACACTAAAACAACATTTCTTTGGATCTAAACTGAGTTGAAATTGTTCCATCCTATCTAATATCAAACTCAAATCTTCAATATGTGTATTCCTCCTTTTATACTTAGCCAAGGTATCATCTACATAATCTTCCATGTTTTTATACATCATGTCATGAAATATTGTGGCCATATCCCTTTGATAAGTAGCTCCTACATTTTTTAATCCAAATGGCATGATGTTCCAACAAAAGGTTCCCCATGCACATGTGAAGGAATTATTTTCTTGGTCTTAAGGAGCTACCTTGATCTGATTATATCCTAAGAATACATCCATAAGATAGTACATTTCATAACCCACAATCATATCCACTACTAGGTCCATGTTAGGAAGTGGAAAGTCATCCTTTGAGAATGCCTTACTAAGATCTTGGAAGTTTGTGCATACATGAATGAATTTTTCATGTTTAGAAATAGGTACAATGTTTGAGATCCATTCGGCATAGTCAATAGCCCTTATGAATTCAACACTTAGAAGGTTTTCTAGTTTTGATTTAACCAAAAGAGCTATATGTGGATGCATCTTTCATAATTTTTATTTTACTGGCTTGATACTAGGAGCTATAGATAGATGATGCATAATAAGATTAGTGTCAAGCCCTCGTATGTCTGCATATGTCCAAGAAAAATTTATCTTCTTCTCTTTGAAGAATTCAGTGAATTGTTGTTTCTCATTTGTTGACAAAGATTGAGCTAGATGTATGAATTGAGGTGCTTCAGTCGTCCCAAGATTTATAACCTCTGTGGTTTCTATCAAGATTGAAGATATTTCCTTAAAGTAACTAGGAAGACTAACAAGTACCTAATCCTTAGGTGCCTCAAAGATATTTTCACCCTCAAATATGTGTTTTATTTTTACTTTTTTTTGGCTCTAACACCACCACAAAGTGGTTTTAACCATCAAAGAACCTATCCTTTTTCATTTTTATTTTTATTTTGTGACTAAGGTACTTCATATTTGTCTCAATCATATTTTTTTCTGGTTCACTGGTGGAAGAAACTAGAGGTTCAATGGAATTAAGGTAACGAGCAATTTCATAGTCATTTTGAAAGGAAGGTAATCTAGGTTGTTGGTTTTGTTGCGACCAATCAATGAGGTTGGGGTATGTGAGTGGGAGGGAAGGGATGGGTTCCAAAGTATTGATATGTGGGGAATCATCTCCAAGGACAACATATTCAGAGCTTATAGGGTCTCCTTTGAAATTAACTATATCGAAATAATTCCTAGCATAGTCAACTTGATCAACAAAAGTGGTATGTAAGTTCAACTCATCAATTCCTATAGATGACTCATCTACCACCTCTATTTGGTTAGCATACGTATGAACCAAATCTATCCCCAATTCCATTGACTCAACTAAGAGAGAATCCTATTCAGGTTCTTGTAATTCAACATCTATATCTCTTTGTAGTAGTCGTGTCATGTTTTTGTGAATGCACTCCCTATTAGGATCTTCAACTTTTGATTCTTTTCTATTGGGGGATGTAGAAGTTTCATCATCATGTTCAAGTGGAGATCCTTCTTCATTCAAAATAATGGTGGTATAAGGAACAAAGATCTCCTCATCTTGATAAAAAATAGGAAAAGTTTCTTCTTTGGATTCATTGTTATCAAGAGATAGGTCAAAAACTAGTCACGCATTAGAAAATAATTGTCTAGTCTTATCCTTATATTTTCTCCCATTAGAATGACTCATAGGCTCAACAAGAGAATGTTTCTTATCACTTAAAGGACCATGACTGAGATAACCCATTTTAACTAGGAATTCATATCCTTTCCCATACTTTTTAGGAGACACTATAGTAGTAACCACAACCTCTTCAGGTTCTTTTCCTTTATAGACCCATTCTCTAATAGCTTATTCTTCTCTTTCATCTTCTAAAAGTATTGAGGATTAAAAAAAGTACCATATAATGTCATGGAAGAATATGAGGTATTTTTACCTTTTGTGATGAACTACAACTGATTTAGAACCTGAATGGAGAATCTATAATTCAAGATTACTAAGGAGTTGCTGATTAGATATGCAAGATGATTAAATCAGTATTATGTTGTCATTGATGTCAACTAGCTTGACAATACTTATCTTGTAAGTTACTATATCGACACATCTAAAGAAAGGAGAAAGAGATGAAGAACATAAATATCTACATGAGGAAGATCTATATATCAGATGAGGATAAGGAATACACTGAGTAACTTGTTGATGAGTCTATGACTTGATGAAATTGACTTTATTATGTTGCATTCATCTATGATGAAGAATAGAGCTGAATGACACAAAGTAGTGTTGTTGGTAAATAAAGCATTCTAGTATACACCGATGGAATGTAGTGTATACCGAGCATAGTGTTAATCGAGCTTGTGTTCACCGATGCATTTCTTTGTTAACTAAGCAAAATAGAAAGGAATTAAATGATCAGTTTAGCTAATAAAGTGATGAGTTGTAAAGTGTATGAAATTGAGGTAACAAATAAGGTTTGTTGTGAAGATTGATAGCTAACATAAATCAAGAAGGATCTAATGGAGCAGATTGAAACATGTTACTGACACATCAACCGAGGAAGCTTAAAGTGGAAAAATCTATGAATATGATTAAGCAGACAAATCTAATGGAGGAAAAGAAAATGATTTACTCGTCTATATAAGAGACATTGGTTTCATTGTTGAACGAAGCTGAAAGAAGAAGATACTGTAGAATTATCATGTGAACAAGTTTTCATGCATTCTGATCATACTGGTTAATAAGAACCAAGCTACAAAACAATTACCGAGCTACACAGAGTAATTACTGATGAACAATAAGTTGATATAATATTGAATCTGAAGTGGTATATTGATCAGAAAGATTTGAATGAGCTGAACATTGATCTATAAACTACAATTGAAGTTGTTTCAAGGCAGATCATCTACTATTACATATTTAACCATTGTACACAGTCAAATATCTTAACCGAGTGGACTATGAAAGTCTTTTGATGTTTCATTCATAGAGTGAACATTGTTATCCTATCAACCCTAGAGTGACTGCTGGTTGGATGATAACTTCTAGTCTAAAATCCTCTAACAAGGTCACACCTAACAGTGTATTTGTAACCTTTAATAGGGTTGGGTCTTCACCGACCTCACTTTAGAAGAGTGAACAATTTTGGGTTGCTGGTCCCAGGTGGTTTTTCCCTTCATAGGGTTTCCATGTTAAATCTCTTTTGTTATGTGTTCATTTTGATATTTATTTGTTATCATAATTTGCATATTACATGTTAGATTTGATTGGTAACTATTATAAAGTTTAGACTGACAATCGGTAAAAACACAGACAGTGAAAGTATTTTATGTTTACCGAGTAGCAAAAGTTGAAGAATTGTCTTGGATTATACATTTTGTTTTGGGACACTAGATAACTGATTCACCTCCCTCTTAGTTATTCTAACAATTGGTATCAGAGCTATGGTTGCTTAGAATAGAATTTTAAGGACTTCAGCAAAAAGGTCTCAAGATGTATAAGAGGGAAGTGCCAAAGCTAAACAAAGAGAACTTCACAGTATGGCAAAGCTAGATGAAGTTGCACATATCTGGAATTGGGAATTTTGCACTAGAACTGATGGAGAATGGCTACATTGAATGGACACCAGGTCCCCTGACACTGGATCAACTAAAGGATAGGCATGAACACAATATTACTATGATGGAACTTGTTGCTACCTGTACCGATGTCGAATTTGAAGACATTAAGGGATGTACAACTACCAAAGCCATATGGGATAAACTGACTCGAATATACAGTGGAGATAGGAATGTTAAGAGAGCTAGAGCAGAAAGCCTAAGAGGTTGATTTGATGATATGAAGATGAAAGAAGGTGAGAACATTGTGCAATACACAAATAGACTAAAATAGGTAGTACATGCTATTAGATCATCCAATGGAGTTATTGACAATGAAACAGTGATAAGAAAGATTCTCAGAACTTTGCTACCAGTTTATGTGATCAGGATCTCTATAATTCATGAAACAAGGGCTACATCCAACCTTACTCTTGACACAATGATCAGTAAGCTTACAACCTATGAATTGAATAACTTTGACAATAGTGTTGTACCTTTTGTTGAATCCACTTTCATGTCCTCTTTGAAGGTTAGTAAGTCTAGTAGCAAGAATGATAAGAATAATGATAGTGATAGTAATACCGATGATGAGCTTGATGAGCTTGAAGCTCTTATGGCCAGAAGATTGCCCAAAGGTAAGGGAAGGTATAGAGGCAAGCTACCCTTAGCATGTTTTAATTGTAAAGAAGTTGGCCATATTGCTGCTAGATGTCCAAATAAGAAAGATGATGATAGATCCAAAGACCGATCCGAAGGAAGCTATGGGAGAAGAGTCAATAGAGGCTACCAACACAACAACATAGACAACTGAGATAGATATGAAAAAGGGAAAAAGGTATGTTACATAGCTGAAGAATTTGAATCTGAATCTGACACTGATGATGATGTAGAAGTAGTATTTGTTGCTATGAAAGATGATTTAGAGGAAGAAGAGAAACATGAAGAAATAAAACTGATCTCTAAAGTAAGCAGAAATGATACATGGATCATAGATAGTGGTTGTACACATCATATGACTGGTGATATAGAGAAATTTGATCTACTTGATGAATATGATGGAGGATCTATTAGAATGGGAAATGATGCACCTTGTATGATGAGAGGTAAAGGTTCACTAATGATTCATGATAGAATAAAATGTGAAAATGCATATTGGGTAGATGGGCTGATCTATAATTTGTTAAGTGTGGCACAACTGAATAACTCAGGCCACCGACTTGCTTTTGAGAGCAAAAAGGTGAGAATCTATGATAATGGAGGAAGACTTGTTAGAACTGGTACACAATCCAAAGGTAATCTATTTTATCTTGATATTGATCAGTCTTCTTGTTTATTAATGAAGGATGAAGATGCATGGTTGTGGCATAAGAGGTTATGTCATGTGAATTTTGATAACATGATCAAGATTAGTAAGAAGAAAAGAGTTAGAGGGTTGCCTAACTTGTGCCATGAATGTGGTCCTATGAGAACTCAGAGCTATTATGGTGATAGATATTTTATTTTTTTGTTGATGACTATACTAGACTGATGACTGTTATGTTCTTAAAAGAGAAACCTGAAACATTTAAGATGTTTAAGTGGTATAAGGAAAAGGTAGAAAAAGAAACTGGAAAAGAATTAAAATGATTAAGATCTGATAAAGGAGGTGAATTTATCTCTGATGAATTTACTAATTTCTATAATGAGCATGGTATTAAGAGACAGGTCTCTGCACCACGAACACCTCAATAGAATGGGATTGCTAAAAGAAGGAACAGGTCAATCATTGATTGTGATAGAACACTGATGATACAAAAGAATGTTGCTTAGACATATTGGAGAGAAGTTGTCAGTACAGCTGTATATGTGCTTAACCGAGTACAACTAAAGAAGGACACCAATCGGACACCTTATGAGCTATGGTTTGGTCACAAACGTACTGTAAGTTATTTCAAGATTTTTGGAAGCAAATGTTTTATTTTGAAAGATGAGGGAAATGGGAAATTTGATTCTAAAGGTGATGAAGGAATATTCTTAGGATATTCTACTAAGAGTAAAGCATACAAATGTCTGAATAAGGTTACAAATAAGATGATTGAAAGTACTAATGTCCATGTTGATGAGTTTGATGATAAGAACATAGAAGAAAGAAAGGAACCAAAAGACTATGGTAGATTCACTTACATTGAACTTCCTGACTATCTACCAAAGTCGTAACCTGTGATAACTGGT
Source organism: Chamaecyparis obtusa (assembly GCA_027943335.1). Lineage (NCBI taxonomy): Eukaryota > Viridiplantae > Streptophyta > Pinopsida > Cupressales > Cupressaceae > Chamaecyparis > Chamaecyparis obtusa. The sequence goes on from BSBK01007075.1 coordinate 242,204, forward strand.
CAACAGGAAAATAACCCCGAGGAATAGGAAAGGGAAACTGACGAACAAGATGGTGCTATTGAGCAAGCACATGAACCTAAACAGGATGAACAAGAAAGAAGAAAATGAGTACTGGCTAGTTTTTTCAGAAGACATCATCCCGAGACACAAATTATTGGAGACAGACAAGCTAGAATGCAGACAAGAAGCAAAACAAGACAAGGTACATGTCTAGTTTGTGAATTTGAACCAAAGAATGTGAAAGTTGCATTAGAGAATGAAGAATGGGTTAATGTATTGAAGGAGGAAATTAAAAAAATAGAGAAAAACAAAACTTGGTCCTTAGTACCCTGACCTAAAGATAAGAATGTTATCGGTACTAAATGGATATTCAGAAACAAACTGAACGAAAATGGTGAAGTGACAAGAAATAAAGTGAGATTGGTATGCAAGGGATATGCACAGGAAGAAGGCATTGAATATGGTGAGACATTTGCACCTGTTGCTAGATTGGAAGGAGTTATAATGCTACTTGCATATGCTACACATAAGAAATTTAAGGTTTATCAAATGGATGTGAAGTCAGCATTTCTGAATGGTATACTTGAAGAAGAGGTCTACATAGAACAACCTGAAGGATTCGTTGATCTAGACAACATAAACATGATATGTAGATTACACAAAGCTTTATATGGTTTGAAGTAAGCACCGAGAGCATGGTATGAAAGGCTGCATACTTACTTGTTAAGTATTAGATTTGTAAGAACTAGTGAAAACAACAATTTGTATATGAAAGGTGATACTGATGACACTATTCTTATTGCTGAAATTTTTGTTGATGATATTATTTTTGGAGGTCAAGATCATGTATGTAAATCTTTTCTGATGACATGAGGAATGAGTTTGAAATGTCGATGTTCAAAGAAATTAAATTCTTTCTTGAATTACAAGTGATTCAGCAAAGTGATGGGATATTCATCACACAGTCCAAGTACATAAAGGAAGTCTTGAAGACATTTGGCATGGAAGATGCTAAACCTATGGGAACACCGATGGCTACTAGAAGTAAATTGACAAAGGAAGTATTTTGCTAATCCTAGAGAATCACACATGATTGCTACTAAAAGGATCTTAAGATACCTAAAAAAGATAGAGGATTATGGATTATGGTATCCTAAGAAAGGTAAGTTTGAGTTGAAGGTTTATACCGATGTTGATTGGGCTGGAAATGTGGATGACAAAAAAAGTACCACCGGAGGAGCATTTTTCTTTAACCTGGACAAGGAAAAAGCAGACTTGAATTTCTCCATCTACAGCTGAAGCAGAGTATGTTGTTGTTGCTACTAATTGCTCAAACATTGCATATATCAGGTAAGTGATGGAAGGAATGAATGAGGTAATCACTGACCTAGTGATTATATACTGTGACAACACAAGTGCTATTAATATTTCAAAGAATCTAGTGATGCACTCTAAGACAAAGCAGATATCAATTAAGTATCACTACTTAAGAGAACAAGTGCAAGAGAAGCAAGTGAAGTTAGAATTTGTTACATCTAAAGAAAAACTTGCAGATATCTTTACAAACCCTCTACCGAAGGAAACATTTGAATACTTGAGGACTAGACTTGGGGTCCGTCCCCTTTCTATCGGTCACTAATGTGATCTGGATGTTGCATCAGCCTAATCTTATCAGATGATCACACATGTTGATGCAGCATAGTTCACACTTTGGATATTGTTCAAGGTTGTGAGTAAGTTTGAAGAACTGAAATAGATTGGGATATCAATATACAAATATACAGAGATTGTATTGGACAACAAAGAGTTACTTAGCTACTACAAGAGTTGATTATTTATTTCTTTCTTTGGCATTGTTTTCAAAGGGAGAGATAAATAATATGAAAAGGAAAGGGAGAGATATGCACCGATGAGAACTATCTAAGGGAGAGAATGACAAAGCTCTATTTTTTTTAATGTTGTTTAGTAACGTAGCTATATACACTTAAAAGAAAATATTTGATAAGCAGGCTACAAATATTAAGGTGATTGTGTATTTAATTAAATCACTTTAATAGACAATCACCTTAATAAATTTGCTACAAATATATACTAAATCAAATTTAAAAGCAAATCAGAGAGTCAACCAGTCCATGTTACTACTTGTGCTCAATCCAAAGTTACTCTCCAAGGAGTCTAGTCTAAACCAAACACCTCAAAACAAGTTGGTTTATGTCCCAAAGTCTACACCAAATATTTCCAACTAGTACAATCTTTTGGAACAACTCAAGAAAACACCTACCCATATATCCATCTTAGAGCTTTTGCATCTATCCCCATCTCACAAAGATATCCTTGAAAAAGCTCTCTTAGAGACCCAGGTCCCCACAAATCTAGATCATGATCAATTTCAAGCTATGGTGGGCCATTTAACAACCCCACATTACCTATCCTTCACTAAAAATGATGACTTAGCTATTACCCAACCTCATAATGCCCCCCTACATATCGAAGTCCTAGTCTAGAGTCACAAAATTAAACGAGTACTAATAGATGGAGGAGTTGGCTTAAATATCTATACATTGAAACTAGTCCTTCCATTGGGATTTTTTGAAAATGTTGTTGATCCCAAGAAGAAAATCATGATAAAAGATTATGATGAGGAAGAGTGGTCATCCAAGGGGTCTACTTTTCTACCAATCAAAGTAGGTCCTATAATCAAAGATGTACCTTGCCAAGTTCTAGACATGGATCTTGCCTATAACATTCTCTTGGGAAGACCATGGATTCATTCCATGTAAGTTGTACCATCAACTTATCATCAATGCTTGAAATTCCCTCATAATGGTTAGGAAGTCACTATTAAAGGAGACACTAATCCATTCCAGTATTGTAGCTCTGTGAAGACATCTGATTCTTTGATACCTTATAACCATACCAGATCTTCTACAACTACACCTAGTGATCCTAGTAATGTAGCATCAACTTCTAAATCCAATGGGATCAAGATAGACATAAAAGAAAGAAGTATGGGAGAATACACTTTAGGTCAAGCTCTTTGCATCACAGAGTTAACTTTATCTCCTAGATCATATGGTAGATCTTTGATCACTAAACAACAATCAGAACCCCCTTCAACACTTGTTTATGACACATTTATAAGTGGGGGCACAATATCCAAAGAGGAAGCTGAGCGTAATGCTAATCATTTACTTAAGTCACAAAAGAATGAAGAGGATATCAAACATGAATATATATCACCTTATGTCTATGTTAAAGGGTATACTTTGTTACAAAAGATGGGATACCAAGGTGTTGAACCTATTGAGTTCAAAAGAGAAGGTGTTATCAAACCAATTTTGCAAAATCCAAACTATCAAAGAGACACTAAAGGATTAGGATACAAAGGAGAAGGACCAAAAGAACCAAAAGGAAAAGAAAAGATCACACCTTTTCATGAGATATCTAAAGCTCCTACATTACAATTTAGAAAGAATGGTATGTATGTAGATCTAGAGAAACAAAGGATAGCAAAGAGAATCATTGATAGACTTGGGGATAATGATGATTCTAACTCAAATGATTATGAATGGGATTCATTATCTAATTTTACTGAAGAGATAGGAGTTGATGTTTTCCATCACTATAGTAATGATTACCATGAGGGAGAGAGTTCAAAGATAGACTCACTAGGATTAGTCCCACGTGATACTACTTTTGTTGATTGTGAGGAAAGTGACCTTTATCTTACGATAGATGAATCAGATCAGAGTATGGAAATAGACCTCACTGATACCATCATAAACCTTGATAACTTTTCCATCAATACCATCTCTACCTTTGAAACTAATCTGAATGATCCAATGCCCCTTCTACATCCTGAGCTTATTGATTGGGATTCTCTTGATCATCCAGAACTTGATGTATTCCATAATGATGATGCAATCATTGACTATCTTGGAATCAGAGATCATTTACCACCAAGAGATCACAAGTTAGGATTTCCAATAGAACTCAATGACATGGCCTACTTTGGTGAGAGTGCCAATCCTTTCAGTCATAAAAATATAAAAATAATCAATAGATCTAATGGTGAAAACCACTTAGTGGCAGTATTAGATCCAAAAATAGTAAAAAGAAATGACCCATCTGATGGTGAAAACCTCTCTGAGGCACCTGATGATGGAAGGATTGACACTCTTCCCAATTATTTGTATCGAGAGCAATCTACTATTCTTATAGAACCAACAATACCTCTTAACATTGGAACAGAAGAGTCTCTATGCATCCTCAAAGTAGCAGCATCCTTAACAGAATCAGAGAAAGAAGCTTTTGTAAAAAATTTCAAAGAAAGACAAATCAACTTTGCTTGGTCTTATGCTGATATGCTTGGTCTAGACCCCAATCTCATTATGCATCATTTATCTATCAGACTAGGTGTAAAACCAGTTAAGCAAAAGCTTAGCAAGATGCACCCGCACATTGCACTAATGGTTAAAGAAGAATTGAAGAAGCTCCTAGATGTTGGATTCATTTGTGCTATTGATTATGCTAAGTGGATTTCAAATATTGTTCCCATCTCAAAACTAGACAAGTCTATAGGATTTGTATTGATTTTTGAGATCTTAATAAAGCTTGTCCAAAAGATGACTTTCCTCTGCTAAATATTGACATCATTGTTGATCTAATAGCTAGGCATGAGATGCTATCATTAATGGATGGATTTTCGGCTATAACCAAATCAAGATAGCACCAGAAGACTAGGAAAAGATAGCTTTTACTTGTCTGCGGGGTACATACTATTGGAATGTGATGTCTTTTGGCCTCAAAAATGCTGGAGAAACTTACCAAAGAGTAATGACCACATTCTTTCATGATATGATGCATACCATTACGGAAGATTGTGTTGACGACATTTTAGCAAAATCCAAAGACAGAGCTGGTCATTTGAGAGTGTTGGATAGAATATTCGCCCGGATGGAAAAGAATCAGATTTGACTCAATCCAAAGAAATGTGCATTCGAAGTCACATTTGGTAAACTGTTAGGGTAGATTGTCTCAGCCAAAGGAGTCGAAGTAGATCCAGAAAAAGTTAAAGCAATAATGGAGATGGCTTCCCCCACTAACATCAGTCAATTAAGATCTTTGTAGGGACATCTCCAATCCATCTGAAGATTTTTTTCTCAACTAGCAGATCGAAGTCATCCCTTTCAACATTTGTTGCATAAAAATATCTTATTCTAATGGGATGATAAGTGTGAAGAAGCTTTCAATAAAATCAAGCAATATTTGGCAAATCCTCCAACTCTGATGTCACCAATTCCGAGCAAGCCACTCTTGCTCTATATTTTAGCCATGACAGTTTCAATAGGTGCTCTTTTGGCTCAGCAAGATCATGAAGGAAAAGAAAAAGCCATCTATTATATCAGTCGCACCCTAGTGGGATATGAGCTAAACTATTCTCCTATAGAAAGAGCATGTTTGGCCATTATTTTTGCTTCATAGAAGTGGTGACATTGCATGTTTTCACATTCAATCAAGCTCATTGCAAAAATTGATCCTATAAAGTATCTATTAAGCAAGACAGCATTGACAGGTAGATTGGCTAAGTGGGTCATGCTACTTAGTGAATTTGATATTGAATATGTAGATAGGAAGGCTATCAAAGGTCAAGTGATAGAAAATCAACTAGCAGATGCTCCATTAACAGATGACCAACCTATACACATAGAGTTTCTTGATGCACACATCTTGGATTTATCCACACAAACATGGCAACTATATTTTGATGGATCGTATACTCAACAGGGTTCAGGAGCTGGCATTCTCTTTGTCACACCGCAAGGATACACAATTCCAAAATCTTACAAGCTACTCTTTCCTTGCACCAATAATGTAGCAGAATATGAAGCTTTGCTGATTGGGTTAAAGATGGCTTTACAATGGAAAGTAACTAAAATAAATGTCTATGGGGATTCTCAGTTAATTATAAATCAGGTTAATGATGATTATCAGACTAAAGATGATAAGTTATTACCATATAAATGTATGGTTGATGACTTCAAACAATATTTCTTAGTCATCACTTTTAAGAAGATTCCTCGGCATGATAATAAGGCTACTGATGCAATGGAAATGATTACTTCTTTGTTTGATACAGAAGATACCAAGGTTCATTTTGAGTTCTTGGTGGAATCCTTGACTTGTCCTCCATATGATGATCCTAATATGAGTATTATATGTCATCTAATTGGACACAACTCCCCAATCTATGGAAAAATTTATTCCTATCTAAAAAATTACATCCTACCCCCTGACTTATCCCAAAATAAAAAATGAACTTTTCTCCACCAAGCCTCCCGCTATGTCCTCATATCCGACACCCTTTATCGGCAAGGTCTTGACGGTACTCTCCTACAATGTCTTGAGCATGATGAAGCTCAAACTACCTTGCGAGATGTACATGAGGGTATTTGTGGGACACATTCGAGTGGTCCCTCTTTGGCTAAGAAACTCATGTGTATGGGTTATTATTGGCCTACCATGGAAATAGAATCCTTTCATTTTGCTAGGGCATGCAAGAAATGTCAGATACATGGAAACCTTATTCATGCTCCAGCACAAGAGTTACATCCTTTTACAACTACCTTTCCATTCAGTCGGTGGGGGCTTGACCTCATGGGCGCTATCAACCCTCCATCTTCCAATGGCCACAAATGGATTCTCACTACAACAGAGTATTTTACTAAATGGATTGAGGCTATTCCATTAATTACCGCCACAAGGAAAAAAATATCCATGTTTATCCTAAATTATATCATTTGTAGATATGGTATACCTATGTACCTCATTACTGATCATGGGAAATAGTTTCAAAATTAGGACATGGATTAACTATGTGCAAAATTCCATATCACCCATAACTATTCTACCATATACTATCCCCAAGGAAATGGCCAAGCTGAGGCGTCAAATAAAATAATTATCAAGATCCTACAAAAGATTGTCAATGATGTTGGTTGTGACTAGCATATCCAACTGAATCTAGCCTTATGGGCTTACTGCACTTCCATCCGTACTCCCACTGGAGCCACCCCATATTCCCTTGTCTATGGATCCAAAGTAGTCCTGCCCCTCGAGGTCAAGTTGCCTTCACTTTGTATCACTCTCAAAGATTTGATTCCTGATCAAGAATATAGAGTTGCACGGTTGACTGAACTAGAGCTACTAGATGAACGCCGTCAAAAAGCTTATGATCATTTGAAAGTCTATCAGCAGTGTATGTCTCGTCAGTATAACAACAAGGTAAAGATCAGAGACTTCCAGTTGGGTGACCTAGTTCTTTGAGAAAATCCAAAGAATCAACTGCATTGTGAGAAGAAGGGCAAGTTTGAACCCAATTGCTTAGGTCCTTTTGTAGTTACAAAAATTTATGGTTCTGGGGCTTATCAATTGTCCACACCTAAGGGAGATCCTTTGGATGAACCTCTTAACAGCATACATCTCAAGAAGTTCTATCCTTGAAATCCCAATGCAAGGGCTATGTATGTATTTTGTAAATACACAAAATCATAAAAATGCAAAAAAAAAAATCATAAAAAAATCATAAAAATTTAAAAAAAAATCAAAAGAAAAATTGCAATAAAAGTATGTGGTGAAAACCTAGAAACAGGTGCCATGTGTGTCAAGTTAGCTCCTTTATCTATTAGGATTCTTCTAGTGTGTCCATTCATTATATATATCCATAATAAAATGGCTAGTTAGTCCCCATTCCCGCCATGTATATATCATAAGCCAGTTCATACACCATCCATTGTATTTACCCATAATAAAACCCCATCATAGCTTGATCATTTGTCATGGTCTTTGGCCTAGTCTTGTTGCATCCTTCTTCATCCATAATAAGTCAGTCCATCACCTAGTTGGGGGCATGTCCTCGACCTAGTTCAAGAAGTGGATCTCTGATAGTCATGACTCTTAGAGGACAGAATGGAGTACTTTCACTAGACAAGAAAATACAATCAAACATTCTTTCACAGTGATATCTTTATGATGAATTGTGATCTGTGATATATCCTTCAAAACATGGTTGTTTATCTATTGAATCTTGACTATACATCATCAATTGAACTAATCACTATACTTTACACTATCTTTTGACAAAAGAAATGTATATTCATGGAAGGCATCTTAGAATGATTTGTTTTAGATTATGCATTCATATCTAGATTTCATTGTTATCATGTTTCCTATGTTATTCTGTGATATCTTTGACATGAGTTTGAAACTCCCATATGTCATTGATTAGGATAGCTAGGATGGGGCATGGCATTTTCTTTGATTTCTGTTTGTGGGATATTTTCCGATGAAATCAAAGGAACAAATAGTTGGGGTGTCTATGTATAAGTGCCTTCATCAATTTAATAGTATTGACAACATAGAAATCATGTTGTTTTACAAATGCTATTTATGGTGATACGCCAACACATACCTCAACTCCAAATATTTGTTCCCCAATGGAGGGGAGGGATATTCCTTTTTTTTTATGCAAACAAAACTCAGGTCATCTCGGTTCAAATATACCTAGATGCTTGTCAAGTTTGCTATATTAAACTCCATGCAAGAAGTGCTCAAGTCATCCTAGTTTAATTATACCATGATGCTTTCATTTTCTTGCAACATAACGAGCTAAATGATGAAAATAAAATTCCATTTATTATGAAGTTCTAAGATGTTACATGAAGTTGTGGAGATATACTCATTTCATATTGCATTTCATTTAAATAATTCATGACTTGCATATTAGTGCTCCTTTTATAGGGATTTGTAGGTTACTTTTTTTATTAGGTTATCTGTGCTCCTAGTCCATTCTTCTTGTGTCAAATACATTATTATTTAATTTGAGGACATTTGGACAACAAAAACATTGATTTTTTACCTTGTATCTTACAAACCTTTAATCAAATTCATTTAAGCCATGCATTATCTTTATTTGTTATGTTCATTTGTATATGATCCATCTATATTACATGCATGTTTCATGTGTTGTTTTGTTATAGTTGTCATTCACATCTCATTATCTTTTCAATAGGGTGAACATTGTATATTTTAGTCATCTTACGAACATTTCCATTTGTTACATATTATATGCATTTTACATCATTTATTATCTATTATATGCATTTTAATTTCATTCATTTATCATCCACTATATGCATTTTACATCATTCATTTATTATCCATTACATGTATTTCAAATTATCATTCATTTATATCATTTATTTATGTTCATTCATTATCCATTATACACAATGTTCTTTACATCATTTCATTAGTAAACTCATTTAAGACATGCATTTATATTTATATCATATGAAAGATCATTAAGAATTAATAATATCAAATAGAATATGAGGTATTTTGCATTCTAAGACATACATTATATGCATATTAAAGTAAAACATCACATCCTGCATATGTCAGTACGCACATGTATATAAAATCATCAAAGAAAATCATGATAGAACTGCATCACTATAAATATATAGTCCATCATATAGAGTCCAATCATATGAAGTCCATCAGATACAACAAAACTATCCAAATATCCAATGATATATAGAAATATAACAATGTGTCCAAAGTCAATATCCATCAAGTCAAAAATATAATGATACAATGATAACATGATACAATAGTGTATACAATGGTCTCTATGATCTATGATTTGTTGCCTCTAGACTCTGTCTGTCTCAGTTTGTAAGATGTAATGAGGCCCCATGCTGCTGAATCACCTAATGCTAAGGATCCACCATGATCTCCTGACCCTGTCGGTGCTCTTGGAGGGTGCAATGAAACACCTCCACTACTAGCGGGTGCTTGTCTATCATCAACTGTATTCCTAATGGCCACTAAGCTCTCTTTGTAGCTCCCAATCCACTGATCCTTTGAGACCACCTATCTGTAAGCCTCTCACCAGTAGGATATCTCCTTGCTGGCACGTATCATGGCTCTCAAGCTATCTCCATGGGGACCCAAATCCTCAATGCACTGTAGCTCATCTAAAAACATCTCTAACTCCCTGAGTCTCTCAATCACTACATCCCACTCATGTCTCAATAGTCTCATCTGGCTCTCTAGCCTCTCAATCCGCCTCTCCAAACTAGGAACATGGGCTGCCTGCACCTATGTCATTGCTATTTGGACTAGCAATGAGTCAATATCAGGATCCTCCTCCTTCATAGCATCTCTCTATAAATAGGGATCCTATCCCCCTATGTCCATCTCTATTGGCTCCTCCTGAGCATCTATGTTAGCCATAGGTGCATCCTGCTCATCCAGTCCATCATCAGGGATCTATCCACCCTGTACTACTCTACCTTGAGCCAATAAAATGTCTACATCATCCTGTACATCTGCTCCCTATATTGGGGTAGTTGGTATCTATACCAGAGCTACTGGTACCTATAGTGGAGCTCCCGCAGCTGGCTGTGCTAGAGGTTGTCTCTATCCTTATCTAGATGGGGATGGCATCAATCCCCTCTACCTCACACCACCTCCTCTCATCCATGGTCTAGCCTGATCACCTCTCCCTCCATCTCCTCCATCTCCTCCATCATCTCCTCCACCATCACCGCCATCTTCTCTCCCTCATCCCCGCCTATCTCACCCTTAGCATCTCCTACGGCATTTATCTATTGGATCTCTCTCTGGTGGCCTAGTAGCCAGATTCATCAAGCGTGGAATAGGGAAGTCTCTCAAGAACTACTCTAGATCTACTATCATCCTGAGGTCCACAACACCCTGTCGCATCGTCCATGCCTGGAATGGCATGTCTAAAAAATCTTGTCAAGCTATATCAAATGAAGCCATAGGCCCCTAGTCCCGTCTCTCCTGATGAGTCCTAGAAAACTCTATAACTCCCTGGGGCATGCCTTGGATCCTGCCAAACTAGTGTAGAACCTGACTAACTAACTGTCTCTCCAAAATGAAGGGCATCTTCCCTATAAGCCATCGTGACTCAAAAAAAAATCCCAGTTGTCATTCATCATCCTAGGGCTCATAGCCTAGGTATGGTCTCCATGTAACAGTATCTAAAGTATCAAAGGTGTACTACCAAAACTCTAAATGATCCAATTTTACCTGAGACAAAACTGATGAATATAAATGTATGTACGACTATCCTACATCGTAGAATCTAATGGCTACTGGCCATGTCACTGCAATGTGCTCCCATGCCCAAACATGGAGTAGCGTGATGCCTGCTAATAGTAATGCACCCCTATGATACACCACCTAATGAAGATCATGATATAAGTGAGCTAATAAACAAACACCCCAAGCAAAATGGGTCCCATCCAACATCTGCTATAGAGTGCAGCCCTATCCAACTGCAAATCCATGTGATCTACAATCAGGACAAACAAAACCCCCAATTGCTCCAGCTAGTACCACTGGTAGAGGCTCATATAAGTCCACCATGTCCTCCCAACTAATCTCTCCATCCTTAATGTCATCATCTTCAAAGATGGCTTTGCACTCTATCACTCCACTGTGTCAATCATAATGCACTAACTCCCCTGTGATAGGAAGCTGGAGGATGCGATATACATCCTCTAGTGTAACTATCATCTCCACTATCAGAAGATGGAAGGTACTCATCTCTGAGTGCCACCGCTCTATCAGTGCCATCATCATACCCCAGTTTGCCCTAATCTTGGGCATGTAGATAACATGATATAAACCGAATGCACCAATCAGAAGTCTGTCAGTCTTTGACAGCGCCGGTCTTAGATTCTGTGTGATGGGATATCTCTCCCATGACATCAGAATATCAATAATATCCTCCTATACAAATAAAATAAAATCAAGCTATCAAATTTCAATAAACTGATCTACAACATCTATCTATCCTATTATATCAACTACAAACATGTTTTATCATGTGTTTTAAATAGATGATTTTATCAATCATCTAGTATCAAGACTAGTTAACTAGCAACCATGCTACAATGTTGCCTATCTTGACCTAATCGATCAAATTTAACCACCGACGGATCAAATTGGCTTATCGACATCTAGTTTTCCCTAATTGACTTTCTAATTTGACCAAATTCTATCCATAAAACAAATGCACAACATAGAAATATGCATGCTTCATAACCTTTAACATTTGTGCATTTTTTCATACATGCACAAATTTATTGCACATTTGTGCAACAATTCACAACCAATGCACAGCAAGTACCTATGCGCACTTTTAATTAACATTTGCGCCGCAAAATTTTTCTTCTAATATGCATGCGCCACTGCTCTAAATGAATGCGCAGAAGTTTGTATTTTCTGCACAAACATTGCAAGTTGTTGCGCATTCATGCACCACAATGGCGCATTCATTTGCCGGAAAGAACAAAAAAATTTCATGTAAACTAACCTACAATTTGACCTAACCTATGCATATTAAATCATACTCTATCATGCTGGAAATCACAAATTGACAAAGAGGATCGAATCACCTACCGACTCACCTAAATCAAGTGGTCGTTGGAAGTGTCTGGCCCTCTTGAAGCGGCGATCTAACAATGAGAATGACATCCTAGCAGCTCTTCTCTTCTCTCTCTCGTGCTCTGATCTCCAAATGACAAGTGTTCACAATGAGCCTATTGTGGAGCCCTTTGCCTTATTTATAGCCTATGGACCCTATGTGCTTGGTGTGTGGACCCTACCTCCCATTTTTATTCCATTTCACCCCGTTTTCACCCATCTTTTCTCCTATTTCTTTCATGAGATTGATTATCCAACTTAACAATTTTTTTTTTAAAAAATCATAAAATTCAAATCATCTTTTTTGTTAATCAATCTCTCGAGGGGGCATGCTTAGGTCATCTCAGACATTGTCTGGGGCAGGGGCAAAATACTTGAAATATTCTTTGAAACAATGTGGCATGCACATTATTTCAAAGAGGGGCAAAATGTATACACTTAAAAATGGCTTCGTTAATTAATTAAATATTTATTATTTAATTAATAATTATTTCCTTTATTTATTAAATAGATTATTCAATTTATTTAGTAAATTCACTATAGTATATTCCTCTATCCTAAGTCTTCTAATTAGTCTTATTAAAGTGATTTAATTAAATACATAATCACCTAAATATGACTAAATTCTCTAGTCCACCTCACCTACCTAGTCACCTGACACATCACTTTGGCTAAAATAAATAATTATTATTAATTATTTATTAGTAATTATCCTCACCCACACATGTCCTATTCTTAAGGGCTATGTGGCCTCATAAGACTTGGTCTCATGACCACATGTCCTCTCTTAAACCAAGTCAAGAGACATGCCCTATTCCTAAGGGGCTTCTCAAGCCACCTCTAAGGGTCAAAGGTGACTCATAGGACACTTGTGCAAAGAGTACTCATGAGGAAATGGTCTCTCCCTCTTTCTCTCTTTAATCTTTGTGAGACACTTGACATGTCTCTTTCCCTTCCACCTTGTTCTCCTCCATGTCAATGTGAGAGGAACATCATCCCTATTCTTCCTCTCACATTCCAATGACATGCCCCTTTATCTCAACTCCTTCAACCAAGTCAATCCTAGCCCTAGGATCTTCCACCTTTCATTCTCAACCTTAGGATTGTGCCACCTAGGCCTAGATCCTCCAAAAATCTATAAAAGGAGCCTCATTTCCCCTTTGAGAGCTAATAGGCATTTTTGTAATCAAGCATTCAAGCAATAGGCAATCAAGCATTCTAAGCATCCAAGCACTCATTGTCAAGCATTATCAAGCATATCCATATCATTTTTGTGAAGCATCCATACTATCATCATCTCATTTGCATAATTAGGATTTAGTTTTGCATTCAAACATTCAATCTCCACACTTTGGTATCATCTTGGGTAAGGAGCTTCAAATTGGAAATCTAAGAGCTCAACACATCCAAGAAATCAGAGCATAGGAGGAAAATGGAGACAAGCTACATGGTAAGTTGAGATAAAATCTTAGTTTAGCTTCAATTTGGTGTATTCTTCATTGTTGTTTGCTAATTAGTTAGATTAATTAATCTTAAAATAGTTAATTTATCATTTATAGTAGTTAGACAGCTAATTTGCATACAATAGCGATTAAACATATTAAGCCAGGGAGAGCTTACACAGCATTTGATTATAGAGTTGTAGAATACATATTTGGTATGTGTATGGTACACTTCATATTATTTGAGTTTCCATCAATGCCAAAGGGAGAGATTGATGAACTACAACTGATTTAGAACCTGAATGGAGAATCTATAATTCAAGATTACTAAGGAGTTTCTAATTAGATATGAAAGATGATTAAATCAGTATTATGTTGTCATTGATGTCAACTAGCTTGACAATACTTATCTTGTAAGTTACTATACCGACACATCTAAAGAAAGGTGAAAGAGATGAAGAACATAAATATCTACATGAGGAAGATGTATATATCAGATGAGGATAAGGAATACACTGAGTAACTTATTGATGAGTCTATGACTTGATGAAGTTGACTTTATTATGTTGCATTCATCTATGATGAAGAATAGAGATGAATGGCACAAAGCAGTGTTGTCGGTAAATAAAGCATTCTAGTATACACTGACAGAATGTAGTGTATACTAAGTGTAGTGTTAACTGAGCTTGTGTTCACTGACACATTTCTTTGCTAACCAAGCAAAAAAAAAAGGAATTAAATGATCAGTTTAGTTGATAAAGTGATGAGCTATAGAGTGTATGAAATCGAGGTACCAGATAAGGTTTGTTGTGAAGATCGATGGCTAACATAAATCAAGAAGAATCTAATAGAGCAGATTGAAATGTGTTACTGACACATCAGCCAAGGAAGCTTAAAGTAGCAAAATTTGTGAATATGATTAAGCAGCAAAATCTGATGGAGGAAAAGAAAATGATTTACTCATCTATATAAGAGAGATTGGTTTCATTGTTGAATGAAGCTGGAAGAAGAAGATACTGCAGAATTATCGCATGAAATTTTTTTCATGCATTCTGATCATACTGGTTAATAAGAACCGAGCTGTAGAACAATTACCAAGCTACACAGAGTAATTACTGATGGACAGTAAGTTGATATAGTATTGAATCTGAAGTTTTATATTGATCAAAAAGATTTGAATGAGCTAAACATTGATCTGTAAACTACAATTGAAGTTGTTTCAAGGCATATCATCTACTGTTACATATTTAACCATTGTACATAGTCAAATCTCTTAACCGAGTGGACTATGAAAGTCTTTTGATGTTTCATTCATAGAGTGAACATTCTTATCCTATCAACCCCATAATGACTTCTGGTTGGATGATAACTTCTGGTCTAAAATCCTCTAACAAGGTCACACCTAACAGTGTGTTTGTAACCTTTAACAGGGTTGGGTCTTCACCGACCTCACTTTAGAAGAGTGAACAATTTTGGGTTTCCTGTCCTAGGTGGTTTTTCCCTTCACAGGGTTTCCACATTAAATCTCTTGTGTTATGTTTTGATTTTGATATTTTTTTGTTATCATACTTTGCATATTACATGTTATATTTGATTGGTAACTATTATAAAGTTTAGACTGACAATCGGTAAAAACACAGACAGTGAAAGTATTTTATGTTTACCAAGTAGCAGAAGTTGAAGAATTGTCTTGGATTATACATTTTGTTTTGGAACACTGGATAACTGATTCACCCCCCTCTCAGTTATTCTAACATATCAATCTAATTCTTGGCATGGTCAACTTGATCAACAAAAGTGGTATGTAAGTTCAACTCATCAATTCCTATAAATGACTCATCTACCACCTCTATTTGGTTAGCATATGTATGAACCAAATCTATCCCCAATTCCATTGACTCAACTGAGAGAGAATCCTATTCAAGTTCTTGTAAGTCAACATCTATATCTCTTTGTAGTAGTTGTGTCATGTTTTTGTGAATGCACTCCCTATTAGGATCTTCAACTTTTGATTCTTTTCTATGGGGGGATGTAGAAGTTTCATCATCATGTTCAAGTGGAGATTCTTCTTCATTCAAAATAATGGTAGTATAAGGAACAAAGATCTCCTCATCTTGATAAAAAATAGGAAAATTTTCTTCTTCGGATTCACTGTTATCAAGAGATGGGTCAAAAACTGGTCGCACATTAGAAAATAATTGTCTAGTCTTATCCTTATATTTTCTCCCTTTAGTATGACTCATAGGCTCAACAAGAGAATGTTTCTTATCACTTAAAGGACCACGACCGGGATAACCCATTTTAGCTAGGAATTCATATCCTTTCCCATACTTTTTAGGAGACACTGTAGCAGTAACCACAACCTCTTCAGGTTCTTTTCCTTTATAGACCCATTCTCTAATAGCTTATTCTTCTCTTTCATCTTCTAAAAGTACTGAGTATTGAAAAAAAGTACCATATAATGTCATGGAAGAATATGAGGTATTTTTACCTTTTGAAGGTTTTCCATAAGAGCAAGGGGAGATTGGGAGTGTAGCAATAGATTCAAGTCGATATTCTCCCATCCCTAGATTCAACAATTATTTTTTTCTCACAATCAGCAAGAGTAGTCCTATTCTCACCGGTAGCCCTATTTTTTGGTACCAAGGAACCAGTAGTAAGTGCATTAATAGACATGGAATTATCTCCTGGGATAGAGATCCGAGTCCTATTGAAAGGAAATTTTATGCACTGGTGATAAGTATAGGGAACTTCTTTCATGTCATGGATTCAAGGTCTCCCTAGTAGTATGTTATAGTTAAGAGGGATATCAAGGACTTGAAACACCACCTTTTTTTCAATTGGACCAACTCGAATGGGTAACACAATCAATCCCTTAGAGGACCTCTCAACTTTGTCATAATCCTTTATAATGATCTTTTTTCTAGAATCAATAGTAAATTCCAACAATCCTAGCTGCTTAATTACATTGAGAGAAAAATATTCAACCCAACACCATTATCTATTAGCACATGTTTCACTTGGGTTTGATAGATTTGAATCTCAATGTGAAAGGCATGGTTATGTGGGTGAATTAAGGATTTGTCATCTTCATCTAAAAAGGAAAGGTAGTGTGGAGCAGCGATATGGTTAACCATATTCTAGAATTGATTGGCATCAATGTTCTTAGGGACACTAGTTATCTTCCAATCATTTTTCAAGGTCTCCTTATGCGTAGGTGATAATTATAGGAACTCAGATATTGAAATCTAGGATGGAGCTCATTGAATTTGGTCTACCAAACTATAGCTTGGCTTGCTAGAAGTAGAGGTGTTCTCAGAAGAGGATGCCACTTGGGATTTTATTTCTTTGAAGAATTTTGGACTCTTTGCATAACCTTAGGTTGACTTCTAGTGACAACATCGAGACTTTCCCTAGATGAACAAGGGTCGACACCCCTAAGAACTATTATGTGGTTAGACTCATTAGGAGGTTGGGATTGCATGGAAGAACCGATACCCCTTAAGATGACCTTAGGTACCTCATCGACGTCTGAATCATAGTCGGGTCCATTATCTCTCACCATCTTAATACTTTCATCCATTGGCTTGAGTATATTGATAACATTTTCATTGTTCATGTAAGTATAATTGATCTTAGCTCCCTCATCTTTCTTGTATGTTTATGACTCTCCTTTGTCATATTTAGGGTGTGGTTCTTTAAAAGATTTATGGTCAAAATTATTGACAAGACCATCCACTCTGAATTTTCCATTTTCAATGAGATCCTGAATGACATGTTTTAGCCTTATGCAGTTATCAGTCTTATGTCCTTTGTTCTTATGATATGCGCAGTAATGATTTTCATTCCACCATTTGGGCTTCACCCATGGTTCATAAGGCTTCACATATTCTGGTAATGTGGTAATAATTTTGGAGAGTAGTATCTTAAGTATCACATCATATGAGTCTCCCAGGGTGTAAAATATTACTTAGGCTTAGGCACCCATGGACGTCTAGCCTTATTAGAGTCATTAGACTTTGTATCCTCTTGTTGTTGAGTTGTTAAGATAGTGCTGGCCAAGTTGAAAATGGGCTCCTTAGGCTTGGACTCATCAACAACACCATCATTAACCACATGCTTATTTTTTTCCAAGTCTTACTATTATCTTCATTGTATCCATTACTAGTGTTGGATTTATCTTTCCTCAAAGTGATTTCACCCTTTTTGACCAAGACATCTTCTATGCAAAATGCACTTTAAATCATGTAATTAAAAGTGAAGAAGATTTTATTTCTAAGATCATAGTACAATTCAGGCATAAGATTGTTGACAAAGATGTCAATTTTTTCATTCTCAGGAAGTTGGCATGAATATCTTGAGTGTAGGTTTCCCCATCTTTGTAAAAATGTCACAAAGGATTCACCTTGTCTCTTCTTGATATTGCATAAGTTAACCATAGTCATTGGATGTTGAATATTATAAGAATATTATTGTATAAATCTTTTCACAAGCTCTTCATAGGTTTTAAGTGGAGGTTTGATCTTTGTAAATCATTCCATGGCTTGACCACTTAGACTCCTAGGGAAGAGTCTCATGAGATAAGTTTCATCATGCATGAAATCCATACATAATGATAAAATTGTCTAACATGATCATGCAGATCCTCATTTCCATCATATTTGTCATATTTAGGGATCTCAATATCTCGTGGGAAAGGAATCATGTATAAATTATTTTCAAAAGGTAATGCACATATAGATTTCACTAAAAATGATGATTTAGGTTTATCCTTTTCTTTTCTTAAGCTTGACATTTCACTTTTCAAATTTTTTATTTCTTTCATCGTGACTTCTAAATTTGAGGGTTGTCTTTTCTAAATCAATCCGTGAACATCAAAGTCATGTGGAAGCTTCAATCCTCAAGAAAATAAGTGTAAAAATTATTGATCATTGTTTTGTTCCAATATCTTCAACATAAGCCTTTGGTAAAAATCATCTTGTTGAAAATTTAGGAGCTCTTATTCAGCAATTTCCTACTCCGTGTTGTTACCATTCCCTATCCTAGAATGTGAAGACCTTAGGGGTGAATCATATCCATTGTGTTGAGATCTTGGAGGGGACCTTGGTGGTGAATTATTTACATTATTTCCACAATTTCCATAGAAATTTTTATTCAATTGGTGAGCCAATCGGGTTGCTTTTTCTTCCATGTAAGCTTTTCTTTCTAATTCAATTTGTCTTAATCTTTCATTGTGATAAAAAAATGTCATTCAATCATTTATTATGCTCTTCTCTAGCCATGGTGAAAGATAAACTATTTTTAGATTTTTATGAGGCAATAGGTGTCTCACGAGTGCTATCAAAAATATTTCCAAAAGGGTCAAACCATATTTTTGTAGTATCTTCTTCATTGTCAAAGATAGCTTGAGGGTCTTTGTCTTGATGATGTTGATGCCTAGTGGGAAAGGGTAATTCATCAAAGTTGATGGGTGGTTTCTTTCCTTGATCAATTTTGTATCTAGTTGTTATTGGCATGAATAAGAGTGTAAAGAGCCAAATAATATGACACAAGACTACTTGATGTCCACCCTGGAAATGAAAAGTGTTTACTTATCCAAAAGAAAATAAAAAGAGAATAAAATAAATAGATTAAGATGACTTGTCACAAAGTACCCAAGCTAGGGGTAATATCCCTATGTACAACACTTATGACTCGAGTCAAAAGAAAAATCCAAAGCCAAGTTAAGATAACCAAGAGAAAGTTAGACAAGTGAACAACTCTACTAGTTAAGAATATAATAAAGGAATCTAAGTAATCATTTTCAGCTAAAACAACTCCTATTCTATCAATTTCAGACTAAGAGACCAAAAAAAGTCAAATACAAGCTCCCTAAACCAGCTAAGAGAAAATTAGGACCAAGCCCACTTGGATCAAAATTTGTGCAATAGACCTTAAGTAACCAGATGAAACTTAAACAGGAGATAAAATCCATACGATAGACCCTAGTAAAGAAAAACAACACTTTAGGATCGAATGATATAGTATATATAGGTGGCACGATATACCCTAGTAGAGTGGGGCGATACTTCTCTAAACTGTATATAACACTTTGAAATGACGTGCGATATTTCTCACTAAAGAAAGTAATATTTAATCAATAAACAACAAAGAATCAATTTTGAATTAAAATATTTGTTCTAGCCAGTCGTTTTGGCTAATTCAACAAAGTGACAGTGTGTAAGAGAAAATTTAATAATGAGCCTAAGCTTTTCAAAGCAATTGTGGCACATAGAGTAGTCTCCAAAAAATCAAGCAAAAGACAAAGCAACCTTGCATGATACAAACATTTGTGAGGTCTCAAAGGAAAAATCCATGAATAGTACTGAAATGTGTATGTTCAAATGATTTCCATAGGTCTTGCACAAAATGGAGACACATCAAGAAAGTTCTACCTAAGGTCAATAGGGAGGTGCTTCAACCTTTTCCCACAACTTGATGTTCTTAGCCACATGGTTAGGTGGTTGAGTGGATTTTCCTAGGACTATGCAAGTTATGGGTCAACTGGAAAATAACAATGCTCAAATCGCATGTCTTTCCATATTTCCATATTCAAACTTTGCATCCAATGGAACACATATGGTGATTTTCTTGGGGTGATGTGGGTATGTCCACTCAGATCAATCATTGCACAAAGGGAGTCACATGGAAAAAATGTTATCCTCTAAGTCCTAAGGTTCTTAATAAGAATCTTCGTTCATGACTACCCCTTGTAGTTTCGCAAGTGAAATTAAGGCTATAGCCCTACAAGAAGCCAAAATGCATAGTCTCACAAGGAATATTTAGACCTCTCAGCCCAATACAAGTTGAATGTAGTCCTCTTGTAGTCTTTTGAATAGTATTTAGACCAAGAAGGCCCTACAAGTGCCTAGCCAAGTGTAGTCTGGCTTAGGAAGATTTAGGCAACTAGGTCCTACACATGAATAAGTATTAGAAGTAGAAAATATCCACGTCTCCCCTCACTTTAGATTGAAGGAAGATTTTGATTATAGTGGGATGGATCACTCAGGTTCGCTTCTTTCCCACTTGGGTCATTACCAAAAGATTACTCTCTTGGCAAGCCCTCTAAAGGTAAATGAAAGAAAATAAATGGCTAACTAATGAAGGTCTAGATTTCTAATTTTCCCTGTTGGAAATATAGATGCAATAACTGAGAGGGGGGATGAATCAGTTAACCACAAAAATATTACCACTGATCCCTTAAATATCTTAACAAATTATTTACTGTGCCACTCGGTAAATATACAGAGAAATGCTAAAACTTGATCCTTGAAGTGTGTAATAATTAAACTATTCTTAAGCATTCATCACTGATTAACTTACATGAATAAAGAAAATAACATGAACACAAGAGACACCAAATTTACCATGGAAACCCAATATGGGAAAAACCACCAATGTAACTAGTTACTATTTTTCACTCTTTTGAAGTGATGCCCGGTTAGAAGCCAACCTAGTAAAAGGTTACAAAACACACTGTTAGGTGTGACCTTGTTAGAGGATTTAATCACCCTACTAGGAGTGGCCTTGTAAGAGGTCTTGAAATAATTCAATAGAACTGTCACCTTGTTAGAGGATTTACAAAATGGTTGTTAAACCAACTCGGTTAAGAGATTTTGATATCACTGCTACAATTGTAAGAGAGTAACAATGAAATGACCTGCAACTGAATTGCTGAATATAGATCTCTGTTCTGCTTCACTAGATCCTTACTGATCAAATAAATCTTTGCTACTCCTCAAGGATATCTAACCATCCTTCAAAATTTGCACATACCTTTCTTCAAAATGATTTCTGCATGTTGTATCTCTTTTATTCACCACTTGACCTTCTATATATATGCCATTCTAATTAACATTTAGATTGTCAAGTCGGCACTAATAATTATTATAATAGTCAGCTTAGATAAAAAAACTATAATAACAAAATCCTTTGAAGGGCTGACCTTGCTCGGTAAACATTAATCCTGAAAATATTTCCTTCGGTGACCGAGTGAACTCGGTAACCACAGTGAATTCTGCAACATCCTTCGGAGACCGAGAGAGCTCGGTAACCACTACTTTTCCTTCGATAACTGAGGAGGCTCGGTTAACACTGTTACCCTATCATGTTTCCTTTTGACACCCGAGAGATCTTGGTAGACACTAAAAATTTCCTAACTAACCGACTGAGCTCGGTAGACACTGAGAACCGCTTAGTTGACCGACTGAACTCGGTAGACACTGAGAACCACTTAGCTGACCGACTGAACTCGGTAGACACTAAGAATGATAATTGATATGACATTTGTGTGACATCAAAGACAACACATAGCTAGTCCAACAATCTCCTTCAGACAACTGTATCCAACAATCTCCCTCTTTGGCATTGATGGCAACACAACATGTCATAGCACAATGAAATTTCACAGAGAAACCTAGAGTAAGAAACATATCCTTAGCTTCATTCTGATTGTCATCATCTTCAAACTTCTTTCTTTGACTGAGGACTCTCCCTCTTAACTTCTCAAATTATTCTTCTTAGAAATTTTTTGAAAAATGACAGCAAACTCTCCCTCTTTGACAACACATGCCAAAGACAACTTACACAGTTTCGGTGAATATCAATGTACCTTGTGTACTGATTCATATGCAATGATTCCCTGACTATGCTACATCAACTGATTGATCTTCAACATGTTCTGGTTGATGCATCACTAAAAATTTATTTAGTGAACCTCAGATAGGGGAGTGACCCCTAACTTGCCTCTAAGATACAATAATGCATCCTTAGGTAGTGGCTTGGTGAAGATATCTGCAATTTGTTCTTTTGTATGAATATATTCCAATCTGATTTCCTTGTCCTGCACCAATTCTCTGACAAAGTGATATTTGATTGCAATGTGCTTGGTTTTGGAATACATTACTAGATTCTTTGAAATATTTATTGCACTTTTATTATCACAAAACATAACAACTGGTTCTTTGATCTCAATCTTCATGTCTTCCAAAAGTTGTTTAAACCATACAATATTAGAGCAATTTACTGCTGCAACAACATATTCTACTTCTGCTGTGGATTGGGATGTGCAGTTTTGCTTTTTACTAGTCCAAGATACTAACCTCTTGCCAAGAAAGAATGCTCCACCACTTGTACTCTTTCTATCATCAATGTTTCCTGCCCAATCAGCATCAGTAAATACTTTTAAATCTAGATTGCCTCCAAATTTATACCACAAGCCATAATCTTCAGTTCCCCTTAAATACCTCAAGATTCTTTTGATTGCCATCATGTGATTTTCTCTGGGTTTAGCCAAGAATCTTGCCACTATACCAACTGCTAAGGCAATATCAGGCCTTGTGTGTACTACATACTGTAATTTTCTAATCATTGATCTGTATAAGGTCTGATCTACTTCTTTTGAATCATCATCTTTGGTAAGCTTCAATCTAGTACACATGGGTGTACCAACTGGTTTTGAATCTTCCATGCCAAATTTCTTAAGTATTTCCCTAATATATTTAGACTGAGTGATGTAGATACCATTTTTGTTCTGCTAAATCTAAAGTCCAACAAAGAATTTTATCTGACCAAACATAGACATTTCAAATTCTTTGTTCATATGCTCTGAAAATTCTTTACACTGATCATCATTTCTTGTAAACACAGTATCATCCACAAATATTTCTGCCAAAATAATTTTGTTATCTGATCCTTCTTGATGTATAAATTACTGTTGTCATTAGCTCTTTTGAAATCAATCTGAGTAAGATAGTTATGTAATCCTTCATACCATGCTCTAGGAGCTTGTTTCAGAACATACAATGCTTTGTGTAATTTGCAGACCATATCCCTTTTGTTTGGATCAATAAAACCTTCAGGTTGCTCAATGTAGACTTCTTCCTCAAGAATACCATTGAGAAATGTAGATTTTATATCCATCTGATATACCTTAAATCCTTTATGTGCTGCATATGCAAGTAAAGTCCTCACACCTTCTAATCTTGCAACAGGAGCAAAAGTCTCTCCATAATCTATTCCTTCTTCTTGAGAATATCCTTTACATACCAATCTTGCTTTGTTTCTTGATACTTGACTATCTTCATTCAACTTATTTTTGAATACCCATTTTGTCCCAATTACATTTTTATCTTTAGGCCTAGGTACAAGAGTCCATGTCTTATTTTTCTCTATTTGCTCTATTTCTTCATTCATAGCCTCAATCCAACTTTCATTTTCCAATGCATCTTTGACATTTTTAGGTTCAAAATCAGCAAATAAACATGTACCTTTTAGTTTACTTCTTGTCATAGTACCATCTGATTTGTTTCCAATAATCTGATCTGGTTTATGATGCTTTCTGACATACTTGACCAATACAGGTTCCTTTCTTCCCGAATGAGTTACATTGTCATCTTCTTCATCTTCAGGTTCAGGTTGCTCAGGCTCGGTAGATAGTTGCTCGGTAGCTTCAGACTGAGACTCAGTACTTTGTGACTCGGTCTGAACTTCTTCTTGTGACTCGGTTATTGTACTGGGCTCAGTAGATGTAGTTTCCTTATTGACAGATGTGCCTGGCAATGTATCAAGTTCGAGGTAAACAAATTTTCTATAATCCTCTGGTTCCTTTTTGCTTTCTTCTTCAGTCTTTTCTGCAAACTCATCAATTCTCACATGTGCACTTTCTATGATTTTGTGAGTGAACAAATTTAGACATCTATATGCCTTACTTTTGCAAGAATATCCCAAAAATATTCCTTCATCACTTTTTACATCAAATTTTCCTTTTCTAGATTCTTTTAAGATGTAACATTTACTACCAAATACTTTTAGGTAACTTACATTTGGTTTGTAGCCATACCATAGCTCATACGGAGTCTTGAATGTGTCTTTTCTCAGCCATACTCAGTTCAAGGTATGAACTGCAGTGTTGATAGCTTCCTTCTAGTATTTCATAGCAATGTTCTTTTCAATCATTAGAGTCCTTGCACAGTCCATGATAGATCTGTTCCTTCTTTCAGCTATTCCATTCTGCTCAGGAGTTCTCAGGGCTGATACATGTCTTTTGATTCCTCTTTCAATGCAGAAATTATTGAATTCATGGGAGATGAATTCACCACCTCTATCTGATCTCAAGCATTTTATTCTTTTTCCTGTTTCCTTTTCTACTCTTGCTAAATACCATTTAAACTTCTCAAATGCTTCTAACTTTTCTCTTAAATACAGAACAGTCATCATTCTAGAGTAATCATCAACAAAGAGAATAAAGAATTTTTCTCCGGTATAGCTCTCAATTCCAATAGGTCCACATAAATCAGTATGCACAATTTCCAAAATATCTTCAAACTGATAGTTTTTACTTTTAAAACTAGACTTTCCCATTTTACCAATTTGACAATTCTTGCATAGACCAACATCAGGTTTCTTCAAAGTAGGAATACCTCTTACTTTATTGAATTTTCTTATTTTCATCATGTTGTAAAAATTTACATGTGATGTAGGAGCATCCTGGGTGTAAGAGCAATCTTGCATCACCCAAAAAAAAATATTTCTGTTTTTATATTCAATAAGGGCTATTTTGTGCAGAGCTGCTATTTATGGAAAGTTACTATTTTTGGTAATTTTTGTATGTGCTCAGAATGATCTGATTTCTTTCTTGGAGGTTCATTTTGGTCATATAAGTCTACCAGTAAAGTTTCATTGCCAGATCAAGTGTATATTGGAAGATATTGAAGATTTTCAGTATTGGTAGTAGGGTACAGAAACTTTGAACTCAGTTTTGAAGGCTTTAGAGGCCCCGGATGAGGTCAAAAATTTGGGTGATGAGTGCTTGCGCTGATCAAGCTTGTAGAGAACTTCGTGGCGTTTCTGAAATGGGGTTATAATAGCCGATCGGGTCAACTAGTGATGACTTATGGTCTTCGGAAGTTGGGCCACCTGAAATGGCGAAAAATAATTTTCTCCAAAATTTCTATTCGGGTTTCAAAGGTTATCTTGAGCCGACTATGATGTAATAAAATGTAAAATAAAATAATTCTAAGTTTGGTCGGCCTTATTAGCTAAAATTCTGGAACCTTCCCAGGCGGTGGAAAATTGCCTATATAAGGAAGGTTGTATTATTGTCTTAGGCAGTTCAGAATAGTTCTGGGTAGTAGAGCTGGGTAATAGTTCGAGGCTTTGTCCTAAAAAATATTGTAAGGGAATGCCCATGTGGCTTTGCATGTTGTAATTCTGAAAATTTGTAATTCCACATTTGTGGAGATAATAAGAAGCCAATTTTCTGTTCTTGCATATTGTTGTTGTTTCTCTATTTCTGTTATGTGTTTGTGGTATTAAGGGGAGCACCCTTCATCAACATGACATAACCTTTTGTGCCATAACCAACTTTCTTCAATTTGAGCAATAAAACATGAGTAATCACCAAGATCAAGATAAAATAGGTTACCTTTGGTTTGTTTTCCTGATCCTATCAGTTTTCCTTTGTCATCCAGCAGTCTTGCTTTGCCATTCATGAATTCAACCTTGAATCTAATGTTAATTAGCTGTGCTACACTTAGAAGATTATGCTTGAGTCCTTCAACCCAATATGCATTATCACATATAAGTTCTTTGGTTAATGAAATTCATCCCTTTCCTTTTATACAACAAGGTTCATTGTTTCCAAACCTTACATTACCACCATCAAAGTTTTCAAAGTGTTCAAACTTAGTCCTGTCACTAGTCATATGATGTGAACATCCACTGTCTATAATCCATGTATCATTCTTTCTTATATGAGAGATAAGTGTCATCTCATCTTCATCATTATCAGATTCATCTTTTATAGCAATGAAAATAATTTCTTCTTCACTATCATCCGAATCTTTAGCAAAAAAACATGTTTTCTTACCTTTATCCTTGAATGATTTGAATTTTTTCTTGCCATTGTACTTGTAACTTTTCTTCTCATCTTTGCTTTGCTTGTTTGGACACCTAGCTGCAATATGACCAATTTCTTCACATGAAAAATAGATTAAGGGAGTTTTACCTTTGTATTTTCCTCTGCCTCTTGAATACTTCTTTGCAAGTAATGCTTCAATAACTTCAAGATCGCTATCAGAACTTTCCTCTGATTCTTCTTCACTTTCTGATTGGATTTTCTTCCCTTTCTTGAGTGAAAGTTTGGCCTCAAAAGCTGATTCAATATTTTTAGAAGTTGGAACATAGTTGTCATAGTTATCCAGTTCAAAGGCTGTCAATCTTCCAACTAAGGCATCCAAAGTTATATTGTGATTTTCTTCACATCTTCTTTCTTGAATAGTAGAAACTCTTATTGCATAAATAGGAAGTAATCTTCTAAGTACCTTACTTATAACAGTTTCATCATCAATTTTTCCTCCAGAAGCTCTGATTGCACTAACACTTGTCTTGATCCTTTCAACATATTTTGCAATGTTTTCTTCTTCTCTCATTTTCATCTAATCAAACTGTCCTCTTAGCCTCTCTGCTTTGGCTCTCTTCACATTGTCATCACCGCCATAGATTTTCTTCAGCTTGTTCCACATTTCATGAGCAGTTGTGCAGTCTTTGATTTCATCAAATTCTTCATAGCTAAGAGCTGATGCAATGTCTATCATCATAGTGTTATGGTTCTTCTTCTCTGCAATGTCTTCAACAGTTAATTTTCCAGTAGGAATTATATATTCTTGATCAATATTTTACATCCTGAATCACCAATGGAAGCCAGATGAAGTCTCATGAGACCTTGCCATGCTGAAAAGTTATTTTTGTTAAGCCTTGGAATTTCTCTTTTGTAAGACATCCTGATCTTTAGCTTAGGTCCTTGAAACCCTTCCTGCAAGCACCAAAAGCTCTGATACCAATTGTTGGAAATATAGATGCAGTAATTGAGAGGGGGGGTGAATCAATTAACCACAAAAATATTACCACTGATCCCTTAAATATCTTAACAAATTATTTACTGTGCCACTTGGTAAATATACAGAGAAATGCTAAAAATTGATCCTTGAAGTGTGTAATAATTAAACTATTCTTAAGCATTCATCACTGATTAACTTACATGAATAAAGAAAATAACATGAACACAAGAGACACCAGATTTACCATGGAAACCCAATATGGGAAAAACCACCAATGTAACTAGTTACTATTTTTCACTCTTCTGAAGTGATGCCCGGTTAGAAGCCAACCCGGTAAAAGGTTACAAAACACACTGTTAGGTGTGACCTTGTTAGAGGATTTAATCACCCTGCTAGGAGTGGCCTTGTAAGAGGTCTTGAAACAATTCAATAGAATTGTCACCTTGTTAGAGGATTTACAAAATGGTTGTTAAACCAACTCGGTTAAGAGATTTTGATATCACTGCTACAATTGTAAGAGAGTAACAATGAAATGACTTGCAACTAAATTGCTGAATATAGATCTTTGTTCTGCTTCAGTAGATCCTTACTGATCAAATAAATCTTTGCTGCTCCTCAAGGATATCTGACCATCCTTCAAAATTCGCACATACCTTTCTTCAAAATGATTTCTACATGTTGTATCTCTTTTATTCACCACTTGACCTTCTATATATATGCCATTCTAATTAACATTTAGATTGTCAAGTCGGCACTAATAATTATTATAACAGTCAGCTTAGATAAACAAACTGTAATAATAAAATCCTTTGAAGGGCCGACCTTTCTTGGTAAACATTAATCCTAAAAAGATTTCCTTCGGTGACTGAGTGAACTCGGTAACCACAGCAAATTCTGCAACATCCTTCGGAGACCAAGAGAGCTCGGTAACCACTACTTTTCCTTCGATAACTAAGGAGGCTCGGTTAACACTGTTACCCTGTCATGTTTCCTTTTGACACCCAAGAGATCTCGGTAGACACTAAAAACTGCCTAACTGACTGACTGAGCTTGGTAGACACTGAGAACTGCTTAGTTGACTGACTAAACTCGGTAGACACTAAGAACCGCTTAGCTGACCGACTGAACTCGGTAGACACTGAGAACCGCTTAGCTGACTGACTGAACTCGGTAGACACTAAGAATGATAATTGATATGACATTTGTGTGACATCAAAGACAACACATAGCTAATCCAACAATGTCCTTCAGACAATTGTATCCAACATTTCCCACGAGGAAAAGAGCATACTCTCCTACTCCATAGTGTCTCTCAAACACATTGAGAACTTATTCATTTACCAAAAGAAACTAATTAAGCTGGGTTCCTAGAAAACCAAACGTAAGCAAGCACAATGTTTATTTGTATCTTCCAAGGAAACTTACAAAACCACAAGTTAGTAGTTTTAGCAATGCAACTTCTTTGACAAGTGATGAATTCCTACAAAACCACAAGTTAGTGCACAAAAAGTATGTAAATCAAATCAACAACCCTAAAAAAAAACTTGTTAAGTTCTGTTAGAAAACTAGAAAACCTAAAAATACAAGCAAACTCAATTAAAACTCAGACTCTAACAACAAATAAATCTAGGCAAAACCCCACAAACTACTAGGAAAATCGTATGATATATCTCTGCAAAGAAGACAACATTCTAGCACTATGTGATAGACTATAAAGAAGCATTGTGATATTTCACCTGAAGGGAGACAATAATTCTCTGTGAAACAAAATGATATCCCAATAATTAGGAAATTTCACTTGGCAGTGTTAAGAAATATCATCTTGGTATATGTTGGAATGTCATATGACTTTCTTGGCTGCAAATCAAAAGTGACGAATCCACGACAACAAAAATTTAAAAATGAAAGAAATGGAGCTAAAAATGCATGTCTAGCCCCACCATGGGCACCAAAAATGTGTGATCAAAAGGTGACACACTTCTATAAACCATTGCACTTGAGAGAATCCATGAGAGAGGAAATATCAAGAGGTGGCTTATAGATTCCTATCTATGACATGCAAGAATCTAAATATTATGCATAGTAGCTCTCAAATGAACCTCAATTAAAAAAACCCTTGCAAGGTGCACCATAGAATGGAAGATTCAAAATGATAATGCAAAGATGATATATCTAAATGAAATGCAAGATTTAAGCTATAATGAGAATGAAAGAACAAGAAAGCAAAGCTAATCTAACAAGATTACAATACCTCCTCGTTAAGCTATATGATTTAAGCTAAATGCAATAAGGAAATATTAAGCTAAGAATGCAAGAGAATTATCTGAGAATGCAAGTAAACAAAATGATAGCATAACACTAACAGTAAGAGAATGATGTGCAAGAGTGAGGAGAGAGCCTCCTTTTAAAGAATTTAGAAATGAATGGACAGTCAAGATTAAGAGGCAAAATCTAAGGGTGGAGAATAAACCCTATTTTGACTTTAGGGCGTAAGATTCTCAAGCGGAAAAATCAATAGACATGAATGGTTACGTAGAAATGAGTGGTGAGGATTAAGAGGCAAAAGAGATTCCACTTGTCTTTTTCTTTCTTTTTTCAAATTAGGAAATTTTTTTTTTATGTGCACACATAGGATAAAGTGGATTTTATTTAATTAATAGGGGACATATTCTTTTAATCAAATAAAGCTTAACATAAAGTGTTCAAACTGTAGGATATCATCAAATAAATGATAAAGTGATGACTTGATCAAGAGATAAAAAATTAAATCAATACACAAGATTGATTAAGCATAAGATTTAGTCTAGTATTTTAAATTTTAATGTTAGAGTGGAGCTCAAGGTTTACTAGAACATTTTTGGGTGATTACACCTATGACCCCTTAAGACCTCTAAAGGCACCTTGGATCCCTTAGGTCCCATTAATGTTCCCTAGGACCACTTAGTACCGATCAATGTATCCTAAGACCCATTAATACACATGAGGACTGCTTAGGATAACTTATGATCCCTTAAGGCATCCTATGGCACATTAATGTATCATAGGACCCCTTAGGACCCAATAAATAATTTGGGGCCCATTATGACCACTTATGATACCTAGGACCCATTAATGTATCCTAGGACCACTTAGCACCCATAAATGTATCCTAGGAAGCATTAATACACACTAGAACCCCTTAGGATCCCCATGACCCACTATTGTCTCCAACAATTCCCTACGACCTAGTAATGTACTCTAAGACCACTTAGCACCCATTAATGTATCCTAGGGCCCATGAATACATATTATGACCACTTATGACCCCTTAAGACATCCTAGGGCTCATTAATGTATCTTAGGATCCCTTAGGACCCTTTATGTATCCTATGACCCCTTAATGTATCCCAGGATCTCTTAGGACTAGTTATGACACCTACAACCCCTCAAGACATAATAGGACTCACTAATGTTCCTAGGACCCCTTATGATCACTTAAGACATCTAAGACCCCTTAAGACATCCTAGGACTCCTTGGGACCACTTATGACACCTATAACCCCTTAAGACATTCTAGGACCCATTAATGTATCTTAGGACCTCTTAGGACCTCTTAAGATACCTATGACCCTTTAGGACCCCAAGACTCATTAACACGTGTCCTACAATATCCTAGGACCCATTAATGTATCCTAAAGCCCATTAATATTCCCTAGGACCACTTAGCACCCATAAATGTATCCTAGGACCCATTAATACATATGAGGACCCCTTAAGACATCATAAGACCCATTAAGACCACTTATGATCCCTTAAGACTATTACTAATTTTCACTACACACTCAAATTTTTGAGATGATCTAGAATTGGTTTAGTTCCTAAAGTGTGCATTCTGTGTTGCCTAAGTTTTATGATTAAATTTTAGTTAACAAAAGAAATGTTGAAGTGTTTGAAATGTGTTGTTTTAAAAGAAAATCAGTTTTCTATTAAAAGATCAAAGAGATATGCTTTACAAAAAGTAAATTTCTCATTTATTCAAATGCAAAAGTAATTACAAGAAGCTTTCATGATTTACAAAAGAGAACTTATTTACAAACTGTTTTATGCTTCGTCTTGATTAGCTGATGGATGAAGTGTTCCTGCAAGAAAAAAAATAGAAGAGCATGGTCAGTCCCGAGACTGGTCAATAGAGAGTCTCAAGATTACTCCTAGTTATAAATGCCCTGCATTCAGAGATGTGCAAAGATAAAGATTAGATCAAGCAAGAAAACGAAAAGAAAGTGAAGCTGATATTTTGAAATAACATGTTTGTTTCCTTGTGCAACATAGGTATGAAGACCGTAGGCTATTAAAGGGATATACACCTTAGTATGAAACATTTTAACTTGATATTCATTTCATTTGTTAGACCCGATAGAAGATTTAGATTGTTGAAAGGACATGTTATCTTAACATGAAACCTTTCAATCTAATGTTTCAAATGCACAAGTACAAGTAAAGAATAGGTAAAGTCATTCCAAATCTATTAGAAATCAGTCTTCAGAATAATGGAGAAAGCCATCTTCATTGTTCCTAGAAGGGCCAAAATCAAGTCAAGAACTGATGTTACAACTTCACTGAATAGAAATTACTACAACATATAATACTGCTTCAAAAGTCTATAGGTGTTCATTATAATACACAAGAGGTATAACGATTAGTCTTGGAGACTCACTAAACAAAATGAGTAAAGAAGTCAAAGCATGTAACAATAACTTCATATGGAACAACACTGAAAATGTCTCAAAGTATCAGTAATGACTTAACAAGCATATAATGAGGTTCAATATAATAGGTGTAGGGTACTAACTCTCATATTTAGGTAGTACAAGGTGTAAAGGAAAAACACAGCCAGATTCATGATCTAGTAGTGCAAAGAAGTGCAAGGACAGCTTGCAAAATAAAGATCAGTCAAGTGAATAGGTTTCTCATATACAAATTCTGATTCAGATACACAGCTTGTCATTTTCAATGAGCCTATTATTAAGAGGTGTATCTTATGACAGGAAGAACAAGTATAAAGCATAGGGGAGGTATTCACAAATGATTAAATGTTACATAAAAAAGTTGTATCATCTTTTTAATATCGGAACAATGGAATGGATATGAATTTATAGATCAACTGAAGAAATCAAAACAAAAGTGAATATATGTTATAAATAGCATTATTTGTCACATCAATAATCATAAGAGAAGATAATTGCTTCAAATTTTAATCATCTTAAAAGAAAATATAGTTGTTTTCATAGAAAAAGACAATGAAGGATTATTAATTTCTACTATAGGAACAGAATCAACAATAGACAAGATGCTTCAGAGTAATATAAAAATAAGTAATACAAGGTCGGCTTAACTAGTGGATAGAAACAATCTAAAGCATCAACAACATTAAGCAATCTAAGCACCTTTCTATTTGGGCAATATGTGTACACCTTTCCAGGAATAATATTTTATCATAGCATGAGAAGATTTAAAGCATATTTATTAAGATCTCAAGGCAATACATAAACATAGTTTTTTTTCAAATTTTATCCTCCAGGAAAAATGAATATCTTCCATGTATAATAACACTGAGCTTAGCATTAATGAAGGAACATCAACAATGATACAAGAGCATCTAAAATATCATGAAGTCCTCATAATAATAGAATAGTCATAGTATAAGCATGAAGATAAGATGTTGCATATTCACTTTAATAAAATGGTACATTGTCTTCCAAATAGTCATATCAACATGCATGAAGATCAATTATTAGACAAAGTAAGCAATAATGAACAATACAATGAGCACTAAGAATTATACTACAAAATTCAAGATTGTGAAGACGATCATAATTAAGGACAAAGATTAAAAAGATACAGTAGTGATGGTCTAATCAGACATAGCGTTCAATTCAGATAGGGAGAAAGTGTTATCAAATTAGATATTTTTGAAAAATACATTCAAAAAGAATAGAAGTACCAAGAAAAGTACTTCACTCTCCTACACTCAAGTGACAGACATAATATACAAAGAGGAACAAAAAAATCTCAAGGAAATGATTTTATGAATCTAAAAATAATATACAGGTGTCTATAACTTATACACAGAGATGATAGATGTACATGCTTAATCATAAGAAAGATGCAGATTTAAACAGTTAATGACAATAATTTAATCTACGAATATCAGGGATCAACTATGGAAGCATTCAAAAGTACAAGTGATTTATTCTCAAAAGAGAGCTTCTATAGTCATTTATGGTATGATCACAAAATGTATGGGGTCTAAGCAGTTAAAGGTTCATATAAGTTGTAATATCTGATCAACTATCAATACAAGGCTACACACGTGATATTCAGATTTTAAGGGAAGGAATCAGTGCACAGATAGTATTGTTAGTCAAATGTTTTCATCAGACTTAAGGTCACAAAATGATAGGTTATTCTATAGATTTATAGATCAAATCCTTACTATGATCAAGAAGAGATAAGGTACCATAGCATCTAATGACAAAGAGCAATGAATTGTAAATCAATGGTATTATCAGAAGTACTGACCTTGTAAAATTAGACATTAACAACAGTAATGAAAACATCATGAATACAATTCCCACTGCAAAGATAATAAAAATATAGTGGTCTTTCAAATACTAAAAATGGACTAGCATAAATCAACATCTTCTCTTCGGCATAGTTTTGAATCGTTTCATGACAATATGTGGATCAACTATCAAAGAAATAATTATATGGTACAAAATACAAAATGGATACATGTATATCTCATAGGTCTTCATGAGAAAAGGAGCAGCTATAACGTTAAATACAAGGATATTTCTCTAAACAATTTGCGTGGACGTTTAAAATGCAAACTCATGATGCAACTACAACTCAAGCTAAGGGATGCAATTTAGACAATGTTATTAATGATTATATTCCTAAGAAAATGAATGTGTCCATAGAGAACAGAGAAAAGTACTGTGACAAATTAAGTTACATATTCTGAAACCATATTAACAAATATTTATCAAATGTTGAAACAAGTAAATATCTAGCATCACAAAGTGAACAAGAACAGAAACCCTCAATGGTTTGCAGGCAAGAATGGTAGTTAATTTAAATATATTGGAATCCATGGAAAGACAAAAAAAACAAAACAGAATAGACATAGTGAATACATGTATGGTTGTGTCCTGAAGTTTTTGTTACTAAAAACATATATATTTATAAACCCTCATTTTGGGTTTCCAAATTTCCAAGTGACCGGCAGTGTTTCATCATCAAACTTAAAAGGTATCAAACTAAAGGGTATCGAAATCACTTCAAAGATATACATCGATTCAAGAATTGTGGGATCATATGGGAAAACCAGAACTATTTGGTATCAAAGTTAGAAAACACCTAGAAATCCCTAGCTCGCACCAAATCAACAGAAACCCAAGAATGTGTGATGTAAGGTTAAAATCACAAAGATGGAATTTTCTTGAAAAAATAAAATTTTAAGACAACTAGAAATATTTCATGTGAGAGCCTCAATCACAATTGTATGCAATAAAAACTAGTGTGTAAAGGAATGTAAAAACTAGTTAAACATTCAACAAACTAAGTCATTACAACACTTAAGATTGGACAAAAGAAGAACAAAACCAAATAAGCCTAAAAATGTGAAAACCTTATTAAACCTTGAAGACCTTCTTGATCTTTGGATGTAGTCCAAGGATTGGATGTGTGCTCAAATGGATTCTTTCTCAAGCTTCAATAGTGTGAGGATATTTTGGCATTATGAAATTATAAGTCTTGCTCTTGAATCTCAAAATGGCATTATAACATTCCATAAAAGGTGGATAATTTATAAAGGGTAGAGGGTTCAATTTATAGGTCAAGAGAGGGTAAATCAATGGTCAAGATTGAAAGTGAAAGAAGCGTGGAGATGCATTTGAAGGAGAGCACATAGATTGTGCTTCTTCAAACTCAAATCCTTGTGACAAGTGTCACAAGGAGAAAGCTTGAGAGGACATGGGAAAATGGTAAGATATGTCATAAAGGCACATCTTGTTTCAAATCCCCAAAGGTCAAGCATTTAAGAATGTGACCATTTTGGGAAGTGGGGGGATTTTGCAAAATGGGAAGAAGGAATTAAAATATTCCTTGGAGGGGACAAATATGTAAGAGGTGTAAGGGATGTGTAAGAGACGTGTAAGAGCATTTAAGGTTGACATAAGTGTATTTGATTAGGGAGTGGGAAGATGTGACAAGAGTTGACTTGGGGTTTGGGTTAGATTTCTTAATCTTCGTGATTTATGTTATACAAATGATTAGGGTAGGATTAGGGGTGGATTAGGATTAATTAGTTGAGAAGATATTCCATAAAGGGATATCTTGTCCCAAATTCTAAAAAACTATCTTTGAGGAATGTGGCCATTTTGGAAAGTGGAAAGGATTTTGGAGAATGTGAAAGATGTTGGAGGATGTGCAAAAGGAATTAAATATTCCTTTGGAGGGGACAAGTGTGTACGAGACCTATGTGGGTTCTTACACATGTGGTTGGGGATTGGGATTTATATGATACAAGTGTCGACTTTTGGATTAGGATTCCCTAATCCTCATGATTAAGATTGTGAAAATGATTAGGGTGGGATTAGAGGTGGATTAGGATTTTCATTAGGGTGCAAGTGGGAGAGTTAGGAGGATGCAAGTAGGTCACCTAATTAATCAGGATTAATTAATTAATTAAGTGGGTTTAGTATAGGTGAATGGGTTGGGTTGAGTTAGAACTAGGAGTTAGGTGGTTGAGATAGGTTAGATTAGGGGTTAAAGTTAAGATCCATGTGCTCTAATTGATTAAATGAGGGTTATTTAATCAAAAGGTGTATTTTGGGAATTAATTTAAATAAAGTTATGTATTTACTCAAATTAATAGAGGAATAGGGATTTAATTAATTGTCAAACTATTGGTTGTCATTTAGATAATTAATTGGACTATATTTATTTAATTAGGGGGACAACATGAATTAAGTAAATATTAAATATTTAATTAAAAAAGTCTTAGAAGAGAATTAAATAAGATTCCTTAATTATGTAATCAAATGTAGGTGTCTACATTTTGCCCCTCTTCGACATAGTGTTAAAATAACATTATTTTGAAGACGTTTAAAATTTTGACGATGTAAAGAATAAAAGGCAACAAACTTGCCCCATACTGTAGGAAAAAAACATTGGTTAGGTTAGGTGATGCCCCATCGACAGAGTGACTGGAAAATTAAAAGGGGCTCAAGAAGTGTCTCAAAAAAAATTTTCCCCAGTGAGCTAAAGGAAAGGGGAGGGTAACATTTGCACAACCCTATCTATACGGATTAGGAAATTGGGTAATAGGAGATTTGAGGGATGCAAATGAGTGTGGGGACTGAGGTATTGAGGGTTTGGAGGATTGAGGGACTGATGTATTGGGTTTTCTTTGGGATTGAGGGTTTTCTTTGATTTCCTTTGTAGGGATTTTGGATTTGATTTTTTGTTGGGGGGATTCTTTTTTAAGCTTGAGTATGGGGTATTCTGAAATGGAATATCACCATGCAATTTGAGCACTTAGTTTAATATAGAAACATTGGAGACTTGCCAAGGTTACTAGGAATGCAAGACCTATTAACAATGTTGCATAGGAATGACTTAACAAATGCACAAGGATTGCACGAGCATCACATATGAACCTAGAAGGAGTTAAGGTGGAAATGATGGTGGGAGACCCAAAGACAAGTGGTATTTCCCAAGTGAACCATGTAACCCAAAAGGATCACATGCAAGATATGCAAAGGTCACATCCGACTGACTCATAGGTAGAAGACAAAAAGATCAAAAACCTTTCCCTAGGTTGCCCCCATTTGTAGCACACCATGATATAATGAGATAATGGTGACTTTGAGGAGGGGAATAGTGAGAAGTCTTTAAAAAGATTATCAAGAACCAAAGAATCAATTCAAAATCAAAGTGATAAATCCAAAAGACATCCTTTTCCAAAAGAGATCGATTGATTGAAAGATGTTGGTATTAGGTTGGACATGAAGAAGGATGCATCCTGCAAGGACCTGTTGATGGGATTCGCTAAAAATTTGTGTCTAACAGAAAAAGATGCATCAATGACAATCACATAATTAAGAATCTTTGTTGAGGAGCTTGTTGAGGTATGAGGCTTGATGGCATGATTGATTTCTCTTCTGTAGGATGAACAAGGGTATGTACAATGGGCCCTAACAATATAGTACAAATATGCAAAACTCTGGATTCCTAATGGGGGTTTCTTTGTCGAGCTCTTTTGAGTGGGGTGGGTGGGAAGAATTAGGATAGGTTAATATGCAATAGATATATAAAAAGCTTAGGATGCAGGCATAGAATATGTTTTACAACTGATGTATATAAGAAGCACAAAATGTTGGATAATAATTTAATTCTTGATGTGCGCATGCGATAATTGAGCACCTAGGGAATATGGGTTTGTGACAAGGATTTTATGAGGTGATGGTGGGTGGATTATGTGAATGTGATAGAATGGGATTTTGATAGATAATGGAATGATCCATTATGTATGGTGCTTATTTCCAGGTTTTCACCAACATACTTTCCCAAGGCACTTGATTGCCAAGAGTTCACTATTTTTCTAAAAAAATTGACATTTTTGTTATATCAAAGTGCTTGTTTACCAGGTTTTCACCAAGAAAATGATTTTTTTTAGAACATTTTATACTTTTTATAGATTTTTTCAAAAATGTGGAGTACACAATGTGAATCATGCGTAGAACTTCTTGAGATGAGTGAAGTTGATAGGATCATTCAGAGGTTCCCCTTCAGGTGTTGACAACTCATATGCCCCTGAGCCAAAACAAGTTGTGACAATATAAGGACCCAACCAAGTAGGTTCAAACTTTCCTTTCTTCTCTTGATCTTCTTGTGCCTTTTGATTCTATTTTAGAACCACGTCTCCCATCTAAAATTATCGTAGGTGGATTTTCTTGTTGTTTCTTCTCTTGAGCTCTTTCTTGTATACAACCATGTGATTATATTCTTTTTGTCACTTTTCATCTAGCAAAACCAATTGTGTGAAGCATTCCATGTAGTACTCTTCATTAGTGACCATGTTCTTGAGTGACACACGTAGTGATGGCAGTTCAACCTTAATTGGTAAGATGACTTAAGCACCATATATAAGAGTATGGGGTGGTTCATGTGGGAGTGTAGAAGGATGTATGGTATTCCCTGAGGGATACATTAATTTGGAGGTTCCAATCATGACCAGAATCATTGAAAACCTTCTTGAGGATTCTTAGGATGGTCTTGTTGGTTGCCTCAGCTTGTTCGTTCCCTTGGGGAAAATATGGTCTAGAAAAGTGATGGTGAATGTAGAGTTGGTCGCACATATTATTCATGTGTTGATTATCAAATGGTGTGTTGGAAACTGCAATTGAAACAATTGTTGTATTGTCATTGATGTCAAACCTTAATTGGTAAGATTGTTGCTACTTAGGAAAGTACTATATCTATTTGAGTGTTGTTAAGGGGCTAGGGAAGGTTGGTAACAATAGCACCTAAGGAAAGGTTGAGTTATCTTGATACTAAAAAGTGTACTTGACTATGTTGCACAATGATGAGATAATGTATTGTTTATCTTAGTAAGACTGGAGACTAAACTAGTAGGCTTGACTGAGTAAAGAATGGAAAAATCATGTTTAAGCCGAGTAATGTTAGTGTCGACCGAGTTAGTGTATGCTAAGAAAAATTATAGTGTCAATCAAACAACAGTTAATTGCCAAGGAAGACAGTGTAAGTCGAGGAAACATTTTTAGTAATGACTGAGCTATCTACATGAAGACCAAGTAGTTGATCATAGTATTGACCGAGCATCGGCAATTTTATATTTGAAGAGAATTTAATTTTGGAGCCGACATTGTTGAATTCTTGGATTATGTAAAATGTGTTGAATTTATTTATTGATTGTTTGAAAGCATTAAATGCACTATAAAACATTTTATTTTAAATCTTTAAGAGATTTGAGATGATTCTAGAAAAGGAGTTGAAGAACATGAAGCGGGTAGATTCAATGAATTTGACCTAACCCTAAGATCTACGAATGAGATTGAGTGGCATAAGATGAGTTAACCTAATTGAGGAAAATATAAGGGGTACCTGAGCATTTGGATATGGAAGGAAGGTGCTGGATATGCAAGTGCATGGGTAGAATAGAGAATGCTGGAAGAGTAAAGTTTTATTGACTGTTTAAGTAGAAAAGGCTAAAGGAGAATTGTGGTGGTTGCTTGAAGAAAAGTTCCGAGAAGATTAGAGATGGAGATGGAAAATTTTCAAAGTCAGTAAACTAGTATTAGTGTACAGAATCGAATCTGATATTTGCAAAATGAGTTGTATATTTTTTAGATAAATATTGCTGCTACTTTCTAACCATTGTAACAGTCAAAATCCTTTTAACAGAGGTTGACCTAATAGCCATATGTTAAATCCTTTGAACAAGGTTGCATTCTAATGGAGTGTATATAAGTCCTGTGACTAGGCACACTTTTAACAGGGTGATTGAAATCTTTTAACCGGGTCACACCTAACAGTGTGTATTGTAACCTTTGATAGGGTTGGCTTTTTACCGAGCTCACTTCAGAAGAGTGAAAATAATAGTAGCATGT
Organism: Chamaecyparis obtusa; assembly: GCA_027943335.1. Lineage (NCBI taxonomy): Eukaryota > Viridiplantae > Streptophyta > Pinopsida > Cupressales > Cupressaceae > Chamaecyparis > Chamaecyparis obtusa. The sequence goes on from BSBK01007075.1 coordinate 282,719, forward strand.
TACAAAGTGGTTTTTCCCAAATTGGGTTTCCACTATAAATCTTGGTGTTAATACTTGTGTGAATGTTTTGATTTGAACATTACTATGTTTTGCAAGTTAAGTTACAGCTGGGTAGTGGACTACATTGTTGTATGTTTCAATTATTGAATTAGTGATGACCGAGTTTGTTTTGGTTATTGGATCTTATTTAAAGAAAAGTTTTTAAGGTTTTTTTATACATCAAGACCTGAGAACAACTAATTCACTTCCCCCTCTCTATTTTTCTAAATCATATTAACATGGTGTGCCATGATATGTGAAGATAGTGGAAGAGATTTTGATGTGTAAAATGATATGGTAGAGAAAAAATTTGGATATTTGGACACCTATAGTGAGGTTGAGTAGGATCACTTCAACCAAATTTGTGAAGTAATTAGTAGAAGTGATAATGAACTTCTATATGTCTAAGGAAAAGGGGGTTATTTTACCAATGAGGTCAAAGCCCCAACATGAGAAGGACAAAGGTGGTACAATGGGATGTAGGTCCTCTACTGGAGCATGAATCAGATTGGCATGCTACTGACATGGTAGAAATTTCTTTACAAAATCATAAGCACCATGTTCCATTGTGAGCCAATAGTACCCTTCTCTAAGTATTTTCTTTTCTAAGACCATACCACTCATTTGGGCACTGCAGATTCTAGCATGAACCTCTTGTAAGGATAGGGTGGCCACATTTGAGTCTAAACACCTATCTAGAGGATGTTGTGATAGCCATGATGATATTGGGTGTTGTCTACGAGAGTCAAGAAAGATACCCTAAGAATAAGGTTCTGGCATTGAGTGTTTGTGAGGTGTGTGAATATGATATCATTCTTTAGATAAGCATGGATGTCGTGGTACCATGGGGATTGCAAACCAACCAAGAAATATGTCATTTCTAAATTGGCATTCTCATAAGCTAGTGTGTAGAGTTGCTTGACTAAAAATTCATACTGTGTGGTGTCTCAAGGTATTTCACCGATGGTTTCCATTTGCATAAATTATAGACTTAGGATCTATTCTTTCATTTTGTCCTCTAATTCTTTGTAGGGTAGCATCTTATTGTCCTTTATTTGAAACTCATCCATGACGCGTTTGATGATGAGTTGTGAATCTCTAAATACTTGTAACTCTATGATGTTCCATTGGATAATTGTCTTGAGGCCTGAGATGAGCACTTTGTATTCTACAATATTGTTGGTACAGGAGAATCCCAATTTGAATGATCTTGGAATGTAGTCACTTTGAGGTGTAAAAAATAGGATTCATTCCCCTGATCTATGTGATGTGTATGATTTGTCAACCTACAATTTCCATGTTGGTTGTTCTTCAATCATACATAGATGTTCATCTAGAAAATATATTACCACACCAAGGGTGCCTTATCTAGTTGATTTGCAATAACCTGGCCCTTGATCACCTTTCTCTCCACATACTACATGCCAAATTTTTTACAAGTTGTGTTTCAAAGGTTGCATGAGTAAAAGCTAACCATCAACTTAGACAAGTGTGAATTTATGAAATAGGAGTTGGTGTACCTACGCTTTGTGGTATCACAAGGGAACTTGAAAATGGATACTAGAAAGGTGGATGCAATCATAAATTATCCTATACCTAAGTCTTCTATAGAGGTAAGAAGCTTCCATGGTTTGGCACAATTCTATAGGAATTTCATTAGGAAATTCAGTGAGATTTGTGCACCAGTCCTAGACACCATCAAAGGAGGCATGAAAGAAAAATTTCAATGGAATGAGAAAGATAACAAGGGTTTTGAAACCTTGAAGATGAATATAGCTACCCAACCAATCATGGTGATACCTAGCTTTGATAATTTATTCACTGTTGAATTTGATGCCAACAATATTTCTATAGGAGCAGTCCTAAGTTAGGAGGGAAAACCAATAGCCTTCCATAGTGAGAAGTTAAGTGAGGTGAATAAGAATTACTCCTCATACCATTTGTATTTATATGCATTGGTTCAAGCCCTAAGAAAGTGGAGGCACTACCTCCTCCCTAAATAATTTTTAGTGTATACAGATAACCAAGCTTTAAGCTTTCTAAATTTACAAGACAAGATAAGCCAAAAATATATGAAGTGGGTGGAGTATATCCAAGCCTACACATTCAGAATCATGCATAAGAAGGGACAACAAAATAAAGTGGTAGATGCTTTAATTTGAAGACTCTTGATAGTCCAATAAATACAATTAAGGAGCATTTTCATAGATAGCTTCAAGGAACTATACCCATAGGATGAAGACTTCTCAACTACTTACAAGGTATGCAAAGAATTTCAAAACCATTTCCACATTAAATATTTTGATTACATTCTCCAAGAAGGTCTTTTGTTTAGGGTAGGGAAACTTTGTGTTCCTAGAGGTTCAATGAGAGAGAACCTAATCCTAGAAAAGCATAATGGATCCTGATGCAGGAGCATCCTGGGTGAAAGAGCAATCTTGCATCACCCAAAAATATTTCTATTTTTATATTCAATAAGGGCTATTTTGTGCAGAGCTGCTATTTATGGAAAGTTACTATTTTTGGTAATTTTTGTATGTGCTCAGAATGATCTGATCTCTTTCTTGGAGGTTCATTTCGGTCATATAAGTCTGCCAGTAAAGTTTCATGGCTAGATCAGGTGTAGTTTTGAAGATATTGAAGATTTTCGGTATTGGCAGCATGATACAGAAACTTCGAACTCAGTTTTGAAGGCTTTAGAGGCCCCGGATGAGGTCAAAAATTTGGGTGACAAACACATGCGCCAGTCAAGCCTGTAGAGCGCTTCGTGGCATTTCTGAAATGGGGTTATAATAGCCGAGCTGGTCAACTGGTGATGACTTATGGTCTTCAGAAGTTGGGCCACATGAAATGGCAGAAAATAATTTTCTTCAAAATTTCTGTTCGGGTTTCAAAGGTTATCTTGAGCCGACTATGATGTAATAAAATGTAAAATAAAATAATTCTAAGTTGGTTGGCCTTATTGGCTAAAATTCTGGAACCTTCCCAAGCGGTGGAAAATTGCCTATATAAGGAAGGCTGTATTATTGTCTTAAGAGTTCAGAATAGTTCTGGGTAGTAGATCTGGGTATTGATTCGAGGCTTTGTCTTACAGAATATTGTAAGGGAATGCCCATGTGGCTTTGCATATTGTAATTCTAAAAGTTTGTAATTCCACATTTGTGGAGATAATAAGAAGCCAATTTTCTATTCTTGCATATTGTTGTGGTTTCTCTGTTTCTGTTATGTGTTTGTGGTATTAAGGGGAGCACCCTTCATCAGGTGGTATCAGAGCAGGAGTTCTTGAGTGTGTAAACCAATCACCGACTGTGAGGCATTTTGCACCAGGACCGTGGCTAGGGTTTTAGCGCGCATCGCAAAAATGCCTCCACGAAGGGAACGTGGCGGAAGAGCTGGTGTTGTAACACCTGAGGTTAGAGAGCTGCAGAGACAAGTGCGAGCATTGCAAGAAGAGATTCATAGAGGAATGAATCTTAATGTCAGAGACGAAAGCGAGGATGAAGCCGAAGAAGAATATCAAGAAGGAGAAGTTGAAATTGTGAACCAGGAGGAAGAAAGACTTTTTCGGGCGATTTTCAAGATTGGAAAAAGACCTAAGATTGAGGTTCCTACATTTTCTGGAAATCTTAACCCAGAGGAATTGATCGACTGGATCAATGAATGTGAGGAATATTTTGAGTATGAAGATGTTGAGGATCCTGATAGGGTCAAATTTGCGAAGGCCAGACTGAAAGGTCATGCGAAGATCTGGTGGCAAGAAATTCAATTGGAGCGAAATAGAAGAGGGAAAGATAAAATCACAAGATGGGATCAGATGGTGGATAAATTGAAGCGACAGTTCATTCCTGTTGATTATGAGCTTGACCTACTGAAGAAAATGCAGAGTTTGAAGCAAGCAGGAAGATCTGTTCAGGAGTATACAGAGGAGTTCTATCGACTTCTCATCAGAACAGGCCATGCAGAAGCTGATAAGGAGAAAGTTGCCCGATACCTTAATGGGTTAAGGCTTAGCATTCAGGAGGAGCTGAATCTGGTTCGAATGAACAGTATTGAGGAGGCATACCAATTTGCCCTAAAAGTAGAGGAAAAGCTGAACAAGAAGTTCGAGAGCAGACAAAATGGAAGAGGTCACGGTGGACGATCTGGTGGACGGTCATATGGTGGCCAAAATGAAGATCCGAAAAAGAAGGATGAGGCCAGTAGCAGTCAGAATCAGCGTGGAAATAATTCCAATCGCTTCCAGGATCAGAATAATAGAGATCAAAGAGGAAGAGGAAGAGGACAAGGATCTGGAAGAGGAGGCTTCCGTGGAACATGTTTTCACTGTGGAGAAGAAGGTCATAGGGCATTTGAATGTCCTCAGGGCCAAGACAGAACAGACAGGAGAAATAAAAGCCAGGCCAGAGTCGCACATGTAGATGAAGATGCCAGATCATCAAATTCTAAAGATGCTGAAAGAGGAGAAACGTTGATTAACAGAAGAGTCCTGTTGAGTGGTGAGAATGAATCTGAGCAAAGGAGGAGCCTGTTTCACACCAGGTGCAAGTGTGAAGGTAAATGTTGTGATGTGATCATTGATAGTGGAAGCACTGACAATTTGGTGTCAGAAGAGATGGTGACAAAGTTGACGCTCAAGAGACAGAAACACCCACATCCATATCAGATTGCTTGGGTACAGGATGACCACAGGGTCATGGTCAATGAACAATGCCTGGTGAAGTTCAAGATCGGCGGATACCAAGATGAGGTATTGTATGACATCATATCTATGGATGCATGTCATATGTTGTTGGGTAGACCATGGCAGTTTGACAGATGTGCTATACATCATGGTCGCGCGAATACCTATTCTCTGACAAAGGATGGAGTGCGACATAAGCTAAAACCATTGAAGGAGACCGAAGAAAAGGTATGTGGTAATGCAAGAATAACATTTGTTGATGGAAGGAAATTCTTAGATGGTATGAGGCATGAGCATGTATGTTTTGCTTTAATTCCAAAAGCTGGTAAAGAGAAAGTAGAAGTTGCAGATTTGTTAAATGAGTTTCAGGATATTGTATCCGATAACGTGCCTGATGGATTACCACCAGTCAGGAAGATCAGTCATCAGATGGACTTGATCCCAGGAGGGAGTTTGCCGAATAAGGCAGCACACAGAATGACACCTGCAGAAAGTGAGGAGTTGAACAGATAAGTACATGAACTGTTACAGAAAGGATTGATCCATGAGAGTCTGAGTCCCTGTGCTCTACCAGCGGTATTAGCACCAAAGAAGAATGGAGAATGGAGGATGTGTACAGATTCGAGGGCAATAAACAAGATCACAATCAAGTACAAGTTTCCATTGCCACGAATGGATGATATTATGGACTGTTTGAGTGGAGCTGTGTATTTTTCAAAGATAGATCTAAAAAGTGGATATCATCAGATTCGGATCAGAGAAGGAGATGAATGGAAGACTGCCTTCAAGACAAAGGAAGGACTGTATGAGTGGTTAGTCATGCCTTTTGGGCTAACCAATGCACCGAGCACTTTCATGTGGCTCATGAACGAGGTTCTGAAAGAATTTATGGGTAAGTTTGTCATTGTTTACCTAGATGATATTTTGATCTTTAGTAAGACATTGGATGAGCATATGATGCATATTCGTATGGTATTTGAGAAGTTGAGAGAAGAGAAATTGTTGATTAATTTGAAGAAGTGCACTTTTGTGAAGAAAGAGTTAGTGTATTTGAGATTTGTAGTTTCAGCAGAAGGTCTAAAAATAGACCCAGAGAAGGTACAGGCTATCCTTGAATGGCCTACTCCAAGGAGTGCTACTGAGGTAAGATCTTTTCATGGTTTGGCTAGCTTTTACAGAAAGTTTATCCGAAATTTTAGCAGTATTTATGGACCCTTGACTGAAACAATGAGAGGGGATAGAAAAGAGTTTAAGTGGACTAATGGGGCTGAAAAGAGTTTTCAATTATTGAAACAAAAAGTTACAGAACAACCTATTTTAGCACTTCCAGATTTTAATAAGGTGTTTCAAGTAGATTGTGATGCTAGTGGTACTGCAATAGGAGCTGTTATGAGCCAAGAAGGTAAACCTGTTGCGTATTTCAGTGAGAAGTTAAATGATGCCAAGAGGAAGTATTCTATTTATGATCAAGAATTTTATGCTATAGTTCAGGCATTAAAGAAGTGGAGACATTATCTGCTTCCTAAGGAGTTTGTTTTGTATACTGATCATCAAGCTTTGCAATATTTGAATAGTCAAGGAAAGTTGAATCAGAGGCATTTGAAATGGGTTGAATTTTTGCAGAGTTATACATTTGTTTTGAAACATAGGAGTGGAAATTCTAATAGGGTTGCAGATGCTCTTAGCAGAAGGCAACTATTGCTGACAGAAATGCAGATTGAAGTGGTTGGGTTCAAGGAACTCAAGAATTTGTATCCAGAGGATCCTGATTTTGGTGAAGTTTGGAAAGCTTGTACAGAACCTGTTACTCTAGAGAGGACGAAATGGTTAGATTTCATCATCCAAGATGATATGCTGTTCAGAGGGAGTCAGTTGTGCATTCTACGAAGTTCTATGAGGGAGAATCTCATCAAGGAGGAGCATAGTGGAGGATTCGCTGGACATTTTGGTCGTGATAAAACCCTTGGTTTGGTTAGTGAGAATTATTATTGGCCACAGTTGCAGCAAGATGTGAAAAAGTTTGTACAGAGTTGCAGAGTATGTCAGATGGTGAAAGGAGTGAAGCAGAATATAGGGTTGTATCAGCCATTACCTATACCAGAGAAGCCTTGGGAGGATATCAGCATGGACTTTGTTATTAGTTTACCGAGGACACAGCGGAGACACGATTCAATTTTTGTGGTAGTTGACAGATTTTCAAAGATGACACATTTTATTCCCTGCAAGAAGACTAATGATGTTGTTCATGTAGCAGAATTGTTTTTCAGATAAGTAGTGAGACTTCATGGTTTGCCAAAGACCATAGTTTCAGATCGGGACACTAAGTTTGTTGGATATTTCTGGCGTACATTGTGGAAGAAGTTGAAGACAGATTTGAAGTTTAGTTCATCACATCATCCACAGACTGATGGACAGACAGAGGTGGTGAATAAGAGTTTGGGGAATTTGCTGAGATGTTTGGTTGGAGATAAGCCAACAGGATGGGATTTGATTTTACCACAGGCCGAATTTGCATACAATAATTCTGTCAATAAGAGCACTGGTAAATCACCATTCCAGATTGTATATGGTAGTAGTCCAAGAAATGCATCTGAATTGAGGAAGATAGATAAAGGAGAAATAAGTAGTGCTGAAGCTGAGGATTTTGCAGAACACTTGAAGAACATCCATGAGGAGGTGAGGAAGCATATTACCAAGATGAATGCACAGTATAAGGTTAAGGCAGATGAGAAAAGGAGGTATAAGGAATTTTAGGTTGGCGATGAAGTCATGGTTCATTTGCGGAAGGAGCGGTTTCCAGTTGGTACATATAACAAGCTAAATATGAAGAAGTTTGGACCATGTAGGATACTGAAGAAACATGATTCAGGAAACTCGTATGAGGTAGAATTGCCTACTGAGCTAAATATTTCACCACTGTTTAACATTTCAGATCTGACAGAGTATCATGAAGGAGGTGTTGAAGATGAGATCACAGTAGCACAGTGGAGTATTCCAACAACTAGTTCAGACACTAAGGAGATCGAAGATATACTGGACAGTCGTGTTGGCAGAAGCACAAGGAACAGGGCATATGAAGAATATCTAGTCAAGTGGAAAGGATGACCTGTTGAAGATTCATCATGGCTAACAAAGGAGGAGGTTAACCATCTTAGTTTTCCTCTGCACACCTGAGTCGTGACAGGGTCACTTCTCAAATTACCCCGGGTGTCTGATGCAGGAGTATCTTGGGTGTAAGAGCAATCTTGCATCACCCAAAAATATTTCTGTTTTTATATTCAATAAGGGCTATTTTGTGCAGAGCTGCTATTTATGGAAAGTTACTATTTTTGGTAATTTTTGTATGTGCTCAGAATGATCTAATTTCTTTCTTAGAGGTTCATTTTGGTCATATAAGTCTGCCAGCAAAGTTTCATGCTAGATCAGGTGTAGTTTTGAAGATATTAAAAATTTTCGGTATTGGCAGCAGGATACAGAAACTTCGAACTCAGTTTTGAAGGCTTTAGAGGCCCCGGATGAGGTCAAAAATTTGGGTGATGGGAGCTTGCTCCGATCAAGCCTGTAGAGCGCTTCGTGGCGTTTCCGAAATGGGGTTATAATAGTCGAGCGGGTCAACTGGTGATGACTTATGGTCTTCGGAAGTTGGGCCACCTTAAATGGCGAAAAATAATTTTTTTCAAAATTTTTGTTCGAGTTTCAAAGGTTATCTTGAGCCGACTATGATGTAATAAAATGTAAAATAAAATAATTCTAAGTTGGTCGGCCTTATTGGATAAAATTCTGGAACCTTCCCAGGCGGTGGAAAATTGCCTATATAAGGAAGGCTGTATTATTGTCTTAAGAGTTCAGAATAGTTCTGGGTAGTAGATCTGGGTAATGATTCGAAGCTTTGTCCTACAGAATATTGTAAGGGAATGCCCATGTGGCTTTGCATATTGTAATTCTAAAAGTTTGTAATTCCACATTTGTGGAGATAATAAGAAGCCAATTTTCTGTTCTTGCATATTGTTGTGGTTTCTCTGTTTCTGTTATGTGTTTGTGGTATTAATGGGAGCACCCTTCATCAGGTGGTATCAGAGCAGGAGTTCTTGAGTGTGTAAACAGATCACCGACTGTGAGGCAGTTTGCACCAGGACCATGGCTAGGGTTTCAGCGCGCATCGCAAAAATGCCTCCACGAAGGGAACGTGGTGGAAGAGCTGGTGTTGTAACACCTGAGGTTAGAGAGCTACAGAGACAAGTGCGAGCATTGCAAGAAGAGATTCGTAGAGAAATGAATCATAATGTCAGAGAGGAAAGTGAGGATGAAGCCGAAGAAGAATATCAAGAAGGAGAAGTTGAAATTGTGAACCAGGAGGAAGAAAGACTTTTTTGGGCGATTTCCAAGATTAGAAAAAGACCTAAGATTGAGGTTCCTACATTTTCTGGAAATCTTAACCCAGAGGAATTGATCGACTGGATCAATGAATGTGATGAATATTTTGAGTATGAAGATGTTGAGGATCCAGATAGGGTCAAATTTGTGAAGGCCAGACTGAAAGGTCATGCGAAGATCTGGTGGCAAGAAATTCAATTGGAGCGAAATAGAAGAGGGAAAGATAAAATCACAAGATGGGATCGGATGGTGGTTAAATTGAAGCGACAGTTCATTCCTGTTGATTATGAGCTTGACCTACTGAAGAAAATGTAGAGTTTGAAGCAAGCAGGAAGATCTGTTCAGGAGTATACAGAGGAGTTCTATCGACTTCTCATCAGAACAGGCCATGCAGAAGCTGATAAGGAGAAAGTTGCCCGATACCTTAATGGGTTAAGGCCAAGCATTCAGGAGGAGCTGAATCTGGTTCGAATGAACAGTATTGAGGAGGCATACCAATTTGCCCTAAAAGTAGAGGAAAAGCTAAACAAGAAGTTTGAGAGCAGACAAAACGGAAGAGGTCGCGGTGGACGATCTGGTGGACGGTCATATGGTGGCCGAAATGAAGATCTGAAAAAGAAGGATGAGGCCAGTAGCAGTCAGAATCAGCATGGAAATAATTCCAATCGCTTCCAGGATCAGAATAATAGAGATCAAAGAGGAAGAGGAAGACGACAAGGATCTGGAAGAGGAGGCTTCCGTGGAACATGTTTTCACTGTGGAGAAGAAGGTCATAGGGCATTTGAATGTCCTCAGCGCCAAGGCAGAACAGACAAGAGAAATAAAGGCCAGGCCAGAGTCGCACATGTAGATGAAGATGCCAGATCATCAAATTCTGAAGATGCTGAAAGAGGAGAAAGGTTGATTAACAGAAGAGTCCTGTTGAGTGGTGAGAATGAACCTGAGCAAAGGAGGAGCCTGTTTCGCACCAGGTGCAAGTGTGAAGGTAAATGTTGTGATGTGATCATTGATAGTGGAAGCACTGACAATTTGGTGTCAGAAGAGATGGTGACAAAGTTGATGCTCAAGAGATAGAAACACCCACATCCATATCGGATTGCCTGGGTACAGGATGACCACAGGGTCATGGTCAATGAACAATGCCTGGTGAAGTTCAAGATCGGCGGATACCAAGATGAGGTATTGTGTGACATCATATCTATGGATGCATGTCATATGTTGTTGGGTAGACCATGGCAGTTTGACAAATGTGCTATACATGATGGTCGTGCGAATACCTATTCCCTGACAAAGGATGGAGTGCGACATAAGCTAAAACCATTGAAGAAGACCGAAGAAAAGGTATGTGGTAATGCAAGAATAACATTTGTTGATGGAAGGAAATTCTTAGATGGTATGAGGCATGAGCATGTATGTTTTGCTTTAATTCCAAAAGCTGGTAAAGAGGAAGTAGAAGATGTTCCTGTAGAAGTTGCAGATTTGTTGAATGAGTTTCAGGATATTGTATCCGATAACGTGCATGATGGATTACCACCAGTCAGGAATATCAGTCATCAAATGGACTTGATCCCAGGAGTGAGTTTTCCGAATAAGGCAGCACACAGAATGACACCTACAGAAAGTCAGGAGTTGAACAGACAAGTACATGAACTGTTACAGAAAGGATTGATCCATGAGAGTCTGAGTCCCTGTGCTCTACCAGCGGTATTAGCACCAAAGAAGAATGGAGAATGGAGGATGTGTACAGATTCTAGGGCAATAAACAAGATCACAATCAAGTACAGGTTTTCATTGCCACGAATGGATGATATTATGGACTGTTTGAGTGGAGCTATGTATTTTTCAAAGATAGATCTAAAAAGTGGATATCATTAGATTCGGATCAGAGAAGGAGATGAACGGAAGACTACCTTCAAGAAAAAGGAAGGACTCTATGAGTGGTTAGTCATGCCTTTTGGGCTAACCAATGCACCGAGCACTTTCATGCGGCTCATGAACGAGGTTCTAAAAGAATTTATGGGTAAGTTTGTCATTGTTTACCTAGATGATATTTTGATCTTTAGTAATACATTGGATGAGCATATGATGCATATTCGTATGGTATTTGAGAAGTTGAGAAAAGAGAAATTGTTGATTAATTTGAAGAAGTGCAGTTTTGTGAAGAAAGAGTTAGTGTATTTGGGATTTGTAGTTTCAGCATAAGGTCTAAAAATAGACCCAGAGAAGGTACAGGCTATCCTTGAATGCCCTACTCCAAGGAGTGCTACTGAGGTAAGATCTTTTCATAGTTTGGCTAGCTTTTACAGAAAGTTTTTTCAAAATTTTAGCAGTATTTGTGGACCCTTGACTGAAATAATGAGAGGGGATAGAAAAGAGTTTAAGTGGACTAATGGGGCAGAAAAGAGTTTTCAATTATTGAAACCAAAAGTTACAGAACAACCTGTTTTAGCACTTACAGATTTTAATAAGGTGTTTCAAGTAAATTATGATGCTAGTGATACTGCAATAGGAGCTGTTATGAGCCAAGAAGGTAAACCTGTTGCGTATTTCAGTGAGAAGTTAAATGATGCCAAGAGGAAGTATTCTATTTATGATCAAGAATTTTATGCTATAGTTCAGGCATTAAAAAAGTGGAGACATTATCTGCTTCCTAAGGAGTTTGTTTTGTATACTGATCATCACGCTTTGCAATATTTGAATAGTCAAGGAAAGTTGAATCAGAGGCATTTGAAATGGGTTGAATTTTTACAGAGTTATACATTTGTTTTGAAACATAGGAGTGGAAAGTCTAATAGGGTTGCAGATGCTCTTAGCAGAAGGCAACTATTGCTGACAGAAATGCAGATTGAAGTGGTTGGGTTCAAGGAACTCAAGAATTTGTATCCAGAGGATCCTGATTTTGGTGAAGTTTGGAAAGCTTGTACAGAACTTGTTACTCTAGACAGGACGAAATGGTTAGATTTCATCATCCAGGATGATATGCTATTCAGAGGGAGTCAGTTGTGCATTCCACGAAGTTCTATGAGGGAGAATCTCATCAAGGAGAAGCATAGTGGAGGATTGGCTGGACATTTTGGTCGTGATAAAACATTTGGTTTGGTTAGTGAGAATTATTTTTGGCCACAGTTGCAGCAAGATGTGAAGAAGTTTGTACAGAGTTGCAGAGTATGTCAGATGGTGAAAGGAGTGAAGCAGAAGATAGGGTTGTATCAGCCATTACCTGTACCAGAGAAGCCTTGGGAGGATATCAGCATGGACTTTGTTCTTGATTTACCGAGGACACAGCGGGGACACGATTCAATTTTTGTGGTAGTTTACAGATTTTCAAAGATGACACATTTTATTCCCTGCAAGAAGACTAATGATGTTGTTCATGTAGCAGAATTATTTTTCAGAGAAGTAGTGAGACTTCATGGTTTGCCAAAGACCATAGTTTCAGATCGGGACACTAAGTTTGTTGGATATTTCTGGCATACATTGTGGAATAAGTTGAAGACAGATTTGAAGTTTAGTTCATCACATCATCCACAGACTGATGGACAGACAGAGGTGGTGAATAGGAGTTTGGAGAATTTGGTGAGATGTTTGGTTGGAGATAAGCCAACAGGATGGGATTTGATTTTACCACAGGCCGAATTTGCATACAATAATTCTTTCAATAGGAGCACTGGTAAATCACCATTCCAGATTGTATATGGAAGTAGTCCAAGAAATGCATCTGAATTGAGGAAGATAGATAAAGGAAAAATAAGTAGTGCTGAAGCTGAGGATTTTGCAGAACACTTGAAGAACATCCATGAGGAGGTGAGGAAGCATATTACCAAGATGAATGCACAGTATAAGGTTAAGGCAGATGAGAAAAGGAGGTATAAAAAATTTCAGGTTGGCGATGAAGTCATGGTTCATTTGCGGAAGGAGCGGTTTCCAGTTGGTACATATAACAAGCTAAAAATGAAGAAGTTTGGACCATGTAGGATACTGAAGAAACATGATTCAGGAAACGCGTATGAGGTAGAATTGCCTACTGAGCTAAATATTTCACCAGTGTTTAACATTTCAGATCTGACAGAGTATCATGAAGGAGGTGTTGAAGATGAGATCACAGCAGCACAGTGGAGTATACCAGCAACTAGTTCAGACACTAAGGAGATCAAAGATATACTGGACAGTCATGTTGGTAGAAGCACAAGGAACAGGGCATATGAGGAATATCTGGTCAAGTGGAAAGGATGACCTATTGAAGATTCATCATGGCTAACAAAGGAGGAGGTTAACCGTCTTAGTTTTCCTTTGCACACCTGAGTCGTGACAAGGTCACTTCTCAAATTACCCCGGGTGTCTGATGCAGGAGCATCCTGGGTGTAAGAGCAATCTTGCATCACCCAAAAATATTTTTATTTTTATATTCAATACGGGCTATTTTGTGCAGAGCTGCTATTTATGGAAAGTTACTATTTTTGGTAATTTTCATATGTGCTCAGAATGATTTGATTTCTTTCTTGGAGGTTCATTTTGGTCATATAAGTCTGCCAGCAAAGTTTCATGGCTAGATCAGGTGTAGTTTTGAAGATATTGAAGATTTTCGGTATTGGCAGCAGGATACAGAAACTTCGAACTCAGTTTTGAAGGCTTTAGAGGCCCCGAATGAGGTCAAAAATTTGGGTGACAAGTGCTTGCACCGGTCAAGCCTGTAGAGCGCTTCGTGGCGTTTCCGAAATGGGGTTATAATAGACAAGCGGGTCAACTGGTGATGAGTTATGGTCTTCGGAAGTTGGGCCACCTGAAATGGCGAAAAATAATTTTCTTCAAAATCTCTGTTCGGGTTTCAATGGTTATTTTGAGCCGACTATTATGTAATAAAATGTAAAATAAAATAATTCTAAGTTGGTCGGCCTTATTGGCTAAAATTCTGGAACCTTCCCAGGCGGTGGAAAATTGCCTATATAAGGAAGGCTGTATTATTGTCTTAAGAGTTCAGAATAATTCTGTGTAGTAGATCTGGGTATTGATTCGAGGCTTTGTCCTACAGAATATTGTAAGGGAATGCCCATGTGGCTTTGCATATTGTAATTCTAAAAGTTTGTAATTCCACATTTGTGGAGATAATAAGAAGCTAATTTTCTGTGCTTGCATATTGTTGTGGTTTCTCTGTTTTTGTTATGTGTTTGTGGTATTAAGGGGAGCACCCTTCATCAGGTGGTATCAAAGCAGGAGTTCTTGAGTGTGTAAACAGATCGCCGACTATGAGGCAGTTTGCACCAGGACCATGGCTAGGGTTTCAGCGCGCATCGCAAAAATGCCTCCATGAAAGGAACGTAGCGGAAGAGCTGGTGTTGTAACACCTGAGGTTAGAGAGCTGCAGAGACAAGTGCGAGCATTGCAAGAAGAGATTCGCAGAGGAATGAATCTTAATGTCAGAGATGAAAGCGAGGATGAAACCGAAGAAGAATATCAAGAAGGAGAAGTTGAAATTGTGAATCAGGAGGAAGAAAAATTTTTTCGGGCGATTTCCAAGATTGGGAGAAGACCTAAGATTGAGGTTCCTACATTTTCTGAAAATCTTAACCCAGAAGAATTGATCGACTGGATCAATGAATGTGAGGAATATTTTGAGTATGAAGATGTTGAGGATCTTGATAGGGTCAAATTTGCGAATGCCAGACTGAAAGGTCATGCGAAGATCTGGTGGCAAGAAATTCAATTGGAGCGAAATAGAAGAGGGAAAGATAAAATCACAAGATGGGATCGGATGGTGGATAAATTGAAGCGACAGTTCATTCCTGTTGATTATGAGCTTGACCTACTGAAGAAAATGCAGAGTTTGAAGCAAGCAGGAAGATCTGTTCAGGAGTATACAGAGGAGTTCTATCGACTTCTCATCAAAACAGGCCATGCAGAAGCTGATAAGGAGAAAGTTGCCCGATACCTTAATGGGTTAAGGCCAAGCATTCAGGAGGAGCTGAATCTGGTTCGAATGAACAGTATTGAGGAGGCATACCAATTTTCCCTAAAAGTAGAGGAAAAGCTGAACAAGAAGTTCGAGAGCAGACAAAACGGAAGAGGTCGCGGTGGACGATCTGGTGGACGGTCATATGGTGGCCGAAATGAAGATCCGAAAAAGAAGGATGAGGCCAGTAGTAGTCTGAATCAACGTGGAAATAATTCCAATCGCTTCCAGGATCATAATAATAGAGATCAAAGAGGAAGAGGAAGAGGACAAGGATCTGGAAGAGGAGGCTTCCGTGGAACATGTTTTCACTGTGGAGAAGAAGGTCATAGGGCATTTGAATGTCCTCAGTGCCAAGGCAGAACAGACAGGAGAAATGAAGGCCAGGCCAGAGTCGCACATGTAGATGAAGATGCCAGATCATCAAATTCTAAAGATGCTGAAAGAGGAAAAATGTTGATTAACAGAAGAGTCCTGTTGAGTGGTGAGAATGAACCTGAGCAAAGGAGGAGCCTATTTCGCACCAGGTGCAAGTTTGAAGGTAAATGTTGTGATGTGATCATTGATAGTGGAAGCACTGACAATTTGGTGTCAGAAGAAATGGTGACAAAGTTGACGCTCAAGAGACAAAAACACCCACATCCATATCGGCTTGCCTGGGTACAGGATGACCACAGGGTCATGGTCAATGAACAATGCCTTGTGAAGTTCAAGATCGACGGATACCAAGATGAGGTATTGTGTGACATCATATCTATGGATGCATGTCATATGTTGTTGGGTAGACCATGGCAGTTTGACAGATGTGCTATACATGATGGTCGTGCGAATACCTATTCCCTGACAAAGGATGGAGTGCAACATAAGCTAAAACCATTAAAGGAGACCGAAAAAAAGGTATGTGGTAATGCAAAAATAACATTTGTTGATGGAAGGAAATTCTTAAATGGTATGAGGCATGAGCATGTATGTTTTGCTTTAATTCCAAAAGCTGGTAAAGAGGAAGTAGAAGATGTTCCTGTAGAAGTTGCAGATTTGTTGAATGAGTTTCAGGATATTGTATCTGATAACGTGCCTGATGGATTACCACCAATCAGGAAGATCAGTCATCAGATGGACTTGATCCCAGGAGCGAGTTTGCCGAATAAGGCAGCACACAGAATGACACCTGCAGAAAGTGAGGAGTTGAACAGACAAGTACATGAACTATTACAGAAAAGATTGATCCATGAGAGTCTGAGTCCCTGTGCTGTACCAACGGTATTAGCACCAAAGAAGAATGGAGAATGGAGGATGTGTACAGATTCTAGGACAATAAACAAGATCACAATCAAGTACAGGTTTCCATTGCCACGAATGGATGATATTATGGACTGTTTGAGTGGACCTGTGTATTTTTCAAAGATAGATCTAAAAAGTGGATATCATCAGATTTGGATCAGAGAATGAGATGAATGGAAGACTGCCTTCAAGACAAAGGAAGGACTATATGAGTTGTTAGTCATGCCTTTTGGGCTAACCAATGCACCGAGCACTTTCATGCAGCTCATGAACGAGGTTCCGAAAGAATTTCTAGGTAGGTTTGTCATTGTTTACCTAGATGATATTTTGATCTTTAGTAAGACATTGGATGAGCATATGATGCATATTCATATGGTATTTGAAAAGTTGAGAGAAGATAAATTGTTGATTAATTTGAAGAAGTGCAGTTTTGTGAAGAAAGAGTTAGTGTATTTGGGATTTGTAGTTTCAGCAGAAGGTCTAAAAATGGACCCAGAGAAGGTACATGCTATCCTTGAATGGCCTACTCCAAGGAGTGCTACTGAGGTAAGATCTTTGCATGGTTTGGCTAGCTTTTACAGAAAGTTTATCCGAAATTTTAGTATTATTTGTGGACCCTTGACTAAAACAATGAGAGGGGATAGAAAAGAGTTTAAGTGGACTAATGGGGCAGAAAAGAGTTTTCAATTATTGAAACAAAAAGTTACAGAATAACCTATTTTAGCACTTTCAGATTTTAATAAGGTGTTTCAAGTAGATTGTGATGCTAGTGGTACTGCAATAGGAGCTGTTATAAGCCAAGAAGGTAAACCTGTTGCGTATTTCAGTGAGAAGTTAAATGATGCCAAGAGGAAGTATTCTGTTTATGATCAAGAATTTTATGCTATAGTTCAGGCATTAAAGAAGTGGAGACATTATCTGCTTCCTAAGGAGTTTGTTTTGTATACTGATCATCAAGCTTTGCAATATTTGAATAGTCAAGGAAAGTTGAATCAGAGGCATTTGAAATAGGTTAAATTTTTGCAGAGTTATACATTTGTTTTGAAACATAGGAGTGGAAAGTCTAATAGGGTTGCAGATGCTCTTAGCAGAAGGCAACTATTGCTGACAGAAATGCAGATTGAAGTGGTTGGGTTCAAAGAACTCAAGAATTTGTATCTAGAGGATCTTGATTTTGGTGAAGCTTGGAAAGCTTGTACAGAACCTGTTACTCTAGACAGGACGAAATGGTTAGATTTCATCATCCAAGATGATATGCTGTTCAGAGGGAGTCAGTTGTGCATTCCACGAAGTTCTATGAGGGAGAATCTCATCAAGGAGAAGCATAGTGGAGGATTGGCTAGACATTTTGGTCATGATAAAACCCTTGATTTGGTTAGTGAGAATTATTATTGGCCACAGTTGCAACAAGATGTGAATAAGTTTGTACAGAGTTGTAGAGTATGTTAGATGGCGAAAGGAGTGAGGTAGAATATAGGGTTGTATCAGCCATTACCTGTACCAGAGAAGCTTTGGGAGGATATCAGCATGGACTTTGTTCTTAGTTTACCGAGGACACAGCGGGGACACGATTCAATTTTTATGGTAGTTGATAGATTTTCAAAGATGGCACATTTTATTCCCTGCAAGAAGACTAATGATGCTGTTCATGTAGCAGAATTGTTTTTCAGAGAAGTAGTGAGACTTCATGGTTTGCCAAAGACCATAGTTTCAGATCGGGACACTAAGTTTGTTGGATATTTCTAGCGTACATTGTGGAAGAAGTTGAAGACAGATTTGAAGTTTAGTTCATCATATCATCCACAGACTGATGGACAAACAGAGGTGGTGAATAGGAGTTTGGGGAATTTGCTGAGATGTTTGGTTGGAGATAAGCCAACAAGATGGGATTTGATTTTACCACAGGCTGAATTTGCATACAATAATTCTGTCAATAGGAGCACTGGTAAATCACCATTCCAGATTGTATATGGATGTAGTCCAAGAAATGCATCTGAATTGAGGAAGATAGATAAAGGAGAAATAAGTAGTGCTGAAGTTGAGGATTTTGCAAAACACTTGAAGAACATCCATGAGGAGGTGAGGAAGCATATTACCAAGATGAATGCACAGTATAAGGTTAAGGCAGATGAGAAAATGAGGTATAAGGAATTTCAGGTTGGCGATGAAGTCATGGTTTATTTGCAAAAGGAGCGGTTTCCAGTTGATACATATAACAAGCTAAAAATGAAAAAGTTTGGACCATGTAGGATACTGAAGAAACATGATTCACGAAACGCGTATGAGGTAGAATTGCCTACTGAGCTAAATATTTCAGCAGTGTTTAACATTTCAGATCTGACAGAGTATCATGAAGGAGGTGTTGAAGATGAGATCACAGCAGCACAGTGGAGTATTCCAGCAACTAGTTCAGACACTAAGGAGATCGAAGATATACTAGACAGTCGTGTTGGCAAAAGCACAAGGAACAGGGCATATGAAGAATATCTGGTCAAGTCGAAAGGACGACTTGTTGAAGATTCATCATGGCTAACAAAGGAGGAGGTTAACCGTCTTGGTTTTTCTCTGCACACATGAGTCGTGACAGAGTCACTTCTCAAATTACCCCGGGTGTCTGATGCAGGAGCATCCTGGGTGTAAGAGCAATCTTGCATCACCCAAAAATATTTCTATTTTTATATTCAATAAGGGCTATTTTGTGCAGAGCTGCTATTTATGGAAAGTTACTATTTTTGGTAATTTTCGTATGTGCTCAGAATGATCTGATTTCTTTCTTGGAGGTTCATTTTGGTCATATAAGTCTGCCAGCAAAGTTTCATGGCTAGATCAGGTGTAGTTTTGAAGATATTAAAGATTTTCGGTATTGGCAGCAGGATACAGAAACTTCGAACTCAGTTTTGAAAGCTTTAGAGGCACCGGATGAGGTCAAAAATTTGGGTGACAGGCGTCGGTCAAGCCTGTAGAGCGCTTCGTGGCATTTCTGAAATGGGTTATAATAGCCGAGCGGGTCAACTGGTGATGACTTATGGTCTTCGGAAGTTGGGCCACCAGAAATGGCGAAAAATTATTTTCTTCAAAATTTCTCTTCGGGTTTCAAAGGTTATCTTGAGCCGACTATGATGTAATAAAATGTAAAATAAAATAATTCTAAGTTGGTCGGCCTTACTGGCTAAAATTCTAGAACCTTCCCAGGCGCTGAAAAATTACCTATATAAGGAATGCTGTATTATTGTCTTAAGAGTTCAGAATAGTTCTGGGTATTGATTCGAGGCTTTGTCCTACAGAATATTGTAAGGGAATGCCCATGTGGCTTTGCATATTGTAATTCTAAAAGTTTGTAATTCCACATTTGTGGAGATAATAAGAAGCCAATTTTCTGTTCTTGCATATTGTTGTGGTTTCTCTGTTTCTGTTATGTGTTTGTGGTATTAAGGGGAGCACCCTTCATCAGGTGGTATCAGAGCAGGAGTTCTTGAGTGTGTAAACAGATCGCCGACTGTGAGGCAGTTTGCACCAGGACCGTGGCTAGGGTTTCAGCGCGCATCGCAAAAATGCCTCCACGAAGGGAACGTGGCGGAAGAGCTGGTGTTGTAACACCTGAGGTTAGAGAGCTGCAGAGACAAGTGCGAGCATTGCAAGAAGAGATTCGCAGAGGAATGAATCTTAATGTCAGAGACGAAAGCGAGGATGAAGTCGAAGAAGAATATCAAGAAGGAGAAGTTGAAATTGTTAACCAGGAGGAAGAAAGACTTTTTCGGGCGATTTCCAAGATTGGAAAAAGACCTAAAATTGAGGTTCCTACATTTTCTGGAAATCTTAACCCAGAGGAATTGATCGACTGGATCAATGAATGTGAGGAATATTTTGAGTATGAAGATGTTGAGGATCCTGATAGGGTCAAATTTGCGAAGGCCAGACTGAAAGGTCATGCGAAGATCTGGTGGCAAGAAATTGTATTGGAGCGAAATAGAAGAGGGAAAGATAAAATCACAAGATGGGATCGGATGGTGGATAAATTGAAGCGACAGTTCATTCCTGTTGATTATGAGCTTGACCTACTGAAGAAAATGCAGAGTTTGAAGCAAGCAGGAAGATCTGTTCAGGAGTATACAGAGGAGTTCTATCGACTTCTCATCAAAACAGGCCATGCAGAAGCTGATAAGGAGAAAGTTGCCCGATACTTTAATGGGTTAAGGCCAAGCATTTAGGAGGAGCTGAATCTGGTTCGAATGAACAGTATTGAGGAGGCATACCAATTTGCCCTAAAAGTAGAGGAAAAGCTGAACAAGAAGTTCGAGAGCATACAAAACGGAAGAGGTCGCGGTGGACGATCTGGTGGACGATCATATGGTGGCCGAAATAAAAATCCAAAAAAGAAGGATGAGGCCAGTAGCAGTCAGAATCAGCGTGGAAATAATTCCAATCGCTTCCAGGATCAGAATAATAGACATCAAAGAGGAAGAGGAAGAGGACAAGGATCTGGAAGAGGAGGCTTCCGTGGAACATGTTTTCACTGTGGAGAAGAAGGTCATAGGGCATTTGAATGTCCTCAGCGCCAAAGCAGAATAGACAGGAGAAATGAAGGCTAGGCCAGAGTCGCACATGTAGATGAAGATGCTAGATCATCAAATTTTGAAGATGCTGAAAGAGGAGAAACGTTGATTAACAGAAGAGTCCTGTTGAGTGGTGAGAATGAACCTGAGCAAAGGAGGAGCCTGTTTCGCACTAGGTGCAAGTGTGAAGGTAAATGTTGTGATGTGATCATTGATAGTGGAAGCACTGATAATTTGGTGTCAGAAGAGATGGTGACAAAGTTGACGCTCAAGAGATAGAAACACCCACATCCATATCGAATTTCCTGGGTATAGGATGACCATAGGGTCATGGTCAATGAACAATGCCTGGTGAAGTTCAAGATCGGCGGATACCAAGATGAGGTATTGTGTGACATCATATCTATGGATGCATGTCATATGTTGTTGGGTAGACCATGGCAGTTTGACAGATTTTCTATACATGATGGTCGTGCGAATACCTATTCCCTGAGAAAGGATGGAGTGCGACATAAGCTAAAACCATTGAAGGAGACTGAAGAAAAGGTATGTGGTAATGCAAGAATAACATTTGTTGATGGAAGAAAATTCTTAGATGGTATGAGGCATGAGCATGTATGTTTTGCTTTAATTCCAAAAGCTGGTAAAGAAGAAGTAGAAGATGTTCCTGTAGAAGTTGCAGATTTGTTGAATGAGTTTGAGGATATTGTATCCGATAACATGCCTGATGGATTACCACCAGTTAGGAAGATCAGTCATCAGATGGACTTGATCCCAAGAGTGAGTTTTCTGAATAAGGCAGCACACAAAATGACACCTGCAGAAAGTGAGGAGTTGAACAGACAAGTACATGAACTGTTACAGAAAGGATTGATCCATGAGAGTCTGAGTCCCTGTGCTGTACCAGTGGTATTAGCACCAAAGAAGAATGGAGAATGGAGGATGTGTACAGATTCTAGGGCAATAAACAAGATCACAATCAAGTACAAGTTTTCATTGCCACGAATGGATGATATTATGGACTGTTTGAGTGGAGCTGTGTATTTTTCAAAGATAGATCTAAAAAGTGGATATCATCAGATTCGGATCAGAGAAGGAGATGAATGGAACACTGCATTCAAGACAAAGGAAGGACTGTATGAGTGGTTAGTCATGCCTTTTGGGCTAACCAATGCACCGAGCACTTTCATGCAGCTCATGAACGAGGTTTCGAAAGAATTTATGGGTAAGTTTGTCATTGTTTACCTAGATGATATTTTGATCTTTAGTAAGACATTGGATGAGCATATGATGCATATTCGTATGGTATTTGAGAAGTTGAGAGAATAAAAATTATTGATTAATTTGAAGAAGTGCACTTTTGTGAAGAAAGAGTTAGTGTATTTGAGATTTGTAGTTTCAGCAGAAGGTCTAAAAATGGACCCAGAGAAGGTACAGGCTATCCTTGAATGGCCTACTCCAAGGAGTGCTACTGAGGTAAGATCTTTTCATGATTTGGCTAGCTCTTACAGAAAGTTTATCCGAAATTTTAGCAGTATTTGTGGACCCTTGACTGAAACAATGAGAGGGGATAGAAAAGAGTTTAAGTGGACTAATGGGGCAGAAAAGAGTTTTCAATTATTGAAACAAAAAGTTACAGAACAACCTGTTTTAGCACTTCCAAATTTTAATAAGGTGTTTCAAGTAGATTGTGATGCTAGTGGTACTGTAATAGGAGCTGTTATGAGCCAAGAAGGTAAACCTGTTGCCTATTTCAGTGAGAAGTTAAATGATGCCAAGAGGAAGTATTCTGTTTATGATCAAAAATTTTATGATATAGTTCAGGCATTAAAGAAGTGGAGACATTATCTACTTCCTAAAGAGTTTGTTTTGTATACTGATCATCAAGCTTTGCAATATTTGAATAGTCAAGGAAAGTTGAATCAGAGGCATTTGAAATGGGTTGAATTTTTACAGAGTTATACATTTGTTTTGAAATATAAGAGTGGAAAGTCTAATAGGGTTGCAGATGCTCTTAGCAGAAGGCAACTATTGCTGACAGAAATGCAGATTGAAGTGGTTGGGTTCAAGGAACTCAAGAATTTGTATCCAGAGGATCTTGATTTTGGTGAAGCTTGGAAAGCTTGTACAGAACCTGTTACTCTAGAGAGGACGAAATGGTTAGATTTCATCATCCAGGATGATATGCTGTTCATAGGGAGTTAGTTGTGCATTCCACGAAGTTCTATGAGGGAGAATCTCATCAAGGAGAAGCATAGTAGAGGATTGGCTGGACATTTTGGTCGTGATAAAACCTTTGGTTTGGTTAGTGAGAATTATTATTGGCCACAGTTGCAGCAAGATGTGAAGAAGTTTGTACAGAGTTGCAGAGTATGTCAGATGGTGAAAGGAGTGAAGCAGAAGATAGGGTTGTATCAGCCATTACCTGTACCAGAGAAGCCTTGGGAGGATATCAGCATGGACTTTGTTCTTGGTTTACCGAGGACACAGTGGGGACACGATTCAATTTTTGTGGTAGTTGACAGATTTTCAAAGATGACACATTTTATTCCCTGCAAGAAGACTAATCATGCTGTTCATGTAGCAGAATTGTTTTTCAGAGAAGTAGTGAGACTTCATGGTTTGCCAAAGACCATAGTTTCAGATCGGGACACTAAGTTTGTTGGATATTTCTGGCGTACATTATGGAAGAATTTGAAGACAGATTTGAAGTTTAGTTCATCACATCATCAACAGACTGATGGACAGACAGAGGTGGTGAATAGGAGTTTGGGGAATTTTCTAAGATGTTTGGTTGGAGATAAGCCAACAGGATGGGATTTGATTTTACCACAGGCCGAATTTGCATACAATAATTCTGTCAATAGGAGCATTGGTAAATCACCATTCCAGATTGTATATGGAAGTGGTCCAAGAAATGCATCTGAATTGAGGAAGATAGATAAAGGAGAAATAAGTAGTGCTGAAAGATTTTGCAGAACACTTGAAGAACATCCATGAGGAGGTGAGGAAACATATTACCAAGATGAATGCACAGTATAAGGTTAAGGCAGATGAGAAAAGGAGGTATAAGGAATTTCAAGTTGGCGATGAAGTCATGGTTCATTTGCGGAAGGAGCGGTTTCCAGTTGGTACATATAACAAGCTAAAAATGAAGAAGTTTGGACCATGTAGGATACTGAAGAAACATGATTTAGAAAACGCGTATGAGGTAGAATTGCCTACTGAGCTAAATATTTCACCAGTGTTTAACATTTCAGATCTGACAGAGTATCATGAAGGATGTGTTGAAGATGAGATCACAGCAGCACAGTGAAGTATTCCAGCAACTAGTTCAGACACTAAGGAGATCGAAGATATACTGGACAGTCGTGTTGGCAGAAGCACAAGGAACAGGGCATATGAAGAATATCTGGTCAAGTGGAAAGGACGACCTGTTGAAGATTCATCATGGCTAACAAAGGAGGAGGTTAACCGTCTTGGTTTACCTCTGCACACATGAGTCGTGACAGGGTCACTTCTCAAATTACCCCGGGTGTCTGATGCAGGAGCATCCTGGGTGTAAGAGCAATCTTGCATCACCCAAAAATATTTTTGTTTTTATATTCAATAAGGGCTATTTTGTGCAGAGCTGCTATTTATGGAAAGTTACTATTTTTGGTAATTTTCGTATGTGCTCAGAATGATCTGATTTCTTTCTTGGAGGTTCATTTTGGTCATATAAGTCTGCCAGCAAAGTTTAATGGCTAGATCAGGTGTAGTTTTGAAGATATTAAAGATTTTCGGTATTGGCAGCAGGATACAGAAACTTTGAACTTAGTTTTGAAAGCTTTAGAGGCCCCGGATGAGGTTGAAAATTTGGGTGACAGGCGCTTGCGCTGGTCAAGCCTGTAGAGCGCTTCGTGGCATTTCTGAAATGGGGTTATAATAGCCGAGCGGGTCAACTGGTGATGACTTATGGTCTTCGAAAGTTGGGCCACCTAAAATGGCAAAAAATTATTTTCTTCAAAATTTTTATTCGGGTTTCAAAGGTTATCTTGAGCCGACTATGATGTAATAAACTGTAAAATAAAATAATTCTAAGTTGGTCGGCCTTATTGGCTAAAATTCTAGAACCTTCCCAAGCGGTGAAAAATTGCCTATATAAGGAAGGCTGTATTATTGTCTTAAGAGTTCAGAATAGTTCTGGGTAGTAGATCTGGGTATTGATTCGAGGCTTTTTCCTACAGAATATTGTAAGGGAATGCCCATGTGGCTTTGCATATTGTAATTCTAAAAGTTTGTAATTCCACATTTTTGGAGATAATAAGAAGCCAATTTTCTGTTCTTGCATATTGTTGTGGTTTCTCTGTTTCTGTTATGTGTTTGTGGTATTAAGGGGAGCACCCTTCATCAGGTGGTATTAGAGAAAGAGTTCTTGAGTGTGTAAACAGATCGCCGACTGTGAGGCAGTTTGCACCAGGACCGTGGCTAGGGTTTCAACGCGCATGGCAAAAATGCCTCCACGAAGGGAACGTGGTGGAAGAGCTAGTGTTGTAACACCTGAGGTTAGAGAGCTGCAGAGACAAGTGCGAGCATTGCAAGAAGAGATTCACAGAGGAATGAATCTTAATGTCAGAGACGAAAGCGAGGATGAAGCCGAAGAAGAATATCAAGAAGGAGAAGTTGAAATTGTTAACCAGGAGGAAGAAAGACTTTTTCGGGCGATTTTCAAGATTGAGAAAAGACCTAAGATTGAGGTTCATACATTTTCTGGAAATCTTAACCCAGAGGAATTGATCGACTGGATCAATGAATGTGAGGAATATTTTGAGTATGAAGATGTTGAGGATCCTGATAGGGTCAAATTTGTGAAGGCCAGACTGAAAGGTCATGCAAAGATCTGGTGGCAAGAAATTTAATTAGAGCGAAATAGAAGAGGGAAAGATAAAATCACAAGATGGGATCGGATGGTGAATAAATTGAAGCGACAGTTCATTCCTGTTGATTATGAGCTTGAACTACTGAAGAAAATGCAGAGTTTGAAGCAAGCAGGAAGATCTGTTCAGGAGTATACAGAGGAGTTCTATCGACTTCTCATCAAAACAGGCCATGCAGAAGCTGATAAGGAGCAAGTTGCCCGATACTTTAATGGGTTAAGGCCAAGCATTCAGGAGGAGCTGAATCTGGTTCGAATGAACAGTATTGAGGAGGCATACCAATTTGCGCTAAAAGTAGAGGAAAAGCTGAACAAGATGTTCGAGAGCAGACAAAACGGAAGAGGTCGCGATGGACGATCTGGTGGACGGTCATATGGTGGCCGAAATAAAAATCTGAAAAAGAAGGATGAGGCCAGTAGCAGTCAGAATCAGCGTGGAAATAATTCCAATCGCTTCCAGGATCAGAATAATAGAGATCAAAGAGGAAGAGGAAGAGGACAAGGATCTGGAAGAGGAGGCTTCCGTGGAACATATTTTCACTGTGGAGAAGAAGGTCATAGGGCATTTGAATGTCCTCAGCGCCAAAGCAGAACAGACAGGAGAAATGAAGGCCAGGCCAGAGTCGCACATGTAGATGAAGATGCCAGATCATCAAATATTGAAGATGCTGAAAGAGGAGAAACGTTGATTAACAGAAGAGTCCTGTTGAGTGGTGAGAATGAACCTGAGCAAAGGAGGAGCCTGTTTCGCACTAGGTGCAAGTGTGAAGGTAAATGTTGTGATGTGATCATTGATAGTGGAAGCACTGACAATTTGGTGTCAGAAGAGATGGTGACAAAGTTGACGCTCAAGAGATAGAAACACCCACATCCATATCGGATTGCCTGGGTACAGGATGACCATAGGGTCATGGCCAATGAACAATGCCTGGTGAAGTTCAAGATCGGCGGATACCAAGATGAGGTATTGTGTGACATCATATCTATAGATGCATGTCATATGTTGTTGGGTAGACCATGGCAGTTTGACAGATTTTCTATACATGATGGTCATGCGAATACCTATTCCCTGACAAACGATGGAGTGCGACATAAGCTAAAACCATTGAAGGAGACCGACGAAAAGGTATGTGGTAATGCAAGAATAACATTTGTTGATGGAAGGAAATTCTAAGATGGTATGAGGCATGAGCATGTATGTTTTGCTTTAATTCCAAAAGCTAGTAAAGAGGAAGTAGAAGATGTTCCTGTAGAAGTTGCAGATTTGTTGAATGAGTTTCAGGATATTGTATCCGATAACATGCCTGATAGATTACCACCAGTCAGGAAGATCAGTCATCAGATGGACTTGATCCCAAGAGTGAGTTTTCCGAATAAGGCAGCACACAGAATGACACCTGCAGAAAGTGAGGAGTTGAACAGACAAGTACATGAACTGTTACAGAAAGGATTGATCCATGAGAGTCTGAGTCCCTGTGCCCTACCAGCGGTATTAGCACTAAAAAAGAATGGAGAATGGAGGATGTGTACAGATTTTAGGGCAATAAACAAGATCACAATCAAGTACAAGTTTCCATTGCCACGAATGGATGATATTATGGACTGTTTGAGTGGAGCTGTGTATTTTTCAAAGATAGATCTAAAAAGTGGATATCATCAGATTCGGATCAGAGAAGGAGATGAATGGAACACTGCATTTAAGACAAAGGAAGGACTGTATGAGTGGTTAGTCATGCCTTTTGGGCTAACCAATGCACCGAGCACTTTCATGCAGCTCATGAACGAGGTTTCGAAAGAATTTATGGGTAAGTTTGTCATTGTTTACCTAGATGATATTTTGATCTTTAGTAAGACATTGGATGAGCATATGATGCATATTCGTATGGTATTTGAGAAGTTGAGAGAAGAGAAATTATTGATTAATTTGAAGAAGTGCAGTTTTGTGAAGAAAGAGTTAGTGTATTTGGGATTTGTAGTTTCAGCAGAAGGTCTAAAAATGGACCCAGAGAAGGTACAGGCTATCCTTGAATGGCCTACTCCAAGGAGTGCTACTGAGGTAAGATCTTTTCATGGTTTGGCTAGCTCTTACAGAAAGTTTATCCAAAATTTTAGCAGTATTTGTGGACCCTTGACTGAAACAATGAGAGGGGATAGAAAAGAGTTTAAGTGGACTAATGGGGCAGAAAAAAGTTTTCAATTATTGAAACAAAAAGGTACAGAACAACCTGTTTTAGCACTTCCAGATTTTAATAAGGTGTTTCAAGTAGATTGTGATGCTAGTGGTACTGCAATAGGAGCTGTTATGAGCCAAGAAAGTAAACCTGTTGCGTATTTCAGTGAGAAGTTAAATGATGCCAAGAGGAAGTATTCTGTTTATGATGAAAAATTTTATGATATAGTTCAGGCATTAAAGAAGTGGAGACATTATCTGCTTCCTAAGGAGTTTGTTTTGTATACTGATCATCAAGCTTTGCAATATTTGAATAGTCAAGGAAAGTTGAATCAGAGGCATTTGAAATGGGTTGAATTTTTGTAGAGTTATACATTTGTTTTGAAATATAAGAGTGGAAAGTCTAATAGGGTTGCAGATGCTCTTAGCAGAAGGCAACTATTGCTGACAGAAATGCAGATTGAAGTGGTTGGGTTCAAGGAACTCAAGAATTTGTATCCAGAGGATCCTGATTTTGGTGAAGCTTTGAAAGCTTGTACAGAACCTGTTACTCTAGACAGGATGAAATGGTTAGATTTCATCATCCAGGATGATATGCTATTCATAGGGAGTCAGTTGTGCATTCCACGAAGTTCTATGAGGGAGAATCTCATCAAGGAGGAGCATAGTGGAGGATTCGCTGGACATTTTGGTCGTGATAAAACCCTTGGTTTGGTTAGTGAGAATTATTATTGGCCACAGTTGCAGCAAGATGTGAAAAAGTTTGTACAGAGTTGCAGAGTATGTCAGATGGTGAAAGGAGTGAAGCAGAATATAGGGTTGTATCAGCCATTACCTATACCAGAGAAGCCTTGGGAGGATATCAGCATGGACTTTGTTATTAGTTTACCGAGGACACAGCGGAGACACGATTCAATTTTTGTGGTAGTTGACAGATTTTCAAAGATGACACATTTTATTCCCTGCAAGAAGACTAATGATGTTGTTCATGTAGCAGAATTGTTTTTCAGATAAGTAGTGAGACTTCATGGTTTGCCAAAGACCATAGTTTCAGATCGGGACACTAAGTTTGTTGGATATTTCTGGCGTACATTGTGGAAGAAGTTGAAGACAGATTTGAAGTTTAGTTCATCACATCATCCACAGACTGATGGACAGACAAAGGTGGTGAATAGGAGTTTGGGAAATTTGCTGAGATGTTTGGTTGGAGATAAGCCAACAGGATGGGATTTGATTTTACCATAGGCTAAATTTGCATACAATAATTCTGTCAATAGGAGCACTGGTAAATCACCATTCTAGATTGTATATGGAAGTAGTCCAAGAAATGCATCTGAATTTAGGAAGATAGATAAAGGAGAAATAAGTAGTGCTGAAGCTGAGGATTTTGTAGAACACTTGAAGAACATCCATGAGGAGGTGAGGAAGCATATTACCAAGATGAATGCACAGTATAAGGTTAAGGCAGATGAGAAAAGGAGGTATAAGGAATTTCAAGTTGGCGATGAAGTCATGGTTCATTTGCGGAAGGAGCGGTTTCCAGTTGGTACATATAACAAGCTAAAAATGAAGAAGTTTGGACCATGTAGGATACTGAAGAAACATGATTCAGGAAACGCGTATGAGGTAGAATTGCCCACTGAGCTAAATATTTCACCAGTGTTTAACATTTCAGATCTGACAGAGTATCATGAAGGAGGTGTTGAAGACGAGCTCACAGCAGCACAGTGGAGTATTCTAGCAACTAGTTCAGACACTAAGGAGATCGAAGATATACTGGACCGTCGTGTTGGCAGAAGCACAAGGAACAGGGCATATGAAAAATATCTGGTCAAGTGGAAAGGATGACCTGTTGAAGATTCATCATGGCTAACAAAGGAGGAGGTTAACCGTCTTGGTTTTCCTCTGCACACTTGAGTCGTGACAGGGTCACTTCTCAAATTACCCCGGGTGTCTGATGCAAGAGCATCCTGGGTGTAAGAGCAATCTTGACTCACCCAAAAATATTTTTGTTTTTATATTCAATAAGGGCTATTTTGTGCAGAGCTGCTATTTATGGAAAGTTACTATTTTTGGTAATTTTTGTATGTGCTCAGAATGATCTG
The DNA here is from genome assembly GCA_027943335.1 of Chamaecyparis obtusa. Classification (NCBI taxonomy): domain Eukaryota; kingdom Viridiplantae; phylum Streptophyta; class Pinopsida; order Cupressales; family Cupressaceae; genus Chamaecyparis; species Chamaecyparis obtusa. Next base: position 312,787 of record BSBK01007075.1, read on the forward strand.
ATTTCTTTCTTGGAGGTTCATTTTGGTCATATAAGTCTGCCAGCAAAGTTTCATGGCTAGATCAGGTGTAGTTTTGAAGATATTGAAGATTTTCGGTATTGGCAGCAGGATACAGAAACTTCAAACTCAGTTTTGAAGGCTTTAGAGGCCCTGAATGAGGTCAAAAATTTGGGTGACGAGCACTTGCATTGGTCAAGCCTCTAGAGCGCTTCGTGGCGTTTCCGAAATGGGGTTATAATAGCCGAGCGGGTCAACTGGTGATGACTTATGGTCTTCGGAAGTTGGGCCACCTGAAATGGCGAAAAATAATTTTCTTCAAAATTTCTGTTCGGGTTTCAAAGGTTATCTTGAGCCGACTATGATGTAATAAAATGTAAAATAAAATAATTCTAAGTTGGTCGATCTTATTGGCTAAAATTTTGGAACCTTCCCAGGCGGTGGAAAATTGCCTATATAAGGAAGGCTGTATTATTGTCTTAAGAGTTCAGAATAGTTCTGGGTAGTAGATCTGGGTATTGATTCGAGGCTTTGTCCTACAGAATATTGTAAGGGAATGCCCATGTGGCTTTGCATATTGTAATTCTAAAAGTTTGTAATTCCACATTTGTGGAGATAATAAGAAGCCAATTTTCTGTTCTTGCATATTGTTGTGGTTTCTCTGTTTCTGTTATGTGTTTGTGGTATTAAGGGGAGCACCCTTCATTAGGTGGTATCAAAGCAGGAGTTCTTGAGTGTGTAAACAAATCGCCGACTGTGAGGCAGTTTGCACCAGGACTGTGGCTAGGGTTTTAGCATGCATCGCAAAAATGCCTCCACGAAGGGAACGTGGCGGAAGAGCTGGTGTTGTAACACCTGAGGTTAGAGAGCTGCAGAGACAAGTGCGAGCATTGCAAGAAGAGATTCACAAAGGAATGAATCTTAATGTCAGAGATGAAAGCGAGGATGAAGCCGAAGAAGAATATCAAGAAGGAGAAGTTGAAATTGTGAACCAGGAGGAAGAAAGATTTTTTCGAGCGATTTCCAAGATTGGGAAAAGACCTAAGATTGAGGTTCTTACATTTTCTGGAAATCTTAACCCAGAGGAATTGATCGACTGGATCAATAAATCTGAGGAATATTTTGAGTATGAAGATGTTGAGGATCCTGATAGGGTCAAATTTGTGAAGGCCAGACTGAAAGGTCATGCGAAGATCTGGTGGCAAGAAATTCAATTGGAGCAAAATAGAAGAGGGAAATATAAAATCACAAGATGGGATCAGATGGTGAATAAATTGAAGCGACAGTTCATTCCTGTTGATTATAAGCTTAACCTACTAAAGAAAATGTAGAGTTTGAAGCAAGCAGGAAGATCTGTTCAGGAGTATACAGAGGAGTTCTATCGACTTCTCATCAGAACAGGCCATGCAGAAGCTGATAAGGAGAAAGTTTCCCGATACCTTAATGGGTTAAGGCCAAGCATTCAGGAGGAGCTGAATCTGGTTTGAATGAATATTATTGAGGAGGCATACCAATTTGCGCTAAAAGTAGAGGAAAAGCTGAACAAGAAGTTCGAGAGCAAACAAAACGGAAGAGGTCGCGGTGGACGGTCATATGGTGGCCGAAATGAAGATCCGAAAAAGAAAGATGAGGCCAGTAGCAGTCAGAATCAGCGTGGAAATAATTCCAATCGCTTCCAGGATCAGAATAATAGAGATCAAAGAGGAAGAGGAAGAGGACAAGGATCTGGAAGAGGAGGCTTCCGTGGAACATATTTTCACTGTGGAGAAGAAGGTCATAGGGCATTTGAATATCCTCAGTGCCAAGGCAGAACAGACAGGAGAAATGAAGGCCAGGCCAGAGTCGCACATGTAGATAAAGATGCTAGATCATCAAATTTTGAAGATGCTGAAAAAGGAGAAACGTTGATTAACAGAAGAGTCTTGTTGAGTGGTGAGAATATACCTGAGCAAAGAAGGAGCCTGTTTCGCACCAGGTGCAAGTGTGAAGGTAAATGTTGTGATGTGATCATTGATAGTGGAAGCACTGACAATTTGGTGTCAGAAGAGATGGTGACAAAGTTGACGCTCAAGAGACAGAAACACCCACATCCATATCGGATTGCATGGGTACAGGATGACCACAGGGTCATGGTCAATGAACAATGCCTGGTGAAGTTCAAGATCGGCGGATACCAAGATGAGGTATTGTGTGACATCATATCTATGGATGCATGTCATATGTTGTTGGGTAGACCATGGCAGTTTGACAGATGTGCTATACATGATGGTCGTGCGAATACCTATTCCCTGATAAAGGATGGAGTGCGACATAAGCTAAAACCATTGAAGGAGACCGAAGAAAAGGTATGTGGTAATGCAAGAATAACATTTGTTGATGGAAGGAAATTCTTAGATGGTATGAGGCATGAGCATGTATGTTTTGCTTTAATTCCAAAAGCTGGTAAAGAGGAAGTAGAAGATGTTCCTGTAGAAGTTGCAGATTTGTTGAATAAGTTTCAGGATATTGTATCTGATAACGTGCCTAATGGATTACCACCAGTCAAGAAGATCAGTCATCAGATGGACTTGATCCCAAGAGCGAGTTTGCCGAATAAGGCAGCACACAGAATGACACCTGCAGAAAGTGAGGAGTTGAACAGACAAGTACATGAACTGTTACAGAAAGGATTGATCCATGAGAGTCTGAGTCCCTGTGCTGTACCAGCGGTATTAGCACCAAAGAAGAATGGAGAATGGAGGATGTGTACAGATTCTAGGGCAATAAACAAGATCACAATCAAGTACAGGTTTCCATTGCCACGAATGGATGATATTATGGACTGTTTGAGTGGAGCTGTGTATTTTTCAAAGATAGATCTAAAAAGTGGATATCATCAGATTCGGATCAGAGAAGGAGATGAATGGAAGACTACCTTCAAGACAAAGGAAGGACTCTATGAGTGGTTAGTCATGCCTTTTGGGCTAACCAATGCACCGAGCACTTTCATGCGGCTCATGAACGAGGTTCCGAAAGAATTTTTGGGTAAGTTTGTCATTGTTTACCTAGATGATATTTTGATCTTTAGTAAGACATTGGATGAGCATATGATGCATATTCGTATGGTATTTGAGAAGTTGAGAGAAGAGAAATTGTTGATTAATTTGAAGAAGTGCAGTTTTGTGAAGAAAGAGTTAGTGTATTTGAGATTTGTAGTTTCAGCAGAAGGTCTAAAAATAGACCCAGAGAAGGTACAAGCTATCCTTGAATGGCCTACTCCAAGGAGTGCTACTGAGGTAAGATCTTTTCATGGTTTGGCTAGCTTTTACAGAAAGTTTATCCGAAATTTTAGCAGTATTTGTGGACCCTTGACTGAAACAATGAGAGGGGATAGAAAAGAGTTTAAGTGGACTAATGGGGCAGAAAAGAGTTTTCAATTATTGAAACAAAAAGTTACAGAACAGCCTGTTTTAGCACTTCCAAATTTTAATAAGGTGTTTCAAGTAGATTGTGATGCTAGTGGTACTGCAATAGGAGCTGTTATGAGCCAAGAAGGTAAACCTGTTGCGTATTTCAGTGAGAAGTTAAATGATGCCAAGAGGAAGTATTCTGTTTATGATCAAGAATTTTATGCTATAGTTCAGGCATTAAAGAAGTGGAGACATTATCTGCTTCCTAAGGATTTTGTTTTGTAAACTGATCATCAAGCTTTGCAATATTTGAATAGTCAAGGAAAGTTGAATCAGAGGCATTTGAAATGGGTTGAATTTTTGCAGAGTTATACATTTGTTTTGAAACATAGGAGTGGAAAGTCTAATAGGGTTGCAGATGCTCTTAGCAGAAGGCAACTATTGCTGACAGAAATGCAGATTGAAGTGGTTGGGTTCAAGGAACTCAAGAATTTGTATCCAGAGGATCCTGATTTTGGTGAAGCTTGGAAAGCTTGTACAGAACCTGTTACTCTAGACAGGATGAAATGGTTAGATTTCATCATCCAGGATGATATGCTGTTTAGAGGGAGTCAGTTGTGCATTCCACGAAGTTCTATGAGGGAGAATCTCATCAAGGAGAAGCATAGTGGAGGATTGGCTGGACATTTTAGTCGTGATAAAACCCTTGGTTTGGTTAGTGAGAATTATTATTGGCCACAGTTGCAGCAAAATGTGAAGAAGTTTGTACAGAGTTGCAGAGTATGTCAGATGGCGAAAGGAGTGAAGCAGAATATAGGGTTGTATCAGCCATTACCTGTACCAGAGAAGCCTTGGGAGGATATCAGCATGGACTTTGTTCTTGGTTTACCGAGGACACAGCGGGGACACGATTCAATTTTTGTGGTAGTTTACAGATTTTCAAAGATGACACATTTTATTCCCTGCAAGAAGACTAATGATGTTGTTCATGTAGCAGAATTATTTTTCAGAGAAGTAGTGAGACTTCATGGTTTGCCAAAGACCATAGTTTCAGATCGGGACACTAAGTTTGTTGGATATTTCTGGCGTACATTGTGGAAGAAGTTGAAGACAGATTTGAAGTTTAGTTCATCACATCATCCACAGACTGATGGACAGACAGAGGTGGTGAATAGGAGTTTGGAGAATTTTCTGAGATGTTTGGTTGGAGATAAGCCAACAGGATGGGATTTGATTTTACCACAGGCCGAATTTGCATACAATAATTCTGTCAATAGGAGCACTGGTAAATCACCATTCCAGATTGTATATGGAAGTAGTCCAAAAAATGCATCTGAATTGAGGAAGATAGATAAAGGAGAAATAAGTAGTGCTGAAGCTGAGGATTTTGCAGAACACTTGAAGAACATCCATGAGGAGGTGAGGAAGCATATTACCAAGATGAATGCACAGTATAAGGTTAAGTCAGATGAGAAAAGGAGGTATAAGGAATTTCAAGTTGGCGATGAAGTCATGGTTCATTTGCGGAAGGAGCGGTTTCCAGTTGGTAAATATAACAAGCTAAAAATGAAGAAGTTTGGACCATGTAGGATACTGAAAAAACATGATTCAGGAAACGCGTATGAGGTAGAATTGCCTACTGAGATAAATATTTCACCAGTGTTTAACATTTCAGATCTGACAGAGTATCATGAAGGAGGTGTTGAAGATGAGATCACAGCAGCACAGTGGAGTATTCCAGCAACTAGTTCAGACACTAAGGAGATCGAAGATATACTAGACAGTCGTGTTGGCAGAAGCACAAGGAACAGGGCATATGAAGAATATCTGGTCAAGTGGAAAGGAAGACCTATTGAAGATTCATCATGGCTAAGAAAGGAGGAGGTTAACCATCTTGGTTTTCCTCTGCACACCTGAGTCGTGACAGGGTCACTTCTCAAATTACCCCGGGTGTCTGATGCAGGAGCATCCTGGGTGTAAGAGCAATCTTGCATCACCCAAAAATATTTCTATTTTTATATTCAATAAGGGCTATTTTGTGCAGCGCTGCTATTTATGGAAAGTTACTATTTTTGGTAATTTTCGTATGTGCTCAGAATGATCTGATTTCTTTCTTGGAGGTTCATTTTGGTCATATAAGTCTGCCAGCAAAGTTTCATGGCTAGATCAGGTGTAGTTTTGAAAATATTGAAGATTTTCGGTATTGGCAGCAGGATACAGAAACTTCAAACTCAGTTTTGAAGGCTTTAGAGGCCCCGGATGAGGTCGAAAATTTGGGTGACAAGCACTTGCGCCAATCAAGCTTGTAGAGCGCTTTGTGGCATTTCCGAAATGGGGTTATAATAGCCGAGCGGGTCAACTGGTGATGACTTATGGTCTTCGGAAGTGGGGCCACCTGAAATGGCAGAAAATAATTTTCTTCAAAATTTCTGTTCGGGTTTCAAAGGTTATCTTAAGCCGACTATGATGTAATAAAATGTAAAATAAAATAATTCTAAGTTGGTCGGCCTTATTGGCTAAAATTCTGGAACCTTCCCAGGCAGTGGAAAATTGCCTATATAAGGAAGGCTGTATTATTGTCTTAAGAGTTCAGAATAGTTCTGGGTAGTAGATCTGGATATTGATTCGAGGCTTTTTCCTACAGAATATTGTAAGGGAATGCCCATGTGGCTTTGCATATTGTAATTCTAAAAGTTTGTAATTCCACATTTGTGGAGATAATAAGAAGCCAATTTTCTGTTCTTGCATATTGTTGTGGTTTCTCTGTTTCTGTTATGTGTTTGTGGTATTAAGGGGAGCACCCTTCATCAGATCCCTTAGTGGGTATTTTTGTGTTGGTAAGACCTTAGAACTAGTTCAAAGATACTACTATTGGCCTAAGATGAACCAATACATCAAAAGATATGTAGAGTCTTGTTTTATCTGTCAGAAGGCTAAAGTATATTCATCAAATACAGGGTTGTATTATTCCCTTCCAATCCCTAATAGACCTTGGGAATGTCTTAGCATGGATTTTGATGTAGGGTTGCCCAAGACAAAATAGGATTTTGACAACATATTTGTGATTGTAGATAGATTCAGCAAGATGGCCCATTTTGTGCCATGCAAAACCACTCATGATGCTTACCACATAGATAATTTTTTTTTTAGGGAAGCAATCCAGATCCATGGTTTACCTTTGAGTATTGTGTCTAACAGAGACTCCTAATTCATGAGTCACTTTTGGAAGACTTTGTGGAAAAATATTGGCACCAATATTTATTTTGGGTCTGCATACCATCCCCAAATAGATGGGTAGACTGAGGTTTTTAACAAAAGTTTAGGAAATCTCCTAAGGTGCCTTACTATGGAATATGGTCAAACATGGGCCAAGTCATTGCACAAGCAGAATTTTCTTATAATGACACCATCGATAGGACCACTAGTAGAAGTCCCTTTGAGCTAGTCTATGGAAATCACCCAAGGGCTATCCATGAGCTCAAAGATCTAGGAGATACATCAACTAGGAGTGGTTATGCTTAGGAATTTTCTCAGTCCATGAAGGAGGTGCGTGATTCAGTTAAACAAGCCCTTATGGACAGTACCACCAAGACCAAGAACAAAGTTGATGAGATAAAGATAGATCTTCAATTCCAAGTTGGGGATCTAGTGATGGTTCACTTGAATAAGGAAATATTGTAGAAGGGGGTTTCTAATAATCTCTAGATGAGAAGGATTGGCCCTTGTACCATCCTAGAAAAGTATGGGAACCATGCTTATAAGGTGGAGTTACCTACAGATATAGGACTCTCACTAGTGTTTAATGTTGCAAATTTGGTGCCTTATAAAGGACCAATTCTAGTAGGACACGAGAAATCTGAGGTTGCAAAAGATGTGGAGACATTATAGCTACCAATCACCCTAAGACCACAGGTAGAGAAGATCCTAAGCTCCTGGGTTGCTAAGAAGAAAAGGCATAAAACATAAATGGAATACCTAATCAAATGGAAAGGAAAGGAAGATGAAAAGGCTACATGGGTCTCTAAGATATATTTTCACAAGTTGGGAGTTTCCCTCAACTTAATTCCTTCCAATGGAATTGATCTCTTTTGTTTAGGGGAGAATGGTGCAGGAGCACCTAGGACCTAGGCTAATTGTCCTACCCTATTTTTGGCTTGTACTGATCCTAGATAGATAAAGGGGTTAATAAATATTCCATGAGAGTCTAAGAGATGTGAGGGAGTTAGTATGATAGGTTAGTTTAGTTGGAGTTGGTGAAGCTTGGTATGAGAGCCCAATCAACCCTAGGAGCTAGTATAGTCCTAGTAGGGGGAAAAGAGTTCAAAGTTGGAAAAGATCTCAATATGTGAGGAAATGGATAAAATGAGCCTAAATTAGCTTTATAAGTGTTTTTTATAACATTTTAGGTGGTTAGGAGTGATTTAGGAGTGTGGAAGAGCACTTAGGAAAAATTGCTCAAAAGTTGCTCAAAAGTTGTCATGACAACTTTTGCAAGTTTGCAAAGTTGTATGACAACCTTTTGTCTTAAAGGGACCAACTAGTGAACTAGGTCTAATGGAGGTCCTAACCACCTAAAATCCATGGAAAGAATCTATTTAATCCCCAAATGGATCAAATACCTAGGTTGGTGAATTTTGTAATTACTGGCATTAAGCAATCTAACACTATCACAGACAGTTGAGGATACAATTTACTGTTTCTTGGTTAGATTAGGATCTAATGGAATAGATATGGATATTTATTAAATAAATTAGTTACTACTATTTTTTTTACTTTATTTATGTATAGAAGAGTTTTTTTGAATTGGTTTGCAAGGTCTTGTGTATTTTTTTGTCTTTAGCCAGTTCACTGGCCTGTATATAGTAAGCAGTGGAAAAATGGCTCCCCCTTGAAATCACAACATGTGTTCATCATGACCTATTGGGAAATTTAATTGGAGCCCATGTATATTTTACATAGTCAATTAGGAGGTATGGTAATGAGTTTGGCCATTTTTTTAACCTTGGCCTATGCGAGCATAGCCAAATCTGGACTAGGAGCAAGGAGGTTGTTTGTAAAATTTACTTGCAGGGGTGACTTTGAAAACTCAACCCAAGACATTGGAGATGTGAAATAGGATGAGATAGAGCCTTGATGAAGGTTTGGAGGCTTGGCCAATCCATTTGGAAAGCTAAATCATTTGGTGAATAGAGAGCTCCTAGTAGTCACTAAAACCCTCATTAAACCCTCCTAGTGGAGATAGGGTACAGTACAGAGGCTTAGGAACCCAAGATCCACAAAATCTCTTATGGATTCCTAATTGACTAAAGAATCCACATTTTTTTTAGTAGTTCCTTCGGGACTATTTTGTAAGAAATCTTAATAACCCATATTAGGAGACCTAATTGGGGGCTTAAGGGTTACAAGGCCAATATAGGCAAATGGATGAGATCGGTAAGAAAGAGAAGAGGAGATCTTGAAAAAATGTGCCAAGAATTGGACAAAGGGAATAATTTAGTTACCTCCACACCCTTGCAAGATTCTACACTACCTTACGACGTTGAGAACACTTGGAAGAATGGAAGAGAGCATGAGAAGAGAAGGTACACTTGAACATTGATAGGTCATCTAGGAATGTGGGAGTAGTTTACTATGTTTGAGGACATTGATGAAGTCCTTAGGAGAAAAGGAGGCACCTTTTGGAAGTCCTGATCAAGTAATTAGGGAGTTGGAGAGTTGGGAACCTAAGTCGTTATGACAGGAAAGTCGAAACCTAGTGTGATTCTACCAAATTAGATGTCGGGTTGTCACTGTTGAGGATATGGCCCTCATAACTGACTTGATGAATATGGTGTTTTTTGGGGAAGAGTGGGTGTAGGTGCATTTATTTGTATTTTGAAAATTTTATTTATTAATCACTTAAAACACATAAAAGTAAATAAAATTCTATTTATAGATCAATTAAAATTGATACTTGAAAAATATGCATCTCAAGATGCAGCAGTTGGTGCCAGTACACCAATATGTATTCTTCCCACTTCTGGTGCACAGATAGCTTTGACACAAGAGGTAAAAATATTACAATATATTAAAATAGAATAATACCTTGATTTCAAAATACTTTTTGATAATATGTACTAACTCTCTAATGTATATTTATTTGATGTTTGATAGGGATTGTCAAGGGATTAGATTTTCCAGATTGATGATATCATGCTTTCGACCATTAACTTTTTCCAAGAAAGCTATGTAGTGTCATATTTTAGACACCTCTTAAAATTTTTATTGAATTTATGTGAGTCATTTAAATTTATATTTGTTAACTTATATTTGATATTATATATTGATATATCTTACATTAATTTTATTTCTCATAGTGTACCTCACCTGTTTCAAAGACATATCATGGGTGAAAGGCATCCTCTAGGACACCTAAACATCAAAATGCATCCTTGTGGGCACCTAAATGCCAAAAGGTAATTGAGAAAAAAATTTGATTCACACAATTGTTTGAAAAGATTAAATAATTTATTCAACCACAATCAAAAATTTATTTGTTAAAATGTATTATGATTAAGCGTGTGCATGTAGATTGATAAAGCCTTTTTTGTCTCTTTTATATACAATAACAATAGGGTTTTAAAAAATTAATGAATGCACTTGATGTACCAGAGGTTCAAGAGAGGTAAGGGGTATGTCTATCTATGGCTTTTAACAATTTAACTTTTTCAAGTTTATCCTCATTATCTTCTAATTTTCCATCAACTTTGGCTATGTAAAATATTCATCTTCACTTTAATGTCCTCTTCTTATTTGAAACCCTCTTCTCAACTCCTCTTAGATTGTATTATTTTTCCTTTGAAAGTTCTAAATCCTTCCTCTACGACTATAAGATTTCATATCATTTTTCATATAGGAAATAGTCATAGGCTCTTCATCAGTGATGATCGCTCCAAGGAGTACAAGAGAACCATCTAAGGCTTTGGTATGCATTTTTTGTATATATTAAATATGTGCATTTAGATAGAAGTACATGCATTTTTAGTTTTAGTGTTTTTTAGCTATATATGTTATCAATTTGTATTAATTGCCTTTTACCTATTATACCCCCTTCACAACCTACCAAAAATCCTCTACCTTTCCATTTTGTTAGGAATTATAGTTCAATATACAATTATTTGGATGTTATTTTGACAACTCTAATCCATTTTTAACAAAGAAAAAAGGTAATCTAATTTGGCATTTGAATTGTTGTTATGTGACCATCTATAGATCCATGTACTACTTTGAAGAGACTCAATTTTGATGATCCACCATAGCCATAGGATTTGATATAGACATATAGCATTAGTTGCTTCCATTAAAGGACCAATACACATATATATTTGACATTTTTATTGTATATCAACCTTGACATGGCATGTGCCACATTTTTGTAAAACTTCTATTGAGTTGGCATTTATGCCATTTTTGTATACATACACAATTATTGTAGATTCTCATATCTATGAAAGATGATATTTGATCCAATTTTTTCATTGTGTACGTGTCTTTTTAATATTATGACAATACTTGTATTCATTTCATTTCATTTCTATCACAACTTTTAGAAGGAAAATGAAAATTTCACAACCAAAGATGTTTATTGACCTTCACAACCTGCAACTTGCATGAAATACACTATTTTCTACCTAAAGACGCTAATAGAGATAAATGCTTGAACAAATCATAGTAAAATGCATAAAAGCATTCAAAAATTTATCTATTGTATACAATGAAACAATGTTGAGAAGGTAAAATCTAAAATTTTATTGCTAAAAAGGTGTTGGTACAGTAGTATATAGTTTGAAAATGCTTTAAAAATTTAAAACACATTGCTACTTTTGTCATTAAGTGACTGCTTTAGATTTACAAAATAGTCTTTCTGATAGAAAGAACCTCATAAGTTACAGTATGTAATAGAAAGAAAACAATAGCTCCTTGAAAAAGAAAGAACTGGTGTACTATATGGCCTTCCAACCAAAAAAAAGAGAAATATTAGGAGATGATAAAATCATGTAGGGCGCATTTGGTTCCTGGTATTAACCTAGAATAGTCATTATTTAATGCGAGAATTAAGTAATTCACCGTTTGTGGCTATTTTTTGAATTCCCAAATTAGAAAATTAATCCCCATTTTTGGGCCAATGCTTGGATTAATTAATTCCAAAAAAAACCTGGAATTCATTTTTTATTCCAAAATAAGCTTTTCATGGATTCAAAATTACAATAAAATGTATAAGTTTTTTGGGCCCGTGTGTGAACAGTTAAGGGATTATAATCTTATTTTTTTCATAATTTTTTTAATAATTTTTTTTATAATCTTATTTTTTTAAGTAAATAATACATATTTTAATTTAAAAATATTTTAATTAAAAAACCAGCAACAAAAATGATAAGTTCAAAAATTAAAATTTGTAAGAAAATGTTTTTTTATAATTATAATTTTTTAATAAGTTAAAAATACATATTATTCAAATTAATTAAAAAAGTGAAAAATAATCCTTATCCTAATTCCACATTATGGGATCCAAATGCAAAATAGATTATTCCAGCTTTTGTTTTGAGGATTAATTAATCCAAGAATAGGTCCTTATTCTAGAATAAGCCTATTCTGGATAAATTAATTCCATGCACCAAACGGGCCCTTAATGCCTTTTCTTAAATTGGTTTCCATCACCTTTGATGCTCCTCTTGATTTAATTGGTGGAAGTGCTCCTAAATATTCTCTTTAACCTCCACTCTCCTGAATGATCTCTAAGTGGCCAAATAACTCATGAATCTCTTTAAACATTTGCAACACCTACCCCTATATGTGTGGATTATCTAGTCATGTTGTCATAGATACCTCAAAAATAATTCAAAGCTTTCTCAACTTCCCCTACATCCTTGGACAACCATTCCATATCTTTCAACTACCATTACTTCCACTTGAAAAATGGTAGGGTATGAAGTTTTTATGAAGTAGATTGGGTTTTATCTTTAATGGTGTCCTTAGAAACTTAGAACATTATCTCTAAATGCATAATTTGTCCTACATTCCTTTATAGGTCATTGTCCTAATAACCACTATGTTCTCCCTCAAAAGACAATCCTCTTTAAAGCACACTTATTTTTGTAATCAATATTTGCATTGTGAACCCTTCATTCTTGAAATGGTTTTATTTTCCTTCCTCAATCTATCACCAATGTCTTAGCTTGGTAGTCTTGTATTTTTCTCACTTGTGCAATCATTTTCTACTATCTATGAAGATGTTGTTCAGCCAACTGTTGAGTATGAATATTTTTTTGGTAGTTTTGTTGTCTTCTTTTTCACTATTGCTTCTTGTATGATCATTATCACAATTTCTTGACCTGTCTTTTCCATGATTATCCACAAGCTTTACTACATTTCTCCTACTCCTTGGTTATACAAAGAACATGAAATAGAGACCCTCATTGTACTTTCATGCTTCTAGATGCAAATATTTGGTAACTCCTTATTAATGTTGAGTTTTCTTGAACCTTTTGTCAATGTCTTTATGCATTAGTGTTCACATATTTGTTTCCATTATAGTCATATACCTTTGTTTATGATTTTTTCCCAATATATATTTTGTTTCTTTTCTTTCATGACACTTTGATCTTCATCTTTTTTGTATTTTCATCTACTCATCTCATTGATATCTACCTTCATAGTAATTTGTGTCCCATTTTTATATTTTTCCATCAAGGACTTCAAAGGTCTTGCTAGCATAATAACATGTCTTGTGTTATTTGACCATATGCATACCCTTGAGAAGCTTTAAAGAGCACCTAGATCCTTGGAATACTATGAAATTGGTCAAACATCCCCCTACATGATTGGGAGGCCACACTCATATATATATTCCAACATGTGTTCTTTCCTACTTTATTTTGAATTTGAGAAATTCTTAGGGTTGGATAGAAACACATAAACTCTTTAAACAACTATTAAAAACTACTTGAAAATGTGCCATTATAGCATAATTTTTTTATCCACATGTTCTCATATCCTTAAGGTGATTCTATACAAGTAGAAAACACTTCAAAGTCATCTCAGATTCTCATTCACTCAATGTTATTCTCGTTTCCTTGGACGATTAACAAATTCTTTCATTCCTTCTACTCTTTGATTCCCATTGTAGCTCATGCTTCTATTCCTTTCATCTAGCATGTCACCATGCTTTGAATAAGGATCTTTATTCTTCACCTTCTTCCATCTATCAACACATTTCACTATAGGCTATTATATTCATAGTATTTCCATCTCCTCTTTTACAACCTAATAGGACTTTTATTTCTAATGATTGAAAAATAATTACAATATTTCTTTTATTTTATGATTTTCCTTTGAAAGAAGACTATCCCTATACATACTTTTGACTATCACGTAAAAGAATATTCTTCACTTCTTACTAATTTTATTCGTCATCACTTAAAATTTGATTTTCCCCTTACCTAGCACCTTGGAGCATATTATACTATTCCCTTTATCTTTCGTTTCATAATTACTATCACTCAAATTTTGACCCTATGAGCCTCTTTATGGACTAACTTTCCTCATTTCTACTCTCTTGAAAGGATTTTCCTCATCTTTTTATCACTTATATTATGACAAGGGTAATGTAGATTGCTATTTGTTTCACCATTTTTAAGCATCTTTCATATAATTGTAGTAGTGAGCAAGGAATGGACATGTGTCCCCATAGTTAGCACTCTCCTTTCACGTACCCACCATGAGCTATTTTATCTTTTTCATAACTCTTTGTCAAGGCTAGCATAGAGTCATACACATTTGTGTAGCCCTTGTTTTTAACAATTGATCATTTATGTCTTGTACTTCCTTGTTCATTGTGTATGGAGTGTCCCTTTAGGATTTAGATAGTATCTTGAGTCTTATTTTATTCAAAATATGACTTATTTCTAGAATTTTCACTATTATAATTAGTCATCTTTCCTTTCAAGACTCTTGTTCACTTGCATATCTCTATCATTGTAGTCAAAATAAACACTTGTATTCAAATATCTTCAATTTGTATTGTCATGCCTTTCATACTTGAGATATCACCAAACTTTTAATACTAACCCTTTTTCATGATATTTATTTTGTTCACATGCTACACTATGGAATTTTCTTGCATAGCTTCTTGCATGATTGTATTTCATTATCATTCTTGTGATTATGTTTTCCTCTTATTTTTCATATTATTTTTTAATTCTCTTCAGTCCATTTTTATAAATTTTCATCACTATTAAACCTTATTGCTTTATTTCACAAAAATGTTTATGGACCTTGATCATACATACCTAAATTTTTCCTTTATGCCCTTCTCATGAAGTCTTCTCACCACACATCTTCTATTCTCACAAAAGACAATGGTTATTATACCTGTTTTGTCTTCTTATTGACAACCTACTATCATGGGAGATATTTTGTAGCTTAAATTCTTTGTTTCTTGCACTCACTATGAATGCACTCACTTCATAGTATCCTCTATTCATTACTTGGAAGAACCTTTACATGAACATGTTTTCTTTAAAAAAATTTGACTACTATTCTTACAAAGTATTTTCCTATTCAAACCTAAACTATGTTTTTACATATCTTCTTGGCACATATTGTACTACCTTGCCACTTTCATCATAACATTTTTTTCACTATGATCATTTTCTTATTTTCTTCCTTTCTTTGCATGTTCCTCATTCTTAGGTTACTATCTTTCCTTGGATGATCTCTATCACATTATCTGTGTCTCTTACGCCTTACTATTTTTTATAGGAATTCAACCCATCTTTAGTTACAACGTTGCACATCGTACAATGTGTACATTGTTCATGTTTCACATTTCACTTTCTTTGAACCATTAAAATTTAGTTTTCTTACCTAATGGGAATTGTCTTTATATGTTTTTATAGATCACAATGTCACTCATTTCCTTTCTTTATCACTGTCAAGCCCTCCATTTCTTCTTACTTACTCATGTGTCTATCTATAAGAAGTCATTTTCATGCATTTCCTAGTAAGGAACCATCACTACATAGCCAAGAAGGCTATCCATAAGCATATGAATAGAAATTTTTTATTGAAATTATCTTCATTTTATCCCTACCTTAGGACTATAACTTCATAATCTTGTGTGTTCATCCTATCATAGATTGTCACTTACAATAAAACTATGAATATATCATAACCCTCCTAATTTATCTCTCTATAATGGATTTCTCTAGAAAAATTCCGTACTCTCTATTTATTATTCAAAGAACACCTCTTTTTTGTGTGTTCCTTCTTTTTGTCATAATGATTACTTTCCCTCTTTATGATCCACATCTCTTTATCATGTACTAGCCTTTTGTATTCATACCAAGATGATGCAATAATTCATAATGTTAAGAATACCAGACTGAACACTAATTAGCACAAATCAAGAGGGCTAAAGTTATAACAATGAGTGCATATGTAAGGAATATATTGTATAAACTTCACTCTTCTTTATCATTTTCCATATTTTAGCATCCTTTTCCTACTATTATATGCATCTTTTGTATCTAACAGTAAGTATTTTTCACCTCTAACTGCCTCAAAATAGTATCTTTAAAGCTATAAAATGTAGGCCAATAAGAAACCCATGTTGCATACCAGCAAATGCATTTGATGAAAAGTTGCAAGGTATCCTAAATCTCATTATGTTCATCATGGGTGTGAAATGATAGCATGATCATGTCTGGTTGGGTGGATTTACCCTAGGCATGGTCCCATTTTGCCTCTCGATCACCCTAACATTTAGTGTCATACCCTACCAGCAATGTCCCTCGTGTGTCCTAAGTGCATAAAACTATTGAAATTCAATGGGTTATTTCTCACAAACCATAGAACTTGAAAATGATCTTTATGAACCTATAGGGTCATGCAAGATCCATCTATAATAACTAATCTCAAATTTTTAAGAATCAAACTTGTTTTCTTATGGTGGAAAAAAAATTTGTTCATGTAAAAATTGGCAGATACGTTTAGTGCAAAGATGTAAGGTAGCATGAATCTTGTTATATTTGTCATGGGAGAGAACTGATAGTGTGATTGCATTCATTTGGGTGGTTTTAACCTATGCATGGTCCCATTTTTCCTTTCAACTCACTCAAATGCTCAACACCATACCCAATCGGTAACGTCCCTTGTGTGCTCTAAGTGCATAAAACCTTCAAACTTTGACAGGTCATTTCTCACAAACCTTGGGACTCATGAAAAATCCTTATAAACCTATAGGTTCATGTGATGCTTCTCTACAATAATCTATCTTGAATTTGGAAGAGTCAAAGTGGTTTTCTCAAGGAAGAAAAAAAATTGTTCATGCAAAAACCAACATATGCATTTAGTGCAAACTTGTAAGGTAGCCTAAATCTCATTCTATTCAACATGGGCATGAAGCAACAACATGACCACAGTTGTTTGGGTAGTTTTACCCTTTGCATGGTCCCATTTATCATCTTGACTCGCCCAAACGCTCAGTGCCATAACCTACCAAAGATGTCCCTTATGTGCCCTAAATGCATAAAACTATTAAAATTTGATGGGTTGTTTCTTGTGTCATGCCCAAAAGTTACGTGAAAATACACCAACAAGTTTTTGTTTTTTTTAAAGCTAAAGTTATCTAGGTTGACTAACAAGTTATGGTTTGCTACTTATAGTTATAGTTGGGAACTCTGAATAGGTTTGAGAAGTTAATTTATCTCTAGGATTGAGTTGAGTTAAGTTGCACTCAAAACGGATAACTAGAATGAGCTATGCAACCCTTACCATTAACGTTTAAATT